>JAPZEB010000004.1:21662080-21676473 GCA_029783705.1 Chaetodon striatus
ATTTGAGTTACTGTTGCCTTTCTATCATCTTGAACCAGTCTGGCCATTCTCCTCTGACCTCTGGCATCAACAAGGCACTTTCTGCTGCTCACTGGATATTTTCTCTTTGTCGGACCATCCTCTGTAAACCCTAGAGATGGTTGTGCGTGAAAATCCCAGTAGATCAGCAGTTTCTGAAATACTCAGACCAGCCTGTCTGGCACCGACAACCATGCTACGTTCAAGGTCACTTAAATCAATCTTAAATCTTTGAACTTCAGTTGGTCGTCTTGGCCATGTCTACACGCCTAAATGCACTGAGTTTCTGACACGTGATGGGCTGATTGCCTTAATGTATTAACGAGCAGTTGGATTGGTGTACCTGGTAAATGGGCTGGTGAGTGTATATATACCCAAACTAAACTGGAGACCATCTTGCAAGGGTGCAGTAGAACACATAACATGGCAGAAGTGAGTCTGGTGAAACAGGTGGGCAGATTTATTCAATATGCCCTGATTGCAGTGGATAAGTGAATGGTATGACTGATTTAAACTAGGATACAGTTACCCATGACTTAAAACAAATGTCAGCCAGCAGTATAATGTGTGGGGGTCAATTGCCCCTACCGTCCTACTTCCAGCACCCTTACTCAGACCAAAACCAGCTCTGAACTCGACCGTCATTGCAAGCTCAACTACACAGTTTTGTGACTGCATCTTGCACAGTTGTGACACTATCATGTTGACAAAATCTGTCCACAAAGTGAGAGACAGACAGACAGACACATAAACACCTGCCAAATACTTATGTGTTACTTCCCGCTACAACAGCTGTCACCATGACCACATTTTGCCATGATGACACACACACACAGACTCACAAGATGAAAACAATACCAGCTGTTGTGACGTTATCACAGCTGGTAATCAATGTACCAATAAATACTTATAATGTGCTGATTTATTGCTAGAACACTGAGTTGTGTGGCATGTACGTAAAACAGAGACAGCAAACCAGTATTACACAAGTTATTATGTGACCTCATCCCTGCATACCACCACCTTCAGTCGTCAGCTCCATGTAAGGCTATAAAGGTTATTTTATTGCCTTTAATGCAGCTGCGCAGCCTTTTAACTTTGGTTCAAAGCTGCTCCAGGCAGAACTTTTAAGTACAAAATGTGACAGTCTTATCAAAAGTGGACTGTGAAGGGCAAAGAAGGTCAGTTCAGATGCTTTGAATTCTCCCTCTTCACTTAAATGAAACCCAGGTGTCTTTTGTTTGACCACTGGATAGAAGTCGTTTGACTCTGACAGGCAGGTTAGTAAATATAAGCAGACTGTGTGGAGTTTGCTCACATCGTGCCGCAATATTTCTATGAAGTTCAAACACATTTCAACCATTTACTTTTTGCTGCCATTTGGAGCCCAGAATGATAATGACTGCTCTGGGCAGCTTTATGAAGTGCATGTTTCCTCAGGAGTGAGCTTATGAAATGGAGTTATGTACTTATTCATACATGTCTGGGAGCACGGTATTTAGTGTGTAAATGTGAAAAGTGAATTCTCTGCACATTCACTGTATTAACAATATGACCCATTTCAACAAGAAAATAATTCACAAAGCAATAGAAACAGGACAACAATCATCTTTTTTTTGTGACCATGGTCAGACCAATGTGGACATAAAGATATAAAGCCATAGGAAAAACCAGCTTCAGCAGATTCCAGCCTGCACACAGTGACTCAATGAGAGGCAATGGACCGTTTGGCAACAGCAGAGGGTGGGTGTTTGATTTACCAGCAGCCAAGTCATCATTTTAAAAGGTTGAGCATTCATCTGCCATATGGGCTTTTATCGTCCCGCTTAATTCTGAAATAAAGCACCATGAATTCACATTGCAACCCAAGAATCTTAATTCAAGTGCAATCTCTGACATCCAAATGAGGTTTACTTCACAGCAGATGATAAATACGGAGACTGTCCTCATCCAAGAAATGACACAAAAGGTTGTTTGTTCAAACACAGAAAAGAGAATTCAGTTTCTTGGGTCTTATTTTTGGCAATCGGTTGTGATAGCATTGTGTGCTCCAGACTAATTGTTGGGAACATGACAACAACAATAAAGTCTGATGGAGCAAAACCGCAAGCAATCTGAAGATCAGACATCTGTGAACAAGCCAAGTTTAGCTAAATTATCTTAACCACTTTATTTGGAAGTCAGTCCAGGAGTAAGTGAACACAAAATGTTGGTTTGCCCCACTGCAGAGGGAAACTGTGAATGACTACAACCAAAGGATGAATGGTAGTTCAAAATTGAAACAGGAAGTCAGTAAACCATGATAACTGTTTACAACAGGCCTGCAGTACCTTAGCTCAGCCTTTTATCCAATTTGTCCCGGTGGCCACTCACAGTATTGCAGAAAAAGAAAAAGCATTTTCCCCATAGACCACCATTAAAAAAGAAACCTCTGTTAAATTGGTGACACCTCGAACCCCAAACAAGGTCCATTATGACTCTTTCTATAATGAATGTTCGATCAATAGAGGATTTTAAATTGTAAAACTTCCCTCAAGCTGAGAAAATCAATTTAAAAATCCATGACATTGTCCCAATGCTACTACTAAGCATATTTAGCTACATTCCCCAGAAGAAATCCCAGAGTTTAGAAACCTTAGGCGCCATCTTGGGATCCAATATCTAGCTAATGTTATACATCTATGGTTTACATCATTCATACATTCATCATTTATCAAATAAGCTTGGCTGACCTGGGATTTAGTTTAGTTTAATGCTGTGATTTCAGATCTCAGCTCTAAACTCTAAAATATAAATGAAGGCCACAATAAACATAATAAACATTTTAGACATTGGCCCTCCCCAATTATACTAAACAAAAAAATAAATAAAAAATGTTGTACACATAAAGAAAAATCCTGTCCTCCTGCTTTTCCTTCTCCATAAGTTATCCCATTTGTTTACACTTTAAATTGATCCTTTGCTGTGCTCTGTTCAACCTCATCATCGTGTGTCCACAGGATATTCATTACATTTAGCAAGCAATGATACAATCTAATGGCAACTTCATCCATTGAGTTGGCAGGTCAGAAAATGTTGAGAATTTTTAAAATATCCTTAAGGCCAAAGCCCATTAGTGACAAAAAATGATAACGATGTCCTAATCTCTCAAATTGAACATTTCATCACCATTTAAAAGAAAGGATGGCTTTTTAATTGGGAGTATGGCACTTCATCTTACACGCAGACCGACCACATAGAGGGAGAACATTTACTTTTGACAAGATATTAGAGGGCTAATAAATGTAAAATGAATGTGGTGAGTGTGCATGTGTATGATTGGTTGTGCTGTTTTATGTGTGTTAATGAGCATTTGAGTATGAATTTGTGTTGTGTCTGCAAGAATCAAAAGCCTTTCTAAATCCAAACTACATTTCCTTTAATCCCAGTAAGCAATTTGTGGGTTCTTGGAAGTTATTTGTTCTGCAGGGGAATAAAACAAAGCCAACAGCTTAACGGAGCGCGGACACAAGCAGCATTACAGCAACCTGGCAGTCAGCAATGCGTCAAAGAAACATCAAGCTTTGTGTACCTGTGTGTGTGAGAGTGTGCTGTATGTGTGTTCTGTGTGTGGGTGTCAGCATGATCATGTGACAGAGTTACGTAGCTACGGTAGGCAACACCCACTGGAGCACAGAAGAGCACGGCAGCCAGAGGAAAGTCTGAGAGCTGACTAGTCATATAGAGTAATACACTGCTGGCACAGCTGAAGGAAAACTTTGCACCTGCTTGGAAAATACTTAAAGGAGGGATTAATGAAAAAAGAAATAAACATGTAATTCAGTTAATTTAAAGCAGTGTCAGTAGAGTCTGTGTGAGTGGGAACATTGCTGTTTAAAAACATATGGTTCAATTAACCATTTAATTCTTGGTGTTCAAACCCTGTAAGTCAAACACATGGTTCATGTGATTAACACAAGCTGATATCTCATGTCGGGATTTATGTTAATCTAAGAGTTAAAATTAAAGCTATTATGAGATTAAAATTGCAGCTGGAAAAAGGTTTATATACTCCGAAAACCCTGACCAGTGTTTTCCACACATGCATTCAATGTCCTGCTGGGTGAAAAGTAGCCAGCTGGGCACCGCAGGGGTGGGGGGATGGGGGGTGACTAATCTAAATGTGTCACATAAAAACACTTAAAAGTGATGCCAGACTGTTTCTGTTACCTGAATAAAGATAAAAGGGAAAATGGTTTATGATTGATGAGGTCTGTCTGACTGAAGTGTTGCATTTATAATTGTGGGAGACTGTTGAAGGTGTGTGTGAGTTTTTATTTCCAGTTTTCATCAGACAGAGTGTAAAATCAGCCACTGTCAGCTATCATCTCTGATATAGACTTTGCACGAGTCTGATCCAGCTGAAATCACCATCATGTTTTTAGTGTGGTAAACAATCGCTCTGTTCGTTAGAAGCTCTGTTTTAAAACCAGAGTAGAAATAAAAGCCAGGATCAATAAAATGATTCTCCTGACCTATAAAAATATATTCTCTTTTAATGTACTTACTCAGGACTTTTGTCCATATTGGGATTTTTTTTCCAGTACTCTGATTGATCAGTGGTTGGGGTGCTGACAGGTTGTAATCTGTTCCTCTGTAGTTAACCTGCTCCAGAGCATGTCAGCTGCTCGGCATAAGTTAACATGGTGCTTTGTTCCAACCAGCTTTGTGGTACTGAAAACCTGGGGTTAACCCTGAATTTACCTCACTAACCCTAAATTCTGCTTCATAGTTCAGGCCTTGGGGAGCAAATTATACGCAGAGGTGTTCCCCTCCAAACCGACACAATAATTTGAACAGTGAGAAACTGTGTTCCTCTGATGCTCTTTAGCAGACAAATGTCAAGAGGAGCTGCTAGCTGAGCTGCTACCGTTAGCTCAGCCTGTTTTTAGATTAGTATTCCTTCAGTGTTTATCGTTCATGAGGTTTTTACCAGGAGCCAAATTATCCACAGTGGTCTCCTCCTCTCCAAAACAAATGGACCAGGGGATTAAAACCATAAAAACAAAGAGAAAAGCAGCTTCATGTTAAAATCAATGTCACTCTCAGACCCTCTTCAGTTGGCCATGGGGATGGGGGGACTGGGGTCAGAGGAAATGCAAGCACAGTTGCCATTAACTCAGCTTGTTTCTCTGATAGTTTGATGTTTGATGACTAAAATCCTTCATCGGGTTGATGTTCAAAATGACCAAAATCTAAAAAGTGACAGTGACGGGACTTGAAAGTAGTGACTAATTGAAAGTAGTCGGCTGGAAATTTTTCAGTATCAGGCTATCTGGCAAACAGCCAACGCTTATGAAAAAAACCCACCTGACTGAGATCTGATTATAGTACTAAAAATGACCAGGTGTGAATCTATAGCAACTTTCTTTACAAGCGCAAAACCATCACTGCATGCAAATCATAGGAGGGTCGTTATGTTTATGGTAACAAAAGCACTTTGCTTAAGGTTAGGTAGATACTGCAATTTAAAAAGTTTTAAAGGTCAGTAACTCCAGTCTTGTGCTGTAAAACTCTTTTGACTTTTTCAGTGTTTAACCAAGACCATGTCTATTCCTTACCTTAACCAAGTGCACTGTGATCCTAAACTTAACCAGAAAAGTTATTTGAACTTAAGTTGCAATGAGGAAAAAAAAGTATATAGTAATATAATCACCATGAATAACATAACTCACCAAACATGTATGAAACCTGAGAAAGCAGACATGGCCAATTACTACTGTGACTTGCACCATTAATTAGCAGAAGAGGACAAATGAGTTGCGAGGAAGAGGAGGTCAAAGAGAAGCAAACGAATTTACAGTAAGAAAATACGAGCGCACTGGAACATAGACACCACTGCAGGATCGCATAATTAAGGATTTAATGGACTCACTAATGACTCTACCACTGTCCGCTTCTATTTTTAAGGGAGTTTGAGCAACACATTATGGGAAAGGGAAAGTGTTTTTGATATCTGCTATAATAAATCCATTATGTCACATCACAGTCACAGAGGGCTTTACAGGTGCTGTGCATTTCAATAAGTAGGGCCTTTATGCAATAGACAGGTACAATAAGGTTCATCTATAAACAGCATTCAAACCTGCTAATGCAAATTAACGGTGTACGTCTTAAAAAATATGTTTTGTGAGCCTTTGATCCTGCCGTTTATATTCATGAACCACTAATTTTTATTATTCTGCAATCCCGTGATCCTATAATCTGTCATTATGTCACATTTACAGTTCTTACACCTCATTTCCACATAGCTGTCTGTGTGTATGCCAATTGTGGATTATACATATTTTAACAAATTATTTTACAAATAGCTACACAACTGTTAAGCCAACCTCCTCATTTACTTATCATCATGCATTTTTGGTCCTGTTTTTGTGTCTGTGCTCCATATACCATACAGAAATAGGGACACAAAACAAAAATGTGTGGAAACGAGGCGTTATAGTTGCATTGCTTCAGCACATGAGCTACAAATCACTTAACATTACTGCTATTTTAAAGATTACTTTGTAGATCGGCCACCAATTTGCCAAAAGCTGTACATTCACAAGGTACTGTGTTTGAGAATCAAGCCTTTAATGACAAATAATTAATAAACATCGGCACTGAGATGAGGAAAAGTGTATTTGGCCCTTTATTGTACCAAGAAAATTTGTGGTTAATAGCCACAATTAAAGGAATAAACGCTATTATCATACATTGGTATCATTAACATCACTACAAACATATTATTGCATAACAAGTGTTGCATGAATTATCTACTTCAAACACGATTAAAGTATCTGCAGTCAAACCTGTCACTTCCTACAAAGACAGAAATCATCTAAAAACCTGTGGCATGCTTTAGAAATTAGTCAGCAGTGATGCAAAGTAAACCAAATTTGTAATACCACTGTGTGAAATCAAGATCAAGGTCTTTTGATATGCTAAACGTGACATTTAACAGACTCTAGCTTTGTTTTTTTTCACCAAACCCTCAAACTTTTGTTTGCAGGAAGTGAAGAGAGTACATTATCTGAAATCATCACTGCGAAGCAACATGTAGTGCATATTTGCATAAATAGCTGGAAACACTACAACGGCAGTCAGATGATATGCCTATTATTCTCTGTGTTATACTTGATTAGCAAAGCCAGCAGAGTGAAGCAGCTCTATCAAACCTTTAACACACTGCCGCACAGCAACTCAGGTCTGTTAAAATGCAACAGACGGTTAGATATTTGTGAAATTACAGAAAACTTGGTGTGTAATCAAATTTAGTGGCCTGACATGAAACAACCCAACTGCACTAATTGACCTCACAGAGCTTCAGCTCCTGTCACTCCAACAATTCACTAGGGGAAAAGATAAACATATACAGTTAGAGAACATATGCTTCGCCTAAGTATATACTCCGCTATATCTACAGTATGACACCCTTGTCCTTGTACCATATGCGTCAGTACACACCACTTTGAATGCACTGAGAAGCGAAGTGTCTCTGAAAGCTACTCAAGATTATAAATCCAAACACCATAAAATAGAATAACCATCATCACGTCTCTAATCTCATGTACAAATCCGCTCCTCGAATTCTCTCCAGTGAACATGCCTACAGTACCAGCTGTCCTGTCAAGCATGCTCTTCCCATGACATGTGTCAGCGCTGGAAATATAATCCCTAACGCACTGTGGTGCGTAATTTACATAACCTGAGAGATCCCATGGCCTGGTCTATAGGAGACAGAGGCACACAGAAATTGTGAGTGGGCATGAGTTTCACTAAGTAACTAAGTCAAGTTTGTTACCTTGAATTGGCTCTGAATACTGCTACATGTTTGACACATGCACTTGTTATGACCATGAACTTTTAACCAGCCTAATGGAACTTAGATAGCTGCATATCTATGTACAAGGAGTGCAAAAGACGAGGAACACATTGGCCAAAATGCAATCTCAGAATGCATTGGCTATCATCTGCTTACTATTTTCTCTAATTTATCTGCATTCAAATGCATAAAAATTAGATAAATCATATGCTATTTATAGAGATTAGCCATAATGTTGTATGGATGTCTTGAGTTGCTGATTGTACTTCAAGTATTTAGCAGCATACAGAACAGTAAGTCTTGGCTAAGCTTTGGATATCCACTGGCTACACCGGAGCTCCTGAAATATTGGCCACTGACCCCAGAGACGATAGCTAATGGGTTCTGAGACTGCGGTATTTTAGACATGGAGCAACTCCTCCCCCATGTTACTGGAACAAAAGGAAGGAGGGGAAGACATTCTCAACACTTGAATTGCAACCATGGTAGTTTTGGCAATGTTAACAAGGTCTTTGCCGAGGACTTAAATCCGCACACACGACCGATCCATAATATTGTTCTATGACATGCAGGTTAAAGGGCAGTTTATACAATAGGTTACGATAGGTTAGCTGCCCCAAATTGCATTTGGTTAGAATTATCAAAAACATTTCAACATGGTACAGTTAGAGAATTGAGGCTGATTTTGTTATAAAATTACTCAAAATTTTTCGAGGACATATTTTCACAAATAGCAGAGCAAGTCACTGAGGGACAGAGAATTCAATTTTTTTTTTTTTTACTGTATATTTCTGGGTACCCCAAATAAAACTTCAACAGAGAACCTTTGACTATACAAAATAGTGCTTCCTAATATTTTGTGCTATAAATGGGTCTCCTACATCCTTTGTCAATTATGTTTGATCATGTTAATTCGGTTCATTCAGTGTTTTCCACCTTGTCTGCAGTTCATAACAATGTCATTAAATGCCAGTAATTAAATTACAGCAATCTAATAAGGTAAAACCAGACTTGAATTCCCATGTCAGATGAGTCATGCAGGCCAGAGATTAAAAAAAGACTTTGTGTCTGTATCTGTCCGCCACAAAAACACACAGACACTCACACACACAGTAAATGTGCACATGCACTCAAATATACTTGTGAACCTGCAGGCAGTGGTAGAGTTTGCAAAAGCAATTTTGAAAGCATTTCACCGCTTCACATCCCTGCAAATTGGTTTCATGAGTCACAGAGTGAAAAAGTGGTTTCTCCACCCCAAAGTGCCACCAGGGTGCCCTTGAGCAAACCACTTAACCCCCAGCTGCTTCATTAATGCGGCTCAGTGGCCAACAGTAAAAAATAAACTGCAGAAATACCAGGCAGCTACCCAAAGTCAAATGTGTGTGATGACATGAATGTTAAGTAAAGTGCTGCTGTAAACACAATATTTATACATGGTAAACCCCAGAACTAATTGGGTTTAAAAAGCAGTGACTAACACAAAATACGCACATTCTACAATTAGATCTAATTTCCATGCAACGCTTAAAACTTCTTAATGACCTAAGAATAGTGATCAACCAAGGAACACTGGTTTCACTATAAGATGTTATTTTTAGGGATCCTCCAAGCACTGATTAGCCAGCACCTAACTGGATGCCAGCAGCAGGTGTTGTCATTGCCTAATGCTTCTGCTAAGCTAAAGATTTCTAAATGGATTTTTTTTTTCATCCTGAGGAGGCCTGCATGAGCACAGCGAACTAAAATCTCTGAACAAAAACAACCAATCTATGATAATTGAGAAAACTTCTGTAATGCTGTGGAAAGTAAAGGCGACTTGGAGAGCAATTTGAAGAGCACAATTAGAGTTGAAGACTTGTGAGTAAATAAGATGAAGCAACACAAAGCACAGTCAACAAAGCACAGGCAGATGGAGGAAGGTGGGTTACAGTGGAGGCAGAGAGCACGCTCACTGATATGTGTATGTGCAGGTCGCAGCAGATGTGAAGTCATTTCCTCAGCTGATTGTAGATTAGATAAAATGAAATTAGACTCTACTTTGCAAAAAGGCTGATTCAGTAGCAAGCACAGGAATAAATCAAAAGTGAGAATGGCATACATAAATGATCAATAAAAGCTTAAATGCATAATGGTTTCTAGATTTTTTTTTTTTACTGATATATGTTTATATTGTTGCTTTTGGCCAAATATGATGATAATGGTGAGTGAGGAAGGATTGATGATTGCAGCCAATGCAGTGACTGTCTGAGCATGGTGGTCTATGGGTTTATATTGGCACACTAAACTGGTTTGGTGCAAGCTAGCTAGTGATGCAGCTCATTTGGTGATTGGTGGTAACGCCATCCTGACCCAACAGCGTTGCCGTTAAAACATTGTGGCCTCCTCCCAGGTTGCCCAAGTGAGTAAGCAGCTCAATTTCCCTTTAGCATTTTTAACTATGCTATCAATGTTAGCTATGTTAGCAAAGTTAGCAGTGTTGACACGGATAGTGGTGCTAACGTAGTTAACGATGCTAAAAGAGTTTTGGGGCTAAAAATGAAGCTGCTTACTCACTGGGGCTACCTGCGGGAAGAGTGGAGGGTGGACACCATGTTTTTGTGGCAACACTGTCCCAGTACCAGCAGTAATTGACAAATAAAGTGGTGGACTGGGTGTCTGTCAGCAATGTCAACAAAAAATATGACATTTACATTCAAATTTCACCACCTCTAAATGAAAAGCACTTGGAAATGCCGCACTTAAGCTCACTGAGTCCATGGAGCGCCGGATCAAATAAGGAAGACGTCTTGTATCCCATGTCATTTTTTTCCCTTATAATCAACTGGTTAGTTAGCATTAAATAGTCGGGCTATCGAAAGCGAAATTAACTGAGACTGATATCCCTAGCCTCAATAAACAACTTTTGACTCTTTTTCAATCAAACCTTTTCTCCTGAGCTGTTCTCTTGGGACCACCCTAATCTAATACTGTACCTGTTGGTAAAATCAATGCAGCTCAAGACCTGCTCTTTTCTCTTCCTCCCAAATTCCTAGGCTGTCATGTTTTTCCTCCAACAGACATGAGATGGTAAAGGTCAGTGTTCTCCAGGTCATTTGTCGTAACCTGGGTTGTCAGTGGGTGCTCTGAAAGGGCCAACATTATGGTGGAGGTCAATGATCTGTTTCTGGGGAGCCTTTTTGTCTCTGCGGATGGCATTATTGTTGTGTGAAGGTCTCATTGTGGGAAAAGCATTTCAGTGTTTGTACTGAGCTTCTCAAAGCGCTGAAGGAGGGAGTTGTTGGCCTGGCAGAGGGACTCTAAAGCCTCAACGGTGACAGTCTGCTCTTAGCAACCTATATTCACTGCCAGGGAAAGGGCCTTTTTCTGTCATTAATAAAGCTATTGTATGTTTCTTTTCTAGCCTCTACACAAGGAAGAGCTACTGTTTTTAATGATAAAAGACACTAGAATACAGTAAGATGTCCCACTTCATCTTACAAATATTCTACAGTATTCTTCTCATTTTTCTCTCTTGCTTCTCAGCCCTCTCCTCATCCTTCACACCACCCTGATAAAAGCCTCTGCTTCCCTTGCTCGCTTGCAGGATTAAAATGAGGTTTTTCATATTGTACATTACAAGCATCCTAAAATCACATTAAACCCATAACACACAATAAAAGAAACATTACCAGGTAAATTGGATTTTTTTGTGCTGATTTAAATGCTCCTCAGGGAGACTACATGTGTCATGTCAAGTGTCTCTGATCATAAAATCAAGATGAGATTGAGGACACGCTCACTCTCATATAGTCGGTTGATCAGAGAAACCACAAATCTGATTGCAATTCAACTTGGTTACATGCAAACTAGGGTCGGCCCAACTCCCAGCCAGAAGAAAAATGCCATCTGCGCTTTAGCAGTGTAGTTACAGCAATAACAGATTAGTTGCCATTAACTAGATTACAGCTGCCCCTAAACAGACAAACATGTGTGAATGATTTCAGTTGTAGCTTTAAAATCCAGGCCGCAGCCTCAGTCACACCTGTCTGACTTCATCACTGCAGTAAGTAAGATTCTGTCACAATAAAGTACATGGTCAGTTGGTGCTATTTCCCCTGCATGCTATCAACAACAGCATAAAGTAACCTCATAAAACCAGATGTTTTATCACTTCTATTGGGGTTTGAATGTGTAGAAAGTTGGAGACTGCGACTTGAACAGGTACTTAGCATAAACAGTTTGAGCACTCTGAAATATTAATAAAGCTACACCTGGCGACTTAGCATATGTTGGCTCCAAACACAAGCTGCTTGACAAACATGGTGTTATCAATAAACTCCACACACTATCATTATGTCTAGTAATGTGGTCAATCTGTGATACTATCAAAGGGCAGAGTGAGGCAAAGGGTTGATGACTGACATTTCTAGGGACACCTTTTGAGTTAGGCTGATCTGAAATGGGTATAATTATAAGAAAGCCTTTCAAGTGTACCTTGATTTGGATAGTTATGGTTGGAAATGTACACAATAAATGCATTCTAGCTTTGTATAGTATGTACAAATTACAAATTACAGTGTCTAGTGGGCCTCTGGGGAGGGTCCAGCTGGGGAAATTTGGTTATAATGGAGCATCACAATCGACTTTGACTGTCCTTTCATGGGTGAATTAAGTGTGTGTGTTATCTCATGTAGGAGACAAATAAAGACCCAGTAGCCCAGAGACGAGCAAATGTGAAGGTTATTGATAAATACAGAGGAGGGTCGGGCTGACATAACCTTATACTGTATTTACTGTAAAGGCTATCACATCCCTGAAGCAAAAAAATGGCGCAGGTGACTTATGGATGGTCACATGCTCAGGTCAGTGAGCTAAGTCAATGAAACAGGAGAGCTAGAGAAAACAGCGCTTTCAATTAGATTATCTGTTTGACTCTAAGCCAGAACATAATAACAGATAGTGCATAATGCTCCGAGTCTATCAGAGGTTATTACAGCAGTAATCCAGACATAGTGATAGCCAACTATGGCTGCCTCAGTGTTATTTTGATGATGAGATCAGGTGTACCAACTGAAACACTGTGTCCTATCCTCTTAAGCTGTATTGGCTTGATATGTTCATAGAGATAATTCTGGTTAATTTCAAAACACAAAGAGGAAGAGACAATGAGATATAAAAACAGAAAGGGGGGGGGGTGATTACACGGCTGTCTCTGTCCTTGTCCTTGTGTCACACACACACACACATGAACACACAACCACGCAAATGGATCAATAAAAGCTGAAAAGTGGTGCAGTGTGGTGAGAGAGGTCATCACTCGTCTGTCCTTCAACCCTCGGACAAACAAGGACGACAGAGTGCACTTTATTTGGCAATGGGCCGTATCACACAACACAGGAAAGACCTTGCAACCGCAGCTTTTTTGTTCCCAGTGAACCATTACTCAGTCCAGTTGGAGTGCCTCACATACGGGCATTTCAGCATTTCAACACCCATAACTGTCCCCGGTAAAATGTGAATTATACCAAATTTATGCCGAGCTTTCCTACAGAATTCACTGAAAACCCCATATAAAGATACCTCTTGAGTTAAGAGTTTGTTATTCATGTGTCCTTGGGTATTATGCACGCAGCTCAACATTCATCACTGTATCCTACATGCAGGAACGCACAATCCTATTATGAGCTCTCAACACAATGGCCGGCTCCATAGAGAATAGGGAAATGTAACTGAGGTAGAACACACAGTTTTTGTCAATACTATTTCAATCTTCTCTTTCCTACAAATGAATACATAAATAATTAATAGAGAAGTTAAATAATTTAAATGGGTTGTAAAACTAAAGCATTAATATATTTCCCCTCCCATTTATCATTTTACTGCCTTATATTTTGAACTCTAACTTTTCTCCTTTTTTTTAAATGTAACACATTAAATCATTCATCTTTTAATTTCCCATTTTCCCTAAAACAACACATTTCTCTTCACTTAATGAGACAGTTGTGTCTAAAATGCCTGAACAGTAGTAATAGCTCCTGAAGTCCACTTTTCAGTCTATCATTCTTTCTCTAATAATGCTGTTGCATTGTTGGAGTAAGAGGGTGTCACAAATCCAAAATATAGATAAATATAAATATAGATTGTAACACTTAAAATGTCTTTTGAAGATGCATCTTCTGGGTACAGATTGTAAACGATGGAAAAAAAACTGCATCAGCTTCCATTAAGTTTCCAGAAATAAAAACACACTGTTTATTGGTGAATTTAGAGTCACTAAGGTGTGAATGTGAGTGTGAATGGTTGTCTGTCTCTACATGTCAGCCCTGCGACAGTCTGGCGACCTGTCCAGGCTGTACCCTGCCTCTCAATCAATGTCAGCTGGGATAGGCTCCAGCCTCCCTGCTCTCCTCAACAGGATAAGCGGTTAGAAAATGAATGGATGTTAGCACTCATAGATGTGTGTAAGGTAGCACATCTGACCAAAGTGTCACTACTTAAAGTTAGTGTGGACAGTACTAATCGTGTCTTTTAGGGTGACTGTTCTCAT
>JAPZEB010000004.1:21677694-21700856 GCA_029783705.1 Chaetodon striatus
CAATCAATACTTACTATTCAAGTAAAAATAGTAAAAATAACACAGTACAGAAATGCTCTGTTCAACATATGGTACATTGTAGGGGATGTGAATGGGAAGACATCTAGCATACTAGCCCACATGCGATGGCATCGCCCAGATGTGTTGATCACCGGGACAAGGAAAATACACACCAGAGGCCAGCTCTTTATCCCCGCTGCTTTCAGGCAGCCTTAAGACACAAAGCAGAACAGGATGCACTGTAGGTGTATGAATGGATACACACTGAACATGATAACCCACAGTGCAGCATCACCCAGATATGCAATCACAGGCGGCACCCTTCTATAATAACCTTCTTCTTTGGTACTGCTAAAACGTGTATTAGTTTTATTCCCAACACTGTTTGTAAACACTTTGTCACTTTTTATACCATGTTAACCGACTTAACGAGTTTAATATCGTAATATTTAAACTTTATTCTTGTAGATTTATAACTTTATTCACGTAATATTAACTTGCATCTGTAAAGTAACTAGTAACTAAAAGTATCAAACTAATGTAGCACAGTAAAAATGACAACATTTGCTCTTGAAATGTAGAGAAGTATGAGAATAACACACTCCGGTAAAGTGACAGTACCTCAAAATAGCACCTAAGTACAGTACTTGAGCAAATGTAAATAGTTATTTTCCATCACTGTAGTCAGGTGTGCATTAGAGTATGCATTGTTTATATCTTCTTTATTTTCTTTCATTCAATAATCATGCAGGAAAATATTCATCACTTTCGTTCTGCGTTTTAATTGTGTGAATATGCTTATTGTTTACTGTGCTGTTTCTACTGTGCTGTGTGTGTAATTTCCCCTGTGGGAACATTCTAAGAAAACAGTGCGATTTTACCACAATACGTGTTGTGGTTTGAGTCAAGTACTTTTTCTTGCGCTTGTACAGCTGGGGGTTATAAATAGGAGGGTAAAGAGAGCTATAAGTTCAGCCCTGTTTTCTGGCAGTGTCTAATATCTCTCTGGGTGATACAGGAAATCACTGACTGAGCTAAATAAGCTGGCAAGCAGACAAGATGAAGAAAAAAACGCAAATGTAATACCTGACATTTACTTTGGACCAAGGAAATACCCTCAGTGCAGTAACTTGCTGCCTTTGAAAGCCTGCAACAACACTTTGGAAGATATTCAAGTAACTTTATGCAAAATGTAATGGCAGGATTATCTGGCATTGAACACTGGAGCTAAGAAAAATCAAAGGCAAGCTGCAAATGAAGACTTGTAGCATCTCTATAGCTGGTGCATGAGTTCATTTTGATAATAAGGAATTGGTAAAATATATAAAAATAGACAAATGTTGCCTCCTCCAGTGGCTGTTGATCAGTATAACCACTTAGACCCATAGACAGTGTTTTGCTCTGTTGGTTCATGTGAATTTTACTAATGCTACACATTAGCATTTTGTTTTTACAACTGATAAATTGGCAAGCCGGTGAATAAAAGTCAAGACCGTTTCATATTGCCTAGATGCTTTTACCTTGAAAAAAAAACTACCCTGTTATTACTTAGCATAATGTATGCTGATGTGCTGGTGAACAGTGTGCTAGGCAGATACAGACAGTTTTGATGCCGGTTCTCTCATCGTATCTTGGCCACAAAAAGCTGGTTTAAGATCCTTTGCCATATTACATTTCCAAATGTTTACAAGTAGAGGAAAAAGTAATTCCACCAAAGCCAAACTATCCCTTTAAGCCTTCTAGAGAAACCAAATGTCTCCATCAAACACAACGCTTGGCAAAATTAGCATTTCTTTTATGACTCAATTAAGCTTCATTATGTGTAAACAGTAGTGCGGAGATGAGAGGATTGTTGAGCTCACTGGCCACTTACTTACTTCAGATCGTCAGAGTGGGTCTCAGTTAGACAAAACCACTTTGATGAGAGGCACTGCTAATGAAGTGTGTACTATAGTAGATCCCCCTCACCATCTATACACACTCTTCCACACAGTTTACAACCAAACCAGATTTAGGTTATTTCTCTTGAATAAGATATAAAGTCTAACATTAACTTAACATTAAATGCTTTAAAACATCAAAACAGTCAAATAGGGCTGCACATGTAGAGCTCAACAAGTACGTTTTCTAGCAAATATATTGTACATTGGTCCCATGGTGTGTGCGTGTGTCCATTTACTGAAGGGAGTACAAATGGAGAAAATACACAATGGCCCATTCTACAGCAAAGTAGTATCTGTCACAGTCCAATACTTTTTATTGGCCCAGTCTGGCTGAGAATTTCTTTGTCCAACTACAATGTCTAAGGCCAGTTGGGTTTCTACTAGAACATGTTTACATGCTTAAATGGCCAAAAATCACTTTATTTCTTCCATACTGTGCTGAAACATCTGTATTCACCCTTCGTCTGAAATGCTCTGGTATTGTGCCTGTCACTCTAACACTCTTGCTCAGAGGAATTACTTTTACTTACGTTTACCTCATTATTTAAAACCTTGCTGCGTTTAATATTAACATCTTACATTGTAACATTATACTGAAGAGACTAAGGAAAACCATAATAGTCTCCTCTAAAAGAAAAATGACTATGACTTGCAGATACATATCACTAAAATCCAGTATCGGATGTGCCTGAGATGATGTGACTGAAAGTTCTGAGATAAATCTACTTGATTTTTCTTTGTCCAACTGCAATGTCCAAGGCCAAGAATGAACAAACAAGCTCAACATGTCGCCACAAGTTTTAAACCAATTTACAAACACTTTTAAAACCAGAGAAGTTATTCTTGTTGGCAAATACATTAAAAAACATGTCCTAATGAAATGTCCTAATCTCTTCTGATAACTAACTACATTATAGTGTGTTCTAAGCATTTTGAGGTGTTTCTATATACTGTTTATAATTGCTAAATAGTGGAGATTAAAGTATTTGCAAGTGTCCACTTGAATTTAAGCCATCAAAAGCTCTTGATGCAGCAGTGTGACCCATACAGAAACTGTTCATACTGTGCCTGTAGTTTGTTCAGATTTAAAAAAAAAACAAAAAACGTTTTCTTAGTAAAATAATGATGCGAAAGTCGCAAAGCAATCATTCTTTATTTAAAACAATCATCTTTATCTGGGTTTGTTATAATTTGCATAATGTTTCATTATTATGATTCATTAAAAAGTAACAGCCTCCAGCATAGAAAGAGCTAATCACTGCAGTATAATCTTATGATGTAGCAATTTTGTAAATCTCCTTCTTTCTTTATTCAATAATTCAAGAGAATCTGAAACTTGGCAGGAGAGCTCAAACCTACTGTGTTAACATGTGTGTCTGTCATACCATATGTGTCAGGACATGATTGAGGAAGTGTACAATATGTGTGAGGCTTACAGTGAGGCGTGAAGTGCCCTTGAATTTCACTGTGTAACAGTGAACTACTGTGCTGGATGTTTATTTTTTGGAAAGGATGTTTAGCCCAGCGCGTCCAGTAGAGCATTAAAAAAAAAACTGTGACAGAAAACAGAGACTGAACTGCGTCACTGCTGTGAATCTCAGCATTCCTTCTAAATTAACACGAAAGGAAACACCAGTAGGTTTATTCACATGCTCAGGCATTCACACAAACCATTTCATGCATTACCGCACACACAGAAAGCAGGTATGATGAGTATTTGCAAACATGTCATACTCTCTCACACACTCACAAACAGAGGCACACAACTGGAGTGTTTATCATTCTCTCCATATTTGACAAAAGAGCTTTCTACCAAGTGACAAACAACATGTTTCACTTTATGATGCCAAATCCTTCACTGTCTACTGTTTACATAACAGCTAAGCAGCAACAAGCTGCAAAGCACCACATCACTAATCAAGCCATTATCTACTTGGCTTCCATCCAACATTGGCTGAATGTTTGGTTTTTTTTTAAAGCAGCCAAAATGACACTATGAGAGTGAAATAAAGTGACGGGCTGCACAGCTAAAGAGCTGGTGAGCTGCAGATTCAGGTGATAATTCTCACTCATCATCACTACCTGTAACACTGCTTTTACATTGTCATTTTATGCATTCATAAAAGTACTGGTAATGGCTGTTTTAAAGACAGCATAAACATGTGCTCCCCACACTTCCTCAGCCCTGCAGTTTAGGGACAAAAAAGCATATGGCCATACTGGATAGCACTGATTTTGGCGCCTGTTAGACACCAATTAAAGAACTCCTCAAAATCATATCCAGTCCAGAAATCATGCTCACACACAAAAACCAAGCATCCAGTTTTTCTTGTGATGCACTGCATGCATATAATTACCTGTTCAAGTGCAACAGTTCCTTATATACAACTAACTTGTAACAACAAACTATGTAAAGCCACCTGATAACCACTTTCTATTAACATAATGAGGAAATGCTGTTCCTATTGTTGTATCTGTCAAATTGGAAAAAAATGTTGATACTGAATGTGTCAGTAAGATATTCACTGTCAATATTTAATTTGTCTTCAATCAAAATGTTCCAATTTGCAATACAATATCCTCTTATAGTGACTTCTGCTTTATTAAGCTTTTGAGCTGCAACCAGCAGCTCTATGGCTTAATTGGTCAGTCGGTTCCCCACTCTTTGGCAACCACAGTTTTTGCCCTAGGAGGCTGAAATCTGGCATAGAGGCAAGGTGTGTGTTTGTGTTCCTAGAGTGCCCTTAGAATGAGTCCTAAAACCCGGACATGAGTTAGCATTTTATAATTCCCAATTCCCTAGTCTCAAATGGGATTTTTGAATGTGTTTTTGGTTAAATGCCTGAAACAATCTCTGTGGTTCACACAAGCTGAAGAGACTTTCATGTTTTGTTCTACATCATAATGTACTTCAGTAAAAACCCCACTCATATAGTTTGAAGTCTTTACATTCTTCTATTCTCACAAGTGGCTAAATGAGACTACAGAATGTCATCACACCGAACACAGCTTTACAGCCTTGATATGGGGGCAACATTAAGTCATACAATCATGGTGTAGTTCGTTGATAGCCTAATGTTAGCTTTTTACTTCTGGTGATTGAACTTAGGCTTCAAAAATCATAAAAGTGGTGTTTATTTGTGAAGATCATCTCGCTGTACAAAACATGTAAGTATCATAAACGTTTGTTTGCCACAGAGCTGAAAAATATCCCATATGCTTTTTGACGAGGGAACCAGGGCAATACTAACTTCATGTTGGCCTACAGAAAAACGTCATCCCTGGAGCACTCTATTGACTAAGGAGGGGTGTGGCAGTGGGTGTAGCCTTATACATAAAGGTGTATAAGCCAAACGGCTTCACAGACTTGCTCAAGATATTGTGGAAAGATTGGTCATGTGCCAAAGAACAACTGATTAACTGTGTGGATGCATGAACGTATGTCGTCACAGCTTTTGTGAATTTGCACTTTCTCGTGGTTAAATTTAGGCACTGAAAGCACAGAAGAAAGTCTGCAGTGCAGACACATGCTTATTTCAATTTTAATGAAGCTATGTTCTTCCCTTACTGTAACCAAACTGCTTTTGTTGCCAATGATCAGGATGTGAATCCCTGTCTCTTCTGGTGTCAAAGTCCTAGCTATTTAAGCCCACCATCCACCCCAACTACCTCCCTACAGCTCTAATGTAGTACATAAATGTAGCGATTCATTCAGTTAAATAACGTTGCCTCTGCACAATCAAGGTTATCACCACAACATAAGATTTATCTGACTTTTTCGAAGTTCTGGTCATGCAAGATCATTCACAACTCATTCCCTGGGTACTTAGAGCCTCCTACAGCCTACTTTTATAGCTCTGGAAAACTCAGCATACATAAACATTGCCTAGATCCATCTCATGCATTCTTTCTGGCGTTATCCATCTACTGCTTGAGCAAAAAAAGCCCATTTTGCAGGCATGGTCTCTCTCATCGCATATGACAGAGGCTGTGGGCCACAGTGGGTATTTGAATACACTATGTATGGTGTGCGACTCCCACTAGGACCAAAATGACTGGGTTAGCTGGAGATGAATGAGGTGAGATGATAGATAGCTGAATGGAAAGAAAAGCACATGCAGCACTCATACACACACACACACACACACACACATACAGATGGCTGGCGGGCATCACACATGAGTACACACATTCAGCATACAAAACACTACAGGATGCACACAGCCTATTTTTTACATTCTCATACAGTGTGACCAAATTTTTCTCTGTGAAATACACAAACGGACACTAAGGAATAGTTACACATCTCTGCTCTATATCTCAATCCACCTGGGGTAATACCCCTTGGACAAACAGTCAGCAGGGACCAGGGTAGAGGTGGGATGGAGCGGCGGGGGGGTTGGAGGAAGGGTGGATATAAACAACCAGATTAAGGAGACAATCTGCACCATAAATCTGCAATATTATCTGCTGCAGGCGGCAGGAAGGGGAAGCCTTGTGAGCTGGGCTGGCACAGAGAAAGCCTGTGACGTTTCTGCTCTCATCTCGGCCGTAGCCTCAACTTAGGATGAAAGCCTATCATTTAGGTCTTTGTAATCAATCTTCAGAATGGCAATACACTTAGCTCAATAATGTCCTTTTAAAGTAGGCAAAGAGGAAAAAAAATAATCAGCGTAGAAGCCCTTTGCTGCAGAACGAAACTGCAGCACTTGTTCATACACTCCTCTGATGTCACTTTAAGATAAGCAAGAAAAAAAATCAATTTCAAAGTGATTTGCCCTCATTGTATGCAGCTATTGAGGGGTATTGTTTGGCCTGAATGGAAAATCCATCACACAAGCAGCTGTTTGTCCATATATGGACATGGTATCCGTGAACCGGCTGTATGTCTGCAGGTATCGTATGTCACAGAATGTGTATCTTCTGTGTTTTTAGTTTGTGCATGTGTGCCAATGCACAAACTAAAAGGGTGTCTCTCAGCACCTGTGCGGTTTAGAAAACTGTGAATCGTGCTAACTGAGTCGGTTACCTCTGAAAAGAAAGGAGCACCTGATGTGGAGCGGAGGGGAAGGAAAAGGGAAAAGATCGGTTGAGAAGAATGTAATTAGCCCAAGCTTGGAGATTCATCTGAGCTGGGCAATTACCCCTCTAATCATCAGGTAGTAGGAGAGAGGAGGAGATGGGGTGAAGGGAAGAAGAAAGAAGGGAAAAGAGATTGAAGAGAGAAAAGAAACAGCAAGAGAGGCATAATCATTAGTGTATCTGTGCTGTAAACCACAGCAAGAAAATTAAACGCAAAATCGCCGTCCCTCCACACACACAAAAGATAAGTGTAAAGACAAGTAAAGTTGTTTTAGAATGATTAAACATCCAAAAACAATAAATTTCCAGCTGAATAATACACAAATGTAAACTTAAACGGGAGGAGACACCGAAAAACCTGACACAACTCATCACCACAACTAGAAAACAATTAAAGAAGAAACAACGAGTCATTAATGTCTGAAATTCAGGTCTTGCCCTGTCTCCACTGGACCTCACTAAAGCCTAGTTGGAAGATTTTTTCTTAAAAACAGGGTTTTTCCTCGTTTGTTATCAAAAAGAAGTCAACACTAGCACTATTGTATAAAAAATCTTCGTCCAAATGAAAACACAAAAGCACAATTGAAGTGCTGTCAAGAGCATACCGAACCATCAGGCAATAATGAAATTCAATCACACAAAGAAGAAAATGTTAGCCAAGCAGAAGTGTGAAAAAAGCTATTACCTGAAAGCTACCTGGCTGTAGGGGTGCATCGCTGGGCATTCTGACACCTCTGTTCCTCAATAAGGTGGAAGAGAACTGTACATTTATGTGTAAACACGTAAAAAGTCATGTTGGTGAAGTAAGAGCCAGCACTATTTTGGCCACATCTGGCATTGTGACATAGCAAGAACTCACTTTTCCTCATGTACATGTCAACACTGAAAACGGTGTTTCTGGAAATCTTCACCCTGGAAGGAGTTTAACAAAATGTCTGTTTTCAGTGACCCGAAACACAGTTTGCATGTGAACTACAAGCCAAAAAAGCTATGTTAAAAAAAAAAAACAAAAAAAAAAAAACTAAGTACATGTGAACTAAGGTGGAAATGAGCGAATAAACATCTGTTTTATATCATCAGTCTGGCTAGTTTACTCCACAGATATACAATACATTAAATAGGTACTATAAGTAGCAGCTCATAACAGAGCTACAGCCAGCTACAATGTTTATATTTAACTACCCACTGGACATTGTCCTTCACATCCTATTTCCTTATGTATATCTAGGAAAATAATAAGCCCTAGTAAAGATACTTCTAAATCTGTTTAATGCAATATTTTGTTTAGTGACATAAAAACAAAAATACAAAACAGTAAGTTAGCCAGTTGAAAGTATTCTAACTTAAATGTAATCAGGATAAACACATGACCTAATATTTCTATCCTTTCTTCTGCTATTCATTAAGAGTTTTTGCACGAAAAACACATGTCAGTTAAAAATATTTAAATCAGGTGAGACTGAAATGAAAGAGGATTATGGATAATTAATTATTTTTTTTACATAGTGTGAGCGCAAATAAAAAGAGTAAGCATAAAGAAATTTAAATTAATAGTATAATGCAGAGCAGCGGTTCTCAACTGATCCAGCAATGGGGTCCAGATTTCTTCTTAGTCATTATTTCAAGGTCCACACAGTTTAATACAGTCAGTCTCATACTTGTGTTTGGCTATGTCAGGGAGCTAGTTTGCTGTCTCTGTTAATTAACTGTCCATTATTCACTCACTGTACAGCAAAAAACAGTACTTCAAAATAAAAGCTCTGTGCTGGAAATTCACTGTATTTCACATGACAACAATTACCTCTAGAAATTTCTAATTGGAGGTCATCTGTGATTTTAATCCCATGTGAATCTACCAAGTCCATAATTTGTGAAGTAAATATTCCGATGCTAACTCCCTACCATATTTCACCAAACACAGAGGTCATGTGATAATATTATTCCTGTGCAAAACAGCGTCTTGATGATTTGGGGTTGCATTTTGTTTATTTTTATTTTTTGCAAGTTTTTTGTTTCCCCCTGCCTTCTTTCTGCCTCTTTCCCAGTCGAGAATTACGGAGGCTGTGTTGGCAGTTATAAATGAAAGTTTTGACAGCACTGTCAAAACAACAACAAAGTTAGACTTTAATATTGGAGCTTCCACCCTGCATTTAACATCCGACTCCCCACAACAGAACACAGATGCACTGATTTGATGAAGGCTACCATATTGGTATGGGTGTCACTACTGACCTTATTACACCAACCGATATACAATAAATGCTGTTGCCATTGCTCTTGTCGTGGAAGTGCATGTTATGCAGAGCCTTGACGTCATATTAGCGTGAATAAGGTCAGTAAATCTGAGTAAAATACGGACTTTGCCTTGTGTGAATGCACCAGACAGAACACAGATCGAGGGCTGGGGGTTATTTCTAATACTTGTCCTGTGCAAATAGGGCTTATGACTACAAATACTGCAACTAATAACAATTACAATACTGGTAAGCACATCCTTTTATTGCATCAATCAGTCTTGCTGTGTGAGAACGCCCCCCCAATTAAACGTTGAGCGACTGTTCTTCTAATTATTTTTTTAAAGTGATAAACATTGTGCATCATCTTCATTTTTGAATTCATTATCTGATCAAATCATTATCTTTACTGCCTCTGTAATTTCTGGTCCTAACTGCTCAAAAGACAATTGTTTGTTTCATGAAATTTGATTGTATTTGTTCCAGAGCCAGCGAATCCAAAAGCGAAACCAATAACAGTATTGCATTGTTGGCCCCAAATGAATCATCTCCAATAAATAGCTCAATAGCTGTGGTGACAAATGGCCCCGAACCACGGAGTGAGGAGACAGAGGGGCTCGGGTAATGGCATCTAATGGGCTGTTCTTGAAAGGCAGCCAATGCCTGGAAGATTTGCTCCCTGATTACTGACATTAACCAAAGAGTTCAATTTTCCCCCCGTGACTCTCAGCCTGACGATATCTGTCCTCCTCTCCATTGCTCTTGCTCTTTTTTACCATCTGTCAATGTGGTGACTTTCTTCATTCAATGTTTCCCCTGTTGGTATTTTTACGCAAATGTTATGCTGCACGACATGGAACAAGAGCTACCTAATATATACACACACATATCAATTTGTTTCCTTTTTAAGTAATTTTACTCTAGGGCACTTTAAGGAAAGATCGGCAAATTCCCTTTTTACCTTATTAAGATTTTGGTGACATTATAAATGGTCACTTTTGTTTTGTCTAGGAGCACAGCTGGGATTTTAAAAATACTGAGGTCATTGATCCAAGTCCACCCAATACATTCTGCACCACCCACCCACCCCAAAAGCTAAATAAAGAAATATGAATCTAAAAAATGTCTTATTATTTGGAAGCATATGAATTTTTCATATTTTATTCATTCAGTGACCCGTTGAACTTTCTTCCAAAGTTGTTTCCCAAAATAAAGGCTGGTGCTGCGATGTTAGTTTGTTTTTTTTTCCATTTGTTTTTCAAGTTTGAGTCTCAGTGGGTGGCACTTTCTTCCAAGAAATGTGCCTCCTACTTGATATTTAGATCATGAAATGTCAGTTTTTATTAAAGGAAGTGATGGAGAGCACAAGAACACCATTTGCTTATAAATAAGAAAAATAACAATTTGAAATTAAAAATGTTTTTTAGACAAACTATTGCAAAACTATACTGCACATACAACCAAGACATGTAGGGCTGTAAACTTGAGATTAACCTGAGATATGACTTGGATTCAGACTTCTTAAAACAACAGTTGACTTACATACACACACATGCACAAAGTCACGCAAGTGTATTGAAGGAACTAATTCTCAAGTTCTTAAAAACACTATCTACATCTGATGATGTGAGTTGAATCAGACTTGCCAGTAAGGACTTGGACTTATCTCAGCTGACTTGAGACTTGGACTGGCCTAAACAAGACTCAGAAACAGCTCTCCAATAAACACCACAGGTTTAAGCAAAGAAAAACTGAGGAGTGAAAAATGAAAAGTGGACTTATCCACATACAAAAAGAGACACTGCCCCTGAAGCTCAATACTGTTGTCATGCACAAACACATATTTACAAAGACTGATAGGCAAATTCACAAAATGATTGCATGATTCTTGCCGCTAAACCTGCCCAAATAAGACAAAAACAAACTGTAATTCTCAAAGCTCCCGCTCCTGCTCTGTAATATCTTTATAAAATCGGACCTCGAGACATTGCAGATAGTGATTACAAGGGATGCGCAATTCATGGTGCTAACAGCGGCACCAATCCATTCTTTGTGTATTCGCCTTGAGTGCCTGAAGACTGGAGCAAAGTTGGGAGATGCCTGTACAGCCTGAGTCATTACTGCCACTGAACAACATGTACTGTAGGCCTGCAAAGCTTCCAAGGCTGTAATCTGAACAAACACGGCAGCCCTGGGAGAGAGAAAGGAGACACAAAAACTCTCACATAAACACACAGACACACTCTCAACAGAGTTGGCAACTGGGTGGACTAGCATAAGGCCATTTAAGGCTGGAGGCTTGCCTGGATCAGATGGCAAAACACTTAAAGCCTTTATAAGCTGGGCTACAAGGAGTGACCACTGTAGCATATTTACAGGCTTAAGTAAAAGCCTGCTCATTCAGTGCAGTATTCAGGCGCCTGCCATAGAACACAAAAAAGACACAAACACTTTACTTGTTGCTTTGTTGTGGAACAATCGCTGTAAGTGGCGATGCATTAGTGATCAATACCTTTTTTGCAAACATAAAGAGAAGGTCCTGTTTTATTTTCTTGGCACATGGATTGAATCAAATTGCTCTCTGGCGCATTAAGAAGCACAAGATTAGGCAGAGATTTATCAAAGAAGCAAAAAGTTTTGAATCGACCATACAACAAATCTATCCCCTGTACAATGATTGTCCAATCATAGCTTAAAAACTGTGACTAGCCACAGCAGGTTTGTCAAGCTTCAATTTCCCCACATGCTGAAGCCATGTGCATGGAGCTAGAGTGGGTTTGGTATAAAGCATATGGGCAAGCAATGGATTAAACAATGTGTTTGTCTGCTCTAACGTAAGACCCAAATGTTAGCAGGTCTAGCTAACTAGCTTACTACCTAACCTAACCCAGCGTTACCACCAAGGCTGAGAGTTGGTATTCCATTAGCAAGCACTATTTTCAAAATCCATTCATGCTGAACATCCAGTGTAGGTAACATTTATGACTTTGTCCTGCTTTTTAATGGATTTGGGGAAGTTTGATCCTCAGCAACTCTCTCCAAACTGACACTGGAGATAACCAAGCATTACATTTTCCAAACACATCCTCAGATAGTTCTTATCCTCAAAGACTTTTCTCTTGTATCAGACAAACTGAAACATACTCTTTAAACTAAGAGCAGAAATCAAACCTCTGTCTTGTTCGTTTGTTTGTTTGTAAGTTAAGCATCCAACATGGTTATGTTAGAATGAAAAATGAATCTAATAGTTTTCCTTATCATACTGATGTATTTTCTCCTTATTGAGCTTATAATACAGCTAACCCGCAATGCTGTTTTTTATTTCCATGTCTTCTACAGGAATCTTCAACTGGTGAGAGTACTGACTATTTGCTAGGACAGCTTTAGCCTTACTCTTTTCGCACAGTATCATGTGTAGCTATCAAGTGCAAAGCCTTCATAAAGCTAGGACAGGTAGTTTTATTCTGGCATTATTGGGCAAACAATTCCATAATCAGCTCTTTGACCATATTGAAATTCAAGTGGACTGACAAAAAAACATGACTTCTGCACCGCCTGTTGGCTCTGTTTTCAGGCTTCAGAAAATCTAGCCCATTATGGGAGACCCTGGCCATCACTAGGGGTGTAACTCACAAATTACAATACAATATTGTATCAGTTCTTTGGACAACAATACAATATTTGATGAGTTTGCCACAATGCGATTTCAATTTGATTCAGTTCAGTAACCTGTGATTAATATGAGATGGTATCAGTAAATACTCTTGTTGTCTTTTTCTTGGTTGCTTGCTATTGTCTGCCTGGCACAAGGCCACTAACACTGTTTGAATGATGAGGAGAGCGGTGTGCTTGTGCAGAGATGGTGACAGAGACGTGTCTTGAGGATATCAAAAGAAACGCTCATCTTAAAGATGACAATATGTATCAGTGTTTTCACTTTGCATCAATAACATTGGATCGTTGCTTGTGGAATCAATTTATCGATGAAGATCGATGTATCATTACACCCCTATCAATCACAGGTCATTTAAGAGAGAGGACATTTCTATTGGCTGTTCTACAAATGCAAATGTGTGTGCACATCCCTTTAGATTTACACTGCAAAGCAACCCAGAAAAGGAAGAATGTTACGATAACCGTCTCAGAAAATATTACTGTTTCATGGTTTCATGGCATGACGGCATCACGGTATCATGGTATGACAGAATGTATTATTATCAGTCAGAATCATCCCTAAAGGGATGAAAACAGAAGGGTTATTGTTGGTTGAACACATGTTTTATTACTATTATTGGAACTTGAAACCATTTTGTTAATGGAAGTATGTGTAAAAAGTCTCTCTTTGGTAAAATAAAGGGAAGATTTTCCATCCAGTGTGTCCCCCACCTCACTGCCCGCCACTACAGACCACCTCGCCGGTAGAAGAGCGGGCAGCAACTGCATAGTAAAATATGGTTAAATAAAGCAATGTATAGGAAACAGTGGGTTACTGTATGAAGCACATGCATATGCCTGTTGTCGTCTGGTGGGAGGGGCTTAGGACTGAGGGAAGGGGCTGCAGTAGGAGGGTGTATTTTTTACTTTTGCCTTTTCCAGATTTCTGTCTACACCAGCTTTAAGACATTTTTAAAAGATGTCAGCCAGAGGCAGCGTTTTCAAGAATTCATAGAGCTGATGTTAGCCTAATTAGTTAGCTAGCTACAGCTGACAAAATCTGACAGCCACAGCTGTGATTTCAGAGTCGACAGTCACAGGCCATAAAACCCTGCCTTTGTCTACATCTGTTTAAATATACGGAGAAAGGGTTTCAAAAATTACTAGGAATTTCAAGAAGAAAGTCAGCCACTGTTATCAATGGAAAATGCATATGTTCTGTGTCAAAATGGAAAGTTTGTCAGGCATAGCAACAGTAACTAAGAGGGGCGGGGCTTAGCAAACTGTAAACCATTGAAAGAGCACAATAGTGACCATGTGATAACCAAAATAGTAACAGGCAAACTGTTTCCAAACCCACATAAAACACAAACAAAGGCCTAAACAGACCATTTTTCCTTTCTCTGCAGCCTTTCCTCCATCTCTCTTAACTCCCTTTCTACAGAAACACTCCTCTCTGCCATCCCTCCATCCCTCCCTCTGTGAGGAGGGCTATCTCTCCCTCCATCTGCATGTGTGAGGGGTTGTACTGGTGTGTCAGTAATGACAATGTCCCAGTGTTCCTCTCTGCCAATTAGCCCGGCCGTAATTACACAGACACATATGGAGCTGTCAATCAGCCGGCTCCTCCACACAGGAACTCACCCACCCATCAGAGAGAGGGAGAGAGAACCAGAGTTTCCAACAGCTAGCTCTATACCAAACGACCACACACTGTGCCAATAAGTAGCATGAGGAGAGTTTGGTTCAATTACTCCAACTGTGCGGCAATCCCACAGTTCACAGGAAAATGCCATGAAACAGCATTAGAGTGGCGCTGCGGCAACCTTTTTTTGTTTTGAGCTCCATTTGTGGAGTGGTCACAATTTTCTATTCATGGAGTTAATATAAGGAGAAGTCATCTATTGTATGCAGTGTTAGTTAGTCCACATTGCAGTTATTTCAAGATTATTAAGATCAAATATTGAAGGAAAACTGAGAACACACTGTGCTGCAGGGCACATTTACCATCCATATCACCCTTAAAAGAAAGGATTTGCTGTACTGTTCTTAAAAAAATCTTAAGACAAAAACAAAATAACAACAATGTTGTAATCCTACTATCGACTATTGCCTTTGTAGCAAAAGACTCATATCTTATTCTTCTGTGTCATAGACCTCCATTGTCACCCAAAAGCTTTTAAAAAGGCATCAGTGAGCCACACTGTTGTGACATATGACATGTTCTGTCATTATGATGAACACGGGCACTGTTGTTTATTTTGAGTCAACCCCACATACACTATCCTGGTGCTGCAAATACGCATAGTCTCTTACACATACACTATTTACCATTAAACTTCAATTCATAGCCCAGGCTATTATTTGCTTAAATGACTGAAATCAACAGGCCTATATTTGGGACAGGCCTTTTGTTCCTTTCACACAAAACTGTTGCTCTGCAAAAATTGGAAAATACAATCAAATTGTTTAAACCAGTACGAATATTTTTTGTTTAATAGGCTTAAGATAATATATGACTTAGTACTTGAGGATTGTGGCACCCAGCATACTGACACAACGCCACTTTCTCCTATTAAAACAAAACTCGCAACTTGGATTCATTTTTAAGAAAAACCCTTTTGATTCTTTTGATCTGAGGACCCTTGGGAACTAAAGCAATATGAGTAACTTACAGGGTAATAGAGGGATGGACACATAATTTGAAGTAGCCAACAACTCCGTTTTATACATCTGAAGAACTTCTATGCTCGGCAACTAGACCAGGCCTTTAATTGAGACAGGCCTTTATTTGTCAAAAGGTGTAGCCACACCAGGATAGTAAAAGGGACTGGGCGTTTAATTGGGACTAGGCTTTAAGTGAAGTTTTAGGGTACTCCTGTTTGAGTAATATTTGCTAAAAATTTGAGTGTCCTACTGTTTTAGTAATTTTTTTAATAAAAATGAAATATTTGTGACCAGTGTTTATCATCTTCCAAATGCCCAAATGTATTGTTGTTTTCAGTCTTTTCCCAGTCCGTTCTATGTTGAATATATATTACAGCATGTTGTATTTACTTACAAAACACTAGCCTTAGCTCAGTTTTTGTTATAGGCTTACCAAACATGTATAAAAGCACTGTATTTTTAACTTGTTAAATTCATATTTGGTATCATTTCTTTGCCTCTGAATGTAGAAAAAGTGGTGACACTAGGATTCAAGAGCATTTTAAAGACAGGAGATAAGGTCAAATGTATTATTTTTCTCCCGTATTAAAACTAAGCCTTGAGACAGAGAGTAGGCTAGATAAGACAGAAAAAGTGAAGGTTTTTTTAGTACTTGGCTTTCCAGTAAGAATGAATATCATCTTAAAGCTCGGAGGCTTAACCTCATAAGCACCTGGCTAGTTTGATTTCAAGACCAGACCAAACACAAAATACTGGAGTAAAAAATATCATTTTCCTCAATGGAAGGGATAGGATAAAACATTTTGCAGTTTTACAAGGTCTCTTGACTCCTCAAAAGCCATAACATATGTCAGAAAAAAATAACCACAGGGGAAGATGAAATGAATAATGAAGGACACTGATAGCATGTATCAGATCAATACAGAAACATCTTTAACAAATGATACTTAAATCTGCATTACACACTCATCCAGTGGCATTAATGAATCCCTGCTTTTGTCCTTGTAAATAAATGTATGCAAGTCTCAGTTAACAGACTGCCTGATTTCCCCTGAGCATCTCCAACAGAACTAAACAAATGAGAGTTTCAAAATAAAGATGGTAACGTGCATGCCACTCGAGTTATTCGTCAAGCTTTCAAGTCCTGTGAGTTGTCTATGACTCTCTAACAACTGCGTCCCCGTAATTTCTATCCATTAGGGTGCCAGTTATCTGGTAATGACGATGAGCTGACACTTGAATCAACACGACAGAGAAAGCGCGAGCGAAAGAAAGATTATTTATGAATGCATACAAGTGCGACAAAGTGTATTAGAATTTTTCAGCAAAGATCTGTGACCCTCAGGAATGAAGGTGGATAAAAGGAGGATAATCATAATAATCATAACAATAACAATAACAATTTTTTATTCAAATTGTACTCTCATAACAAAGTTACAAACTGCTTTGCAAGATAACCAACAATGAATAATGAATGAGGGAAGACAAAAACAAGTGGGAGTAGGTCCAGGATGAGGTCCAGGGATGTGGGAGGAGCAGAGGGAGGAAATCCAGAAATTGGGAGAGTAAGAGGAGGAGGAGGAGGATATGGGAAGTCTAGGAGGAAGGGGTGAGGAAGAGACAAAAGAGGAGGTCCAGAGTCCCAGCAGCAAGTCTTACCTCTGGGATGTCTTCTTGTACTTGCGCCTGACAGAGAAAACAAACATGAGTGTAGTGAGGCATCGATTGCAATGTTAGTATGCTATTTATGTTGCATTTATTTTTCTACGTAACATGTACAGACGGCAAGAAAAGACATTGGGCCTCATGCAAAAACCATTCATACCAACAGATTCACTCTTAGTGTGCTTGAATGATTTCAGAAAATTTGTCACATTCACTAAAATGTTCTCATTCTTAAATCGCTGTTACACATAGATGAAATCCACTACTGGTTGTACACATCATGTACAGAAAGCGTGCTTTTCTTGAAAAGAAAGGAAAACAAAGGTTTGACTTAAAGGTGCAGTCTACGATGCTGGAGAAAAACTGATGATATTTGAGCTCAGCACGTAAACAAATACACCCAGCTCCTGTAATACCTCCAGTGTTATTTACGTTTCATTACCATCATGATGGAGCTCTGTTCCTCATGGGTGAGGACATGGAAGAGGGAGAGTAGCTGGCATAGTGTCGTATAGCTCAGTCTGTGCCACTTTCTTTGTTTCCCAATCACAGAGCCAGGGCTCCGTATGAAAACCAGATTTTTTTCAGGGAACATACAGAATGGGCATCTAGTGGGCTCAAGGAGATATTTGCTTGCCTGATATTAGATGGAATTATCAACTCCTTACACTACATTGCCATCTTCCGTCTGACATAGCGTCCACTCTAACTGATTTCCATGGGGGACTAGATTTTTCCTGCCCAATCACTACAGACCAACACATCCGCCCAATTCTAACACCATTTTAAGTCCACACTGATGTGAAGTAACGTCAACATACCTGCTTTGCCTGGGTTTTAATACTGGAGTGGAGCAAAGTAAAACAAACTACGATGTCAGGCGATATTGAGAAGACATATCAATATAGAAAAGTCTCGATTGAAGTATCTATCTTGTCGATTATACTGTCAGTGGTAGTCCTCATTGGTTTCTGTGCGCTTCACAACAGCCTGACAATGGCATTAGTCCTGCCTATGGCACCGATTGGCTAATCGTAGTCCCCAGTGTGTCAGCAAGTGTCAGCTTGGTGGAGTGGGCAGATTCGAAGGTCTTGACCCAGGAAAGATAGGGTGCTTTCACACCTGCCCTGTTTGGTTTGGTTCAGTCAAACTCAAGTTTGTTTGCCCCCTAAGTACGGTTCCTTTGGGCGGGGGTGAACACAACAATAACACTCGGATGCGCACCAAAACAACCAGACCGAGACCTTCTTGAAGAAGTGGTCTTAGTTCAGATACTAGCGCACTCTAGTTAAACAAGCCTGAGCATGTTACAGTCCCTGAGGATAATTAATGTGTGCCTCCTCCTGTACTGTCTTAATATGTACATTTGGAGCATCCAATGCATCAAAACATTATTTTCTAGTTGGAGCTTGTTTTCAAACTGTATGGTTTGACTCAAATGAACAATGACAGCAATATAGTCCACGATGACCAGCGCTAAAATCAACCTGCGTAGTTGTCCCTCCATTGTGACATTAGAAAGTGTCACATTTATCCTCCACGTGTACTCTTTTTCAGTATTTTGTTTACTTCCTGGATTTTTCCCACATGGAAATTCTGACCAATTTCTCGTGCAAGGCGTTTTATCTGGTCCACTTGTAAATGCTGCCGTGAGAACACAAACCAACTCTAGGCAGTTATGTAACTTTGAAACAAAATGAATCCCCGGTTCAGACCAAAGCAAGTGAACTCTAGCTCTGAAAGCACCCTTACACTTTCTACCCTGTGCAAAAAAAGCAATTTGTGGTCACGGATCCTTTTACACTCCTGTTTACTTATCCTATGAATGTTTATCTTCAACATTAGAACTAGAGTTCAGATTGGAAAATTGGGGGTTGGAGGTGACTGCTTGTTTAAATGCTCAATCTGGAAACATATTTAGGTGTTGTCTAGTGTCTGCGGCCTCAATGGCTAAGGGGAAAGTTAACTGATCACCAAAGTCATCATTCTGCGGAGAACTTGAATGTCTGAGCCAAAGTTCATGACAATCAGTCCAATAGTTTTTGAGACCTTTCAATTAAAACCAAAGTCAGTTTAATTCATCCTCTTGGGACCACGAATGTCAGTCCAACACTTCATCATAATCAGTGTTATTTTTGGCAAGATTTAGTTTTAGTCTTAACTACATTTCAATGTATCCTCATACAATGGTTCATATAATATCCTACGAATTAGTACCCCATGAATGACGTTACATCCTTAACCTAAAGTTACGTGATTAATGTAAAGTAATGGAGATAAGGTTGAGGCATGCAAAGTTGTGGTTAGGTTCAGGAAAGGAAACATGGTGAAGATGTACTTGAAAATGTCTTAAAGTTCTCTCAAATGTTACACGGATCTGAACACCGGCCTCCTGGGGGACAGTCCTATGTTTTGTGACCCATCCACCGCCTCAACTTGCCCTGACGTCTTTTTTTTTTTCCTTCAGCAGCAAACACAGCTGGTTGGGTTTAGGCATCAAAAGCATGTAGTTAGGTTGAGGAAAAAAGATCAGGGTTTGGCTTTAGAATCTTATGAGACACGAACACTGCTTTCTCGGGCGCAAGTCGGTGCTTGTTGGACCCATCCACCCACCCTGGTTGGACTTTTGCCGCCTAAACTTTCTTACTTGTCTTGCTGCATTTCCCCCTGACGCCACCAGGCAACTGGTCACATATCATGGCAACATTTAAGGATGCCTTTTTCCGTTGTTGCTGCAAGTCTCTGCCCAAGCGCTGGATTTCGATGACTTTGGAGTGAGACTGGACCTAACATTAACACCAAATTCATAGAATGAGTAAGTGTCTGTTTATGAGTCCAAAAAAATCATAAATTATCCTTTATCTTTTAACAGTAGGAGTAAGCTTGATAAGATCTGTTTTAATCTATTATTTTGTAATGGAGCAAAGCAAACTAATTACTAAGGTGATTGATTTAAAAGGAAAACAACCAATGCTTTGAGATGGCCTCTGTGGTATACCTTAGGTTGTAATTTTTGTCAATATTTGCATGTATTTACGGTGTTGTTACAATTCAGTAATGAAATAAAAGGATGTCAATGAATACTTACCATCTAAATTTTCACTGACAAAATTAACACTGATGGCAGTCCATAGCTATTGAGATATTTCAGTCTGGACCAAAGGGGTGGACCCACCCAACTTAGTGGTGGCAAGTCTGATTTTGGAAAGTGAACTCTTCCCTTTTGATTACATTTATATCATGCTTGTCATCAGGATCCATTGATCAGATAAGTTGCTTTGACCAGCGGCAGCATGGCATGAATCTGACTGACTTATGACTGAAAATATGACACTGTACACTAACAAGGTGTAAATGGAATAAATGTAATACATGTGAGGGGTAATCCCATCCAACTTCATTGTCCTGCAACAAATCCCACATTAATAAAGCCTCCAATGCTCAACGTGTCTTGAGAAAGATGTCGATGGAACTCTGGTCATTTTTAAGGCCATGGTTTATGGTTTTATTTTACTGGAGAGCATTATATTGAAGGGTGCACCTAATGTTTCATCTCGCCCATGTGGGTACAGGATATAACTAAGATAAGTTACATAAGGTGTACCTAATATTTTGTTCCCAAACTGAACATTAGGAGAGAGATAGTATCCAATAAAATAGCAGGGCTATTGTATTATATTGTATAACATTGAACAGGTGTTACATTTATTGTGTCCACATCCCGTATATGAACCACACCAATCATTGTTGAGCTGTGAGCACATGCTCCTTCAGAGAATTAATTGTTTGCTTCTGCGTGGAATCAAGGACATACAGTAAATGCTGCTGGTGTACAACAGGGAGGTGAAATTAACAATCAATACGTAATCTTTGAAAGCTTGTGTCACCCCAAGTGTGTAATAGCACAACTTTCTGTGTATTAGTGGATGCTTAACTGACTCAACTGTTCCACCTGTGCTTTCTCCTGCCGTTAGGAGTTGTGGGCAAATAATGATGTACGAGTTGTTGGAAACAAATTACTTTTTTTACTGACTTGGGAGTGACAAGTTCTCATCTTCACTAAATGGTACACTGACTCGCCCCTCCTACCTGCTACTAGCTATTGCCAACTGCACAGATGAGGCGAGACCACGTGTCTCTCCCACTATTGCGCAGCTCTTATATTAACTGTATTTGTGGAAATGTATCAAGTTAATAACCTAGCCTTGTGGGAAAGCAACCACTCTGGCGCTTGTTTCAACTCAGTACTCACTCTCCCAGCCCAGAACCCGCCCCCACCCCCCGGCCCTGAGCTGACGGTCTGACTCAGGCTGCACAAATCACTCACTCACCCACAAGTTCCATGTCACAGTCAGTAACCGTCCGTGAACAAATGAACCACTTAATAACAACTTTTCGATCAGACACAGGCCCAAAAAGCTTTTCCCACACACAATTATGGGAAAGGAAATGGCTGTAAAATGATGGATACATTAGTTTGAGTGTCAGATCCCTGCGAAATGACTCTTCAGAATTCAATCCATTTAGTCTGATAACATCCGGAAAGTCTAGAAGAGCCATGTGATTAAATCTTTCAACCCAATTCAAGTTACCAGAGGGTTAACCAGAAAACTCTGGTGTGCATGCTCTATGGGTGTTAGAGCCAGTGGAGGATTCACCAAGCACCGGGTGACTGACTTGGTAACTTGAGTAACTTCAGAACCTGACACTTTACTGACTCTCAGTTGGTCAAAAGAGTCAAACCTCCCATTTCTATTGGCCAGTGGATCCGAACACAGACCACAGACCATAGGGCAGATAAGTGTTTAACAGGCTCATTGCAGAGTTACAGCAGCAGCAGATGAGTAAGGTGAGTGAATGGCTGAAGAACGGCAAGAAGGAGTGGAGTGGAAATGGAAAGTGGATGGACAGCGTGGCATCAGAGGTAGCAGAGGGAATTACAGCCTGGAATAACAACCTGAGGATGAGTGGAAGGAAAGCTACTGTAGAGTTGATATTCTGTGGGCAGATGAACTGCGGGGTCCAGGATAATGGCAGGGCAGGAGCAAGACACACACACAGACAAACAGGGAACATAGAAGACAAAGTGAGTGGGGGACACAGGGGCACAGCCATGGCTGTGACACCTGCAGAAGCCAGCTTTTGTTGTTGTCTGAGTGGTCTGTCTTTTTCTCTACGCACACATTAAAGTGGATGAAATTGAAATCACAAACTTTTCCATGATTTTGGCCTTCTATCCAGACTAAGCTGGCACTGTCTATCCCTGGAAATTAAATTTCTGAAAATACTCTCCCATGTGGGTTTTGTTGATTTGAATTGGCTGGCCTTGCTATGTAATGAGGATGGGGGAAAGGCTTTTTGAAAATGCTGATGTGTACTTGTCAGCTTGTCAACCTTAACGTGAACATAGCCACAGCATGTCTGCTTACAAGCACTGCTCAGAGGCTACCTTGCTGTTGCCTCCAGTTATCTCTGATTCAGTCAGTCAGTATATCAGTTTCTGTCTCTGCTGAAAGACAAATGCACAAATAAAAAACACTGATCGATCAAGCACGAGTGATCAAGCAACCCAGGAACTGCCACTATCCCCGGACAGCAGGTGGTATTTTTGAACATCAATCATAAATCAATGTTTCACACTTGTGCAGTCATTTGAAAACAGAAACAAACAGAATGGAGCTTCACTCCGCCGAGACCAAGCAGAACATTGGAATACAATAATTTCCTTTTTTGCGAGTGTTATAGGGGAGTGAGGATATTAAAAAAAAAAGTGTGCTTTAAAGGAACAGTGTGTAAGATTTTAGGAGATCTATTGCCATTTAGCGGTGAGGATTGCATATTGCAGCCAGCTGAAACTTCGTCTGTCTGCCAAACGTGAACTCCTGGTTAGTATTCCTACAGTGTTCATTGCTCAGGA
>JAPZEB010000004.1:21705344-21720554 GCA_029783705.1 Chaetodon striatus
CATACACACAACACACTACAGCATGTCCTCTACACTTTAACAGGCAAAAATGTCCTTTCTGCTTCATTTGGTCAGATAATGTGGCAGTTATGAGGCCAGTTTCAAATTTAAGACAGTTTTATTATAGCTGCAGCCATATAAGCCATCACAATGTGCCAGCTCCTGCATATAATATGTGTTATATTCCATCCGCTGTAAAAGCTGCATTAGTTATAGCACATTGAATCCAGTGGGTGCATGTACTGTAGTTTCTGCTTTTTTCAAGTCTGGACATTTTCTTCCATAATGTTCTCTTTTATCATCTCTATTTTCTTATTATTAACTTACCCTTTAAAGCACTTTAAATTGCAATAACCACCATGAAAGGTGCTATACAGTTTTACCTCCATGCAAGCTCTTTGATGGTGATTTCAACATTTCCAGTTTCCTGTGCTCAGCCTGTAAGAGACATTAGATTGTTATATAATGTGTGTTTGAAATATATTGTGTACAAAATGTCTATGACTTTTTAAGCTGCTGCCTTCTCTTTTTTTCCTCCTTCCTATCTCACTGAACATCCTGGGGCCGCGATCAGAGCGTGTTTTAGAAGCCTGGGGCAACTTTTTGTAATGGTTTTCAATGACAGTGAAGCAATTTGTTTGCTGCTTTCTCATTGCTGAGTGTCTTACGTTTTTCCAATCTGTGTGCCTTGTGTGTTTTGCAAGAGCACCACTCAAGTTGAAAAACCAAATTTTTTAGTGAATAAAGTGCCCAACATCATAGCCATTTTTTTGCCATCGTCCAATCAGGTGAATTAAGAGGTAAGCCTTCTTTGGTGGCGGTGACAAGTCATAGCATATGTGGTTTGTGTGAAGCTAATGTTAGCTCACTTTCAATGTCATCCTAGGCAAGCAGCAAAACATATCAGAACAAACTGTCACCTCAACTGCTTTCTAGCGTTTAACCATGCATAATAAGGCCAAACAGCACATTGTCAAACTGTCTGAGACTCATCCTAAAGTAAGCCTTGAACCGACCATCATTCAGGCAAAGCCCCTAGATCAGCCAGTGGATACCCACATGGATCTCCATACCCTGTGACAAACAAACCATTTCGAAACAGCCTCTCACCCTCAAGAGCAAGTGCCCTTCATCTGTTCATTTTTATGCAGATTTTAAGGTACAGATCTCTGAGTTTAGTTAACAGCAAAATAGCAGATTCGGGGGTTGCCTAGCAACAATTGATAAAAAAGATGCAGGTAGCTGCGAAAAGCACTCTGTCTGATCTGGGCAGGCCAAAACAAAAAAAGGCAGTGCAGCACAGCTCGTATTTTGCAACCTGCAAAATGTGCTCTGTCTGATTGCGTCCCCAGGCTGCTAAAACGCGCTCTGTCTGATCGTGGCCTAAGTCTTCTCATTTTCTGCAAGTCCAAAACTTGCAAGGATGACTCAGCCTATACCCCTCCTTTCTTCAAGCCCCCTACCATACTCTTAGGTCTTTCAATTACTTGATGCAGGATGCAGGGATAATGCTAGGGCGCCACCTCAAAGAGGCTCCTGCTTTCATCTGCTGAGATGGGTCCTCCGTGAGGAGGGAGGAGAGAGGTCTGCCTGAGTGCCATGAAGCCTGCTGATGTTCTCTTCAAAGGCACACTTATCTATGTCTCTTTCTCCTTCTATCTTTGGCTTTCGGTTTCTCTTTCTGGCTGCTTTTCTTCAATCCACTCTTCATCGCTGTGTTTTTCTCCCTATTTTGTGCGGGGCCCTCAGGAGATCTCAAGCCACAAGCAGAAGTTGACAGGTCAACTTGAGGGGAAACCAAACAGTAACTGCTTGCTGTTCACAGGTTTACACCCCAGGGACCTGATGTAGCATGTCATCTGTATGTGTAAATGTGACACTGAACAAGGTTGAGCCCGGTGAGAAAGTTTCTGTCAGAAGCACTGCAAAGACTAGGAAGGTCAATTTAAGCTGCATTGCACTCAGAATCGAGTGTTCACGCGGAAAAATTAAAAAATACACAGTAAGTTCTGACTATAGAATAAATAATTAGAAGTTTACTATAGCTAACTCGTTATTGGAAGTCTGCAGAATCAGATGGTATAATCTGTGTGTGCCAAGAGAAGAATAAATGTGCACACCTAACTAATGGCAGATTTTTTCAGTTACTACCACCTCCACACAAGAACGTCAGTATTGGATGACTCAGCATGACTAGGGTTTTTTGTTTGTTTGTTTTACGTCCAGTGCCAAAACTTTTAAAATGCTTACTTCCTACTTTATCTACGGAAGGCAACTACAGTGGCAAATAAATTATGGTTATTGATTGCTTAGTATGTAAGTATGTGTAAGGTTTACAAGTTAAGTTAATTTATGTGTTTCAGTAAACTGCTAAAAATGCATTTACAGTATTTCTACAGCATTTCTACGCATTTATGTTTGCACTTATTATTTAAATATTTACATGTTGAAATATTTGTATCATCATAGTTTAACACAGTTAAATAATTTGCTGCATCTGCCTCAGAAGTTCTCATATACATTTACCTTAATCTAATTGTTTTAACTCCTCATTGGTTATTTAAGAGTCATGTGACCGCCAACCAGGAAATGTAACCAGGAAAAGTTTTGTTGTGGTTGTGAAGCTACTGAAGGTGGAAATATTAAAGTGCTGATTAAGTTAATATCCGTCTCCATCCTGCTATGTACTCCTGATTGGAGCGGTCCAACCACCACACATCGAACCTTCACGTTACATATGCTTCAACTGTAACACCCTTCCAAAAGCCTTTCCGACAATAACTGTAACTCTACAAACACTCACTCAGTGAGGGAGTGTGGAAAGCTGGCACAATTCAATACATCTTTTTCGTATATATAAACAAGTGCAACAACATGACTGCATTTAAAGAAAGATTGTCTGAAAGCAAACACCGTTATCCCCGTATCCAACAGCTGGCCTTTTACCCCACCTTTGAGCGTGGCCATTCAGACCATTAACACTTGCCGTCCGACGTGGTCGGATGATACTTTGTACAAATTACTTAATTTTCAGGATACCCTGCATCTTTAGGGTTAGGCAACTAAAACACTTGGTTAGGATTAGGGAAATGTAGTTGTTAATAGTAGAAAAGCCAGTGTTAATTGCAAGGCTATGACTGGATGCTTTACGCAAGAGATGATGGCCTCACACTGATCTACATACAGGGCACACCTCTTCAGGCACTGGCACTGAATGTAGGTAATCCACATAATTATGAGCTGTGGAATCATTCAGTAAGGATACTGTGCTGAATTACCCGCACCAAGCTTTCAACTAACACAAATGTAGATCCACCCTTGGAGATATAAGATGCTCCGAGCAACTGGTGTAGTATAAAGACTAAGACAGTCTGCGTACGCAGGAGGCTGGGGTGCTGGACAGGTCAAAAAAACACAGGACTTTCACACAGGAAGTCACTGTTCCTGTCCTGTGTGAAACCAAAAGTCAGCGTTGACTTATTTAAACATAACGTTACGTAAACACATCCCGTAGGTCTGTCATGTCATATACTTATGATGAGATGAGACGAGACGAGACAAGGTGGGATAAGACAAAATAGGACAAGACAAGACAAGACAAGACAGGATAAAATGTCTCCATAAGGAGAAATTTATCTTGGGCATTCGAGAGAACACACACATTCTCCATATACACACAAGTATCTGTATACATTGCACAGATTGTGCATCAGGTCATACTCTTTGTGAAGGATGTGGTTTGGGTCACAGGTATTTTTAGGCCCTGCTTCCCCGCTGTCTCCTCAAATAACTCCTTGAGAGAGGATGGGCGAAGCGTACCAATTATTTTGCCAGCCCTCCTGATCAAGCTTTGAAGTTGTGCTGTGAGTTTAACTGACAGGTTATCATTACATCATGTTATGTCTAACCATGTTGATTTGTTGCCTAAACCTGATTGTGACTGTTTCACAATGTTAACCGTGTGTTACAATGTTTTTTTTATCCAGGAGACCACCGTGCTTCTCATACAGACACAAAAGATACCTTGGGCATTGGTATAAGACCAAAGGGGGTGTGACAAAGCGTTCATATTTGATGACCTGAGAATGAAAGCTGGTTGGCTGTAGCCCCTTGGCTACCAAACTGCTCCCATCCCCCACTGCTTCTGATACGGCTCTGTTACATTTTGACATCTTTCATCACAAGGTGTTTGATGATCACAGAACTATAAGCTCTAATATTATTAAATGGTTAAAGAAGAAGTATTTCTAGCGTCACACGTTTGCTAGAAAAAAAGGGTCCTCTGTTGCTCAACATAGCAGGATAAAGAATGCATTCTTGTTGAGAGAAATGTGGCCTCGAGCCTTTGCTCCCGAGGAATCTCAGACAATACTTTAATTAGATTGCCAACTGATGAATGAAAGACCATGTCGACTGTGGCCATGTGGCTTGTTTGGACCACTGTATGGTGAGAGGGACATTGCAACATTGTTGAGCAAGCAATGAAATATTGACAGTACATGGAGGTCTTTGCTTGTTGCTCATTTCTAAATTATATGTCATCGCTGCTGAGGAATCTGAGTAATTTATAGTATGAGGGACATATTCTCAAAGAAACAAGTCCACATGTTTGTGCTTGAGGCATATGAGTTATGATCCTTATTAATGGATTTGTTTTTATTGTACTGTTTCCTACTGTTGTACTGTTTGTGTTGTACTCACCTTTTTTTAAATCTTTTATTCTTTGTAAAGCACTTTGTAACCAAGGCTTTCAAAGGTGCTACACAAATGAAAATTTCGTCACATAGTGACATATGCAAACCGAGTTCAAAGGATGGGAAACAATCACAGCAGAATTTGAATAACAGCTTTGCCCTGGGGGGGGCTACACAATGATAATATGAATCTGAATGAGTTTACACATGTAGCAAACATTTCATTCAATTTCAAGACAGATGAAGCAACACAAGAGCCAAAACTGTTTATGCCTCTTCACATAATGATCATCAAAATATGTCCCTAATTAATTACTATCACAACAACTGCTTACAAAAAAAAACCTAACGAAGCGGGTCTTGGGAGGATGAATTATTCGTATGACTACGACAGAGGGACTTACTGGAAATTACGCTCTGCTAGGGTATTCTTGTCACTGTGCTCAGGCTCCCTCGAAGCTCACACATCGAAATCAAGACATTAACAGACCCGGCCATTTGGAGGTACATGAAAAATTCAAATCTCATTTAAATTTCCAGGCAAGTCGATAAGGATATCGATGCATCAAAATAGCAATTGCCTTTGTGGTAATGACCACATTTTGGTGAAGCTCATCTATCACAAAATACAGTATGGTTCCCCATCTATACTTAATTTCTCCCTCTGAATTGGATGTGGTGGAGATGGAAGGATGGGTGGGAGAAATTGAGGGCACCCGGCCATAAAGCTATATTTATTTGCAGAGTGATGGAGGTGGAAAAATACCCCGGAGAAGAAACTTCCTATTACTTCATCACCAAGAGAGATTCCTGTAGGTCAAAGGTGACGCATACAACAGCTCAGCTGAGTACTGAGGTAAGGAGGGAAGCAGTCAGAGTCAAGCATTTCAGGAGCACCTCGGCAGTAAAAATTGAAGAGGCCTTCTTTTATACACCTGTAGTTACAAAGGTACAAAGTGTTGCCAGTTTTTGTTGCTGTAACATAATGATTATTTTCCAACACATGTATGTTGGACTGAAATATGTAGCATGTGAACACAAGGAAGGAAAAGTTCCACATTAACAGTATTAATATTCGTTTTTCTGTGGCATTAAAGTGTTCAGAGATTTTTAGCCACATTAGCTGTGTGGCTCTATGATGGTTGGTCCTCCACTGGTCTAAATTGAAATATCGCAACAACTATCGGATGGATCATCATAAAATTCGGTACAAACATCCGTGGTTCGCAGAAAATGAATACTACTGACTTTGGTGATCCTTTCACTTTTTCCTTTAACGCCACAAGCAGGTCAAATTTTTCACTAATTTAGCCAATCTTAACACCTACTTGATATACTGGAGCAAAATTTTGTAGGGTGATTTTAAGGATTATTGCCTCACATTTCATCCAGCACTACCATCAGGTAGACCTGTCACAATTTATGTTATCAACATACCGCACGATATATAGACATGACCTTGATCATTTTGCTGACCTTGATATCGCCTATTGTGTTTACTTGCCAGTTTGTTTACATAGAATTTTAGCCAACATGATGCCAGAATAAACAGAAGGATTTTCACAGCCATTACTTGGACACCGCGATGCTTCCTTTTTTCCCTCTCCACCCCCCACCTATCAACCTTACGCAACACTGAGGAAAAATAAAATAAAACTTTAAAGACGACACAACGTAGCTTATTGGTAGCTGCAGCTGTGCTTTTGAAGTGGAAGAGGCACAGTCCTTGTAGCTGTTTGCTTGCCAACCCCTGGCAACTCGCGAAAAAGTATGTTGTTTGTAGTTATATCATTTACAACTTCATCCTCTACTCTGTAAATCCACCAGCAAACCGCCCGGCTCCCAGGTCGCCCATCCCAGGGAGCACATCTGCCAGACTATGGAGGTAACTGTAGTTCTTCTGCAGCTTCACTAAGCTTGCCTATTAGTTGCAGAACAATGTTTTTTGGGGGGGCAAATTTTGTATCATGTAAGAAACTGACTAATTTTGGGCAACTAGTTTTATATATACTTTCTTGAGGATATTTTTCCCATTTCAATTCCAATGTCTGAATAAAGAATTAAAAGTTTACTGCTCTTTGAAAGGTCAATTCTCATCATTATGCTATTATATTATCATTACATCTAAGGGAAAATGCTCTTGAAATGACAATAATATCTTGTTATTTCTTGGACAATATATTGTCCAACAAAAGCTATTATAATGACAGGCCCACCATCAGGTCAGAACTCTAATTTGTGACCATGTTAGCATACTGATGTTAGCATTCAGCTTAAAGCATGGCTGTGCCTAAGTACAACCTCACAGCTGCTGGCAGAGCTGTAGACTTGACCTGACAGCAACCAAACAGAAACATAAGCCTGCTGTACTAATGGCAACTAAGTGGGTATTTATGGCCAACATGTTAGCAAACATATGCCTACTTACATTACTTCAGCTTACCACAGAGCAACATTAGTATCCCATTGGGGCCATGTATCTGGCCGGCTGATAATTATTATGTTGTTTTACTTGTGTTTTAGTTCTGGTTTGGTCCTTGAATTCTGTCACTGTGGGTTACTGAATACTTATCTGTCCTGACTTGCACCTGGTTTACTTACTATTTATCATTCACATTAGACAGGTAGAGTACAGCAGACTGTCTATTTCAGGTAGGGTTAACTGAGGGCGTTAGTGACAACTGTTGGGAGGCAACCGTATAGTCTAAATACAGAATGGATAACCCAAACAGAGCTAAAAGCGGCTTACAGGTTTAAATAGCTCTGACGCTGAGTGTTGCATTTCATTGAGATTGGCTGTACTAGAATCCCTTTCACAAAAAGTTATTTTAGTCATTGCCGACATCTATTCATCAATTTATTTATTACCAAGTTAACATTTTTTTAAGATGATGGCCTTTGAATGTTTTTAGGTTTGTGTATCTGTTTATTTGGGTGACAAGCTGCTCCATACATTTTCCCTTGTGGAAATAAATAAGGCTGTAATGAATTAAATGCATTATCAATAATATAATTTCATTCAGCTTTATTTTAAGTCTACTGTCAAGTATTTTTGTCCCTAAGCAGATAAAAACATTTTCCAAACCGCAGAGGACAATGTTATTTTTAAACTATGTTTAAATTGGGTAATAGGGTCCAATGAAGTCACACTCCATATTTAGATGGTCAGTTTGTAGGTAATGTCTGCAAAAGCTATTCAAAAACCAATGTCAGTGGAAACAAGTGCTCATGTCTACACGTTTGAATCTCATTCTACCTTGTGTCTCTGTCGCCAGCGATAAAAAATTATTGCCACCATAAAATGGTCCACGGCAGGTGTTGATTTTCTGTCTAAGAGTTCACCTCAGGGTCAAGGCTCAGGAAACGCCACACTCACTGTAACTCACATGGCTCAAAGTGACTAACATCACAGCATATTTATGCTGCGCAGACAAAATACTCTGCTGGCCCCCTGAGTGCCTCAAGCCCATAACTGCTCTGATCCTATTACTATATTAACCTGGCAATAACATGTGCGCAAAGCCTACAAGGAGGGGGCTGTTCATGTCATTGGTGAATGATTTGCAATTCACATGGTGTATTTAAAGGCTGCAGGGTGCGCAAAGTGAGGTCAGGAGGTGTAAGGTAAGGGTGGGGGCAGATTCAAAGAAATCCCCTTACTGTATTTTCAGCCCGATCTTAAATGTCATTGCAAACATACACCTTTAAAGGACAGTCCCACAGTATTTTTCTTAACGGAGATGTCTGCCTTCTCTTGAATATATTGGAATTACATTAAACATTAATGGCACCCTTTTCTGCTGAGCTTTAACGTTAGCTAATGTTTTCATCTCACAGTGAAAATCACAAGCCTCTCATCCATGAGTAGATGCACGCTTCATCAAACTGCTCACGGCAAGGTATGCGGATTATCTTGAGTAACCACGTCATGATTTCTGGATTGAAACATTGCTGTTGAGCTTTTCAAACATATGTTTTTGGTTCTTTGAGCACCACAAGCTGAGTGCCAGATGGTTCCATTATATTTGAGAGAAGGCAGACATCTCTACGGCCGATATCTCCAACACTTGGCAACTTACTCCACAGCAGTCTAGATCAATAAAAAGCACTACAGGTATTTTTGATTTTGAAGAGAACTGTCCCTTCAAACCTTCTTCTGGAAAAACACAAATATAATAATTAACAATATTTGTTCTTCAGCATTTGGTCTCATCTTCATCTGTACTGAACAAATTGATTTCTTTTCCAGAATGAACTATGTTTCTATTCCATTCATCTTTACACTTGTAAATAATAATAAGTCACAAACTCATGCTTGATTAAACCAACCTAGAGAACCTCAATAGCGCCTATTGATCTATACTCAAATCAATAACCCAAAAAAAGTATTTATTAGTGAAAGGTTGTAGACTGCACACAAGGGAATAAATATATTGATCAAAACAAAGGCTGGAAACATTTCTATGACCCATACAATATTATGATACTGCATGTCCAACTAATATAAATTCATGTTCTGTTCAGTTTGGATGGCATTCAAGATTTGGCACTGTTACAATATTAATTTTGTTTCCTGTTCCTGAAAACACTGCTGATTCTCATACAGTATATAGCAAAGTGTATTAAAGCCCAGTCCAGAAATATGTGGCGTCATGTGGCAGGCAGCAGTGATACAGCTCTTTAACATCATAACTGTGAGGTCACGCTTCAATCATTTTGATGAATAGCTGTGCCATTTGCCCATGTGCTTCCAGTCACACTGGTCAGCAGAGGCTCATTAGCCGGCTAGTGAGGCTAGTGATGGAGGTTGTTACTGCACAGGAGATGTCAGTGGGGGTCTCTGAACCTGCGGGTCAGCCTCGAAAACTGTGGGCTACAACGACGGAGACAGCCGCCTTAATCAACTGTAAAGTTCACAGCGGCACACAGCATCCAATTAACCAGTAGATAAATCACACAGCTGACCACGGATGAGTATCTGAGTTCCAGCTGCATGTGTGCATGACTGTGAATTGTCTGTGTCTGTGAGGACTCTGGTAACCGGATGTCTGTTTGTGTGATAGCTGTGATGCGACTGTGAACAACTCTGAGATGACAAAAGAACAAATTGTGGACATACAGTGAGTGTATACCCAATTTTAAAACAGCAATTTTGCGCTCAAAATGCACTGAAAAGAAGCAACACATTCATATTTTTGTCTCCAGTCACCGTTTCGTAAGCATCCACTCACCTTTGTAATCTTACTGGCCCCAGTTTATTAGACTTTATCTCTATTTTTGTTTTGTTTGTTTCTGTTGTTTTAATGTTGCTATGTGAAGCACTTTGGGCTGCATGTTTGTATGAAAGGTGCTATATAAATAAAGCTGAGTTGAGAGTTGAGTAGTACAGAGAGGTAAAAACAGTGGTGTATTATGAAATCTCCAGAATATTAAAAAATACTGTCACACAAATTTGTGGTCACACTACCCAGCACTAGTTTAAATGGATTTGAATTTTGAGAATTTAAGTTCAGCAGTTTACCCTGCTAATTGCTCTAATGCTAAGCTAGGCTAAAGACATCTTGATTCTACAGTGGCTTTGCTCTGTATGAACAAAAATGAAATTTATACTGATCTTCAAGTCTAAAGATGGGTTTGTCAAAGGAAATCACTGGACCATTGGTTTCTAGCATCACTGGAAAGGTAAATAAATGAATGACAGCACAGAGATGAAAATGATGTCAATCAACTGACCTTAAGTCTAAGAGTAAAACAACAAAGTTACTTTACGGAAAAAAGCAATAGTTTTATACAACCAAGCTAAAGGTGCTCCAAAAAAACTTAGGACTTAAATTGGCACAATTCCCAGACAGAGGATGAAAGAGCAAGACAGAGATATTCTACTGTCTGAAGTGAAACTCATTATTCATGATCTGATGTGTGCCGCATTGAGATTAACCCAGCTGGCCTCTGCCATCACACCGTCGTGTGGTTGACATCAGTAAAATCATTTAGTTGGTGTGTTTTGCTAAAGATCTGGGTCACTAGTCACCGCTGGCTCACAGAGAGGCCTAATGCAAAACAAATGTTTTCATAAAGTTGCTCAGTGTTGAATCAGCATCATTCATTCTGCTCAGACTCCTTTTTCCATTTTTTTTTTTCCTCCCAGAGGACTGACTTGGATGACTCGGGTTGTGGCTGAGTCTCTCAAACAGCTGGTTCACATTAGGCCCTGATGATGAGAATTTGATGTTGCCCATGTCTTTAACCCCTGTGATAAACTGCTAGCCTTACATAGCTCAATGTATAACACCATCAAGCCGGCTACGTATACTCCCTCAGCTGCAATCACACAACGCTGGCTGGGTGTATGGTACTAATCGGAGACACCAAAGAAAATTAAACAAAGGACTTTTTTTTTAAGGTAGCTAGACAGTTCCCACAGCTTTGAGTGTATCTGCCCAAATACATACCAATCTGTCTAATATGGGATTTGCAAATGTATCAATATTTTCTCCATCAGCAAAGATATGCATACATGGTAGATTAACTGTAGAAAAACAAGGACAAATTCAATTCAACACACAACTGGTCTAGAAGCTCTTAAACTTAAGAGGCTGCTCTTACTGCTCTGCTGCCCTCTGTAGTACAGCTTGATAGAAGTGTATTCTACAAATACACCATATGGCCAAAAGTATGAGGACATTGTGTAAAGACCTAAATAGGTTTCTGGCCTTTGTGGCAATGGTTATTAACTGTACTGCCAAAACTGAAAGATAATCTGAGAAAACTGAGATAAACATAGATGCAACAAGGAAATTTCAGGATGTTTCTGGAGAGGATGTACAGCAGCTTTTGAGATAAGCTTTTAGGCTCTAAAACAACCAGGAAATAGTAAATGTATGACAGAATGGGAACTGGGTGGGAAGGGCTTATTATAGTTAATACAGCAGATGCACGATATTAGATTTTTTGCAGATATGCCGAATATAACAACTTATTTGGCCAATTACTGATATCGATATATACACTTTTTTCATTAGCTAATTTTAGTGATCCTCAAGTCTCTTCTGTAGTGGAATTAACATAATATTATTCATGTATACTTTAATTGTGATGGTCCACCAGCAGATGGAGATATGAAATGGAACATCTTTCAATCAACGTAATATTTATTCATTGTGCAAAATAAGAAAAAGCATGTTTGCTGATTCTAATAGTTCATTTAAAAACCAATATTGGCCAATACCAATAATGTGCCGTTATCGTGCATCCATAGTTAATATTCTCATTATTTTATATTGTAAGTGGAGACCTTAGGGTAAATCCAGTAGGTGGCGGTAATGGAAATTTTGGGATGCCAACAGCCATTAAAAACCAAAGATGAAGAAGTTTGGAGGCACTTGAACATCATACCAGTATATGATTGTGATGTTGAGATGGAGGCAAAGATGTTTCCTGCTGCCTACAACTACTACATGAAAGTTTGTTTTGTACTATTCTGTTGATAGTGAAATTACAAAATGAAGTGAAGTGGTGAAGCGCGTTGCTTGCATTCAGTTGAACACCTCTTTCGTCTTTACTTCATATCTAAAATGTTGCCAAACTGGCACAGCTTTAGTTTTTTTTTTTAAGGACTCAAAGAGAACTCCTCGTCTCCCCAAAAAAACACATGAACTTTCCAATGAACAAACAGGACACGCACTGCTCTACCCTCCGACCTCTAGAGACATCTGGTCTTCTTCGTGCAGCCCTTCTCAACTTACAGCCTGTCAGACACTCGTGGCTCTGCTAGTCCCCATATACGTGATTAAGTGTGATTAACGTAATATGTTAATCATATTGCTTATTTGGCTACTAATGCAATACAAGTTGGATTTTGCAGAGTAATGCCACCACACAAGTTGTTGATGCAGACTAGCGTATTTTTCAATTTGCCAGAACATGTCATTATGACAAATGCAAGTTCAGACAGTTTGCATAAAATCAAACCAAATTAAGCTCATGCACTGGGCCGGATGGCAAAACCGGAAATCGACCCACCTTAACATCTAGGAACTCAAGAAACTGGGATTGAACAAATCACTGTACATGTGGATTCTTGACGTCCTGACAGGCAGACCCCAGGTGATGTAAGTGGGAGGACGCACCTCTTCCACCCTCATCCTTAACACAGGAGAACCCAAGGGCTGTGTTTTGACTCCCCTGCTGTACTCCCTGTACACACGAGACTGTGTAACCACTTCTGACTCCAACATCATTATCAACTTTGCTGACAACACAGCTGTGGTGGGCCTAAAAGAAGTAGAGGACCTGACCTGTTGGTGTCAAGACAACAACCTACTCCTGAACATCAGCAAAACTGAGGAGATGATATTGGAGACGATAAAGGAACTACACCTCCTTAATATCAATCGGTCCTTAGTGGAGAGGGTGGATAGCTCCAGATACCTTGGTGTCCACATCACTGAGAGCCTGACCAGCGTGCTGAATACTGACTCAGTGATGATAAAATAAAGGCAATTTTTTTTTTTTTTTTACCTGAAACACCTGCAGAAATTCTGCATATCCACCCAAATACAGAGGAATTTCTACTCCTGCACCATTGAGAACATCCTGAACATCACTACCTGGTACGGAAACAGCACCAAACGGACTGCAAGGCCCTACCAAGGGTGATTTGTTCAGCTAAACATACTATAGGCATACTAAAGGATGTTTACACCAGATGCTGAGAAAACAAGGACAACAGAACCATCTAAGATCCCAACCACCAGGATAACTGCCTTTTCTCCCTGTTGAGGTCAGACAGAAAGTACCGGTTACACCAGGCAGCACTGTAAGGCTCAGGAGGAGCTTCTACCCTCGGTCCACTAAGATCCTGAATTAGGACAGTGTTTATTATTGCCCAATCATGCACATTTATTTATTTTTACCATTTTTATTTCACTGAAATTGTATTTTATGACTGATTGATTGAGGCAACTCAAGAAAAAATTGTAGAAAATCAATAGGAAGTATTTTTAAAGGATACAAACATCATCATGCGTGACCATTTGTTGCTTAAAAGCTGAATTAAGTGATTTTTGTTTTCTTTTGGGCAATGCTGGTTACAGCTGGGGTGGCCGAAGCTCAGTCCTTAGGGACTTGGCTTGAGAACTGGAGGGTTGCCATTTCAAGTTCCTTCCTGGACCAAATATGGAATACAGGCTGGTAGCAGGAGAGGTGCCAGTTCGCCTCCTGGGTACTGCCAAGATGCCCTTGAGCAAGGCACTGAACCCCTAACTGCTCTGGGTGCCTGTCCCTAAGCAGCCCCCTCACTCTGACATCTTTCCATTTAATGCATAGGTCCTGTTTGTGCATGTGTGTGTTTGTGTATTTCAGGCCTCTGTGTATATGACAAGAGAGTAAAAATTGAACTTCCCCTAGAGGATTACTACAGTATATCTTCTTCCTCTTCTCCAATATCTTTTTCCTGACCTAAATATGGAGAAAAGGCTGTTATCCAGGTTGTTGGAATTCTAAATGTTTCTCCCAGCCTTATTCTTGCAGCACATGGTGTAAACATCCTTTGGGCAGAGTAGAACAGTGCCTGTTGCCTGCTCTACTCTGCTGCACACCAAGCAGTCTTCTCCACATGACTGACTGACAAACAACCCTCTTCCTGGAAACTCCATGTCTGCTAGCAGCGGCAACTCAGAGTACTGTCACCCCTGCTTGCTCTGTCCACTGGCCACATTGAGCTGGTGCTGGTTTTGTTTTTGTTCCCCCCACAAATTCAGCCATTCTTGTTAGGATCACTGAAAGGCACAGAAATCTCCATAGTCCACATAAAAATAGTCTTCTCACAGTTAAAACCACTTCTTTAATCTCTGTCAACATTTCTGCCTTCCTTCATGCCTTTTTGGCTGGTCCTGTCCCATTTCAATCTCACAACTCAGAGGTGTTGGTAAATATCAGATCGCTGACAAATAAATCACTTCACAACATCAAGCTAGTACCGCAGTCAACGGCACTAGCCCAACATGATTACAGAATGGCAAACAGCGGACAACCTAACCAAACTGCGTTCATCTTACCACCCATGACCCCGTGGCATTATTTCCCAGTCGTGCCATGGCCTCTTCATAGTGAGCTGTGGAGAGCCTGGGGAGGCTGCCCTGTGGCCTGGCCAACGCCGGGACCAACAGGTGTCGGGGCTGTGCTGGCGTTCCTCATCGGACTACATGCTCGAGCAGGGCTGGCAGCAACAACCCAGCCGCCAGTATTCTCCTGGAGCGCGGAGGCGCTGAGGCTCCGGGGTGGACTGGCAGCTCCCGTGGGTGCGGCAGCTGTGGCCCCTCTAGTGAATGGAACCCGACGGTTTGAGGCCGGGCGGTTACGTGGTTCCCTCTCAGGACCACAGATTGGCGGTGGGGTACCTGCTGCGGTAACAACAAATACGATGTCCCCCGGCGGCAGCGTAGCATGGACCGCGGCAACTACAGCAGCGACGGCCTCTCCAGCGGGTGGGCGCCTACAGCTTACTGCTGAGCAG
>JAPZEB010000004.1:21724139-21742628 GCA_029783705.1 Chaetodon striatus
ATCTGGCATGGGGTCGGACATTTCTGTAAAGTTTGGTGAGTTTTTGCCCATGGGAAGTATGATTTCCTCGGAAGAAGGAAGAAAGAAAGAATTCTTCCAATTACAATAGGGTCCTTGGCTGCTTAGCAGCCTGGACCCTAATCAGACTGCATTGCCATCTCTTGAGCCTTTTTCATTACACCAAGAGCACCATCTAGTAGGTTCAGCAAATACACCTGGTGGTTCATAAAGCTTCATTTGGACATCACTAATTAACATTAAAGGTGCAATCATCTCAAACATTACAGTGTATTGTATGGAGTTTATGCATTCTAGCTTACCTCCTCCGTTCTTATAGCACAGGTAAGGGAATCTCCATACATTGCCTAGGCCCACCACATTTCCAGCTGCTGCCAGAATAAATTCCCTTTTCTTTGTCCACTGTTCCCTCTTTTTCACTGGTGTCTCCATTTTGGTGTTCTTCCCTTGGGCACCTGATCAGTAGTAAAAGTACACACCTCCGTCAGCCTGTTGTTGCTCTCATCTGTAGATACAATACTGATGATGGCAATAAACATGACAAACTAGATTTAAAATCAACACCCTTACCGTACAGAGTACTGTAAGGGTAATTTGGCTAAAACTGTGTGCAAACAGACACAAAGGGATAATGGGCACTGGGAAAAAAAAAACAAATAATCAAAACCATCTTAGAATACTTTTAAAAAGTAGCAATGTGCAGTTAGACAAGTTACGCAGCAGTTTAAAGTTTTTGGCATGAAGGGAAGTACGTATTGTTACAGCAAATAACAGGTGACACAACCAGTCTGTGTTTACTTGACTTTCCCAGAAGTGTTTACATTTTGCAAACCTGAACAGCTGTAAGTGCTAATGTTTGAAGATTTAACAGCACAGGGTCTGGTTGTATACAGCTTGCATCACCCTTACAGTTATCTACTACTATTATTAAAAGCAATGAGGGAGATCCAGATGGGGCCATTGAAAATGTTGGGGTGGCACACCAAAACCAATGACTGCATTTGAAAAAAATCTGTTATGTTGTTGTATAACATAATAGAAGCTGAAAAGTTTGTCAGAGAGCATTTGTCCTTTCCCCTAAAACATGTTTTACAACTTAATATTCTCATCTTCACTAACAACACGCTGCTGTGTCTCTCCTGCTTTAATTTTTCTCTTAAAGAAAGAGGACATGTTGACTTTCTCTTCATCCTCTGAAAATTGACACAGCACTGAAGTGACTAAAAAACTAACTCTACAACAGTCCATTACTTTAGCTGATGAGGTGAAAGTGTAAGTAAACTGAGTAATACCACATCAGTGCCTTAACTTTCCTCTCCAGCGGTTTCTCTCCCTCCTTCTGTTGTTGTGTAGGTAAGGCAAATTGTCCAGCCCCGCCCATAATCCCAAATATATAAATCCTCCCCAAGTTAGTCCACCCATTCTCATCTTCCCTCTCAGGAAAAACATGACAGGAAAAACAAAGTAGGAAAGTCATGTCGGTGAGTGAAATTACATTGCTATAATAACTGCAATCAATGAAAAACTTCATGCACATCTCATGGCGCTATGTCGAAAGTGACTAACTTAGAAGTTTTATGAGATAGCTAAGTTATGTAATGCAACAAAAAAGTTATCTAACGTAGAAATTTTGTATTCAAAGCTTATTTGAATATGTCCACAGCATCTCACCCATTTGGTCATCCCAGTGAGATGATCATGTTTTATATATTTTTGTTCTTTGTTTTAATAAAATGTTGAAATAATAAAAAAAAAGTCATTTATCTCTAGACATCTGTAGTAAGATGCTGCAGAAAATTTATCTGTCTGTGGTGGCAAGTGTGTTTTATGCTGCAGTCTTCTGGGGAGGTAGCATCAGACACAAGGATGCAAGGCAGCTGGGTAAACTACTTGGTGGTGGAGAGATGTACACTGAAGATGCGAGAGGCCAATCAGAACAACCACCAGGATCATCCACTTCATAACATCTTGATGGATCCAAAAAAAAACAAACAAAAAAAAACGGCAGTGGTGGACGTCTCCCCTTTCTTCACTGCAGGATGAAAAGATAATAATTGTACATTTTTTGCAGGGAAATGGCTTGGTCTGCATGGAGGCTGCACCCATATTATAATTTTTTACCTGACCTACTGCTAACAATTGCTTCCATAATTTGATCAGAAGAGTCTATTCATTGTTGCTAACTAATAGAACAGCTTTTCCTTTGGAAATGATTTGCACTGATACTTGTTCACTCATTATGATATTCCATAAAATGGGTTGCATTTTTAAAAAAAAATAATTTATTTCACCTTTTTTAACCAGCCAAAGTCAACTGAGAACCACTGTCCTTGATTACCTGGACAAGTCCCAAAATAAACTCAACACAAACAGGCAAGTACAGTACTGAAGGCTAGTATGATACATCATGACATAGGACATGACATAGCACAGTATAGGTGAGAAAATAGATCAGATATAATAATAATAATAATAATAAAATGGTACAAAAGATGATGGTGTACTGGATGTCCTCTATAGACATGTAATTGTAGAGAGAGAGCTGGTCAGGAGGTAGGCCTGAGTTCTGTTAGTAACAATTTGAATAAATAAAATAGTCAATATAAATACAACTAATATAAACAGAGAGGTTAATAGATTGAGGTTGGTTAAATAGTGGTAAGAAGTTTTCAAAGGTCTTTTTTTTTCAGTCTGAATTATTAGACTGGTGTAGGCCTACATCACTGGAAGATTAGTAAATTATATAATGGGATCTTTTACTGATCATTTTACAATTTGTTAATTGATGTAGCCTGATGATTGTGTGTAATTGATAAATGAAATGACAGTTAGTCACTCACTTCTCCACTCCTTAGTATTCTGCTAGACCATTCTCCCAACGGGTTTCTGTTACTAGTGTTATAAATGGTGACAAACCTATTTATTATTAGCAAAAACACAATATGTCGCTGCCAAAGACATTGCAATGTCTATTGAAAACAGTTTTCATGTTCTTTGAATGTTTATTATTTTTAAATCAGCCTTCAGTCAAATAGTAGACTATACATTGTTGCCATGGAATAATGTGTCCTCACATCAATAATAATTTCAAGTACTTCAACATTTCCATTTGTCTTTAAACATTCGTGTAGTAAATGTTTATGTGGTAGGGAAGAACAACATGAAATCCAACAGTCAGTTTGCACTGTTTCGACCAAGTATCAGAAATCCTGACTTTCCATGAACAAACCACAATGACGTACTAGATATGGGCGGGGCTGGATGTGTGACGTGTGACATGGGCGGGGCTGGACGTCCAGCCTTCCCGCAGACCGCAGCCGTTAGTACTTGCATGAAGGTTGCACCCATAGACATAGTAGGTTGCACCCATAGACATAATATACGTATATACGTCTGTGGTTGCACCCGTCTACATTGTGGAACGTTCAAGTTCTGTTCGGTAAAAATTAGTATCAGGCGAAGATAAATTATAACGTTCTCATGGTGTGTTCATTGTAATTTTGTGAAATTTAGCTTTTGGTGAGAAACCTGAATAAATACAGCTGTTTGAAGGACAAATTTGTTGTTTTCACAGCACTATGAAATAGATATTAGAGAGGTAATTATGATGTATCATATATAATAACAAGGCTTTTGGCTTTTTTTTAAAGATGTGAAAGAAGGTTATGTTGAAGGTTGTTCCATAAGTGTTTATTATTGACAACATGGGTTCTTTTTTTTCTTTTTCTTTTTGGTGGCGGGAGGCTCATCCAGGGTACCAAATATGCTAGAACTGTCACTGCCTAAATAGCTTAAGCTGTCATTTCTGCTCAGAAGCTCTTATACATGCCTTTCTATCTAATGCAGGGGTTGGCAACCTTAGGCACGCGTGCCACCATTGGCACGCAGCAGCTTAACCAATGGCAAGCCAGCAATAAGTGTGAAAGAGGGAACTTTGGAAATGTTGAAGTGCCTTCTCATTCACATGCCAAATTACCTCTTTCACAGCATTTAGTAGTTGCGCTGCATGTTATTCACACCTGCATGCTGCAATGGCCTGCCCTACTCTCTCTGATTGGCTAGTAGCCTCCTTGTGGCCATCTTCCACAGAACAACCGTGGGAAGAAACAACTCTGATGGACCTAGCTCGGTTGACGATGGCAGGCTTGCTAAAGTTTGGGATTTTCAGCCCTCGTGGACAGAAGAATGGGGTTTTGTGTTTCAGAAGGACCATGCTGTGTGCACTTTGAAAATGTTGTTTGCCGAACATTGAGTGTTAAATGTCATTTTCAGACCAAACACCAAAAGACTGGTGCGGGAAGCAAGCGAACACCCTCAAAGTCTTTACCTTGGCTAAAAATCATGCTACCAAAGCAAGCTATCACATTGCTCATTGCATTGCAAAACGTGGAAAGCCATTCATTGACGGTGAATATATTGAGGATGCTTTCCCTTTGCAGCTCACAGGTTTTGTTTGATGGCTTGCCAAACAAAGAGACAATAAAGACAAGAATAAAAGAAATTTTCATTTTAATTTAAAAATTTCCATGTTAGCCAGAAGTGTTGAACGTCGCAACGAAGAAATGGCAGAACACATGCGAGCGCAGCAAACAACTGTTTGAAAGACGCAAAAGTATTAGCCTTGCACTTGATGAGAGCATGGATGTGAATGACATACGTTTGGCAGTCATGGCAAGATACTGTGATTTGACTGTAAGGTAGGAGCTCTGCTGTTTAAAACCAATGCCCGAAACAACAAAAGGTGAGGAAATAGCGTGTTAATGGAGCATTTTGAGGAGCGAGGGATTGACGTTAGCAAGATTTTTGCAGTGACAACTGATGGCGCCCCCGCCATGGGGGAGCAGTCACACTAATTGAGGAAAAAGTTGGTCACCCCATCGTGAAACTCCATTGAATTATACATCAAGGAAATCTCTGTGCAAGATGTCAAATTCAGATCTTAGCGAGGTCACAAGTACAGTGGTGAAGGTTGTTAACTTCATAGTTAAGTGATCTGCTTTGACACACTGGCAGTTTCAGTCCGTGCTCGGGGAAATGGACTGAGCACACAAAGATATCCCGCTCCACTCAGCGGTTCGGTGGCTTAGCTGCGGAAAGGTTTTGGAGCAGTTTGTTGGCTGCTTTGATGCCATAAAGGCCTTCCTGGCTGAGAAAGGCCAAGATTTCCAGAACTGGAGGTAGAGAAGTGTGTTGTGAAACTTATGTTTCTCATGGACATTACAGGACATCTCAACGAACTCAGTCTCCAACTGCAAGGTGCAGGGCAAAATGTTTTGTACATGTACGACACATGGGCAGCTTTTGTTAAAAGCTGGCAGTTTTTTCAAGCGACATTGCCACTTCCACTTCCTGCTACTTCAGACACGTAAGGGAGCTGTCCACAAGGCACAGCATCACCACTGACATATGCAAATACATCAGAGGGCTTGGAACGGAGTTCACAACATGCTTTCAGGAATTTCAGAAGTATGGGCCCATGTTCTCTTTCCTGATCAAACCCGACAGCTTTGAAGGACATGAACTGGATTTGTCTCCGATGGACTGGCTGGATACACAGGGCATGGTGATGCAGCTGATTGAGCTGAAAAGTTTAACACTTTGGGCAGCAAAGTTTGCAGAGCTATGGAAACAGCTGAAAACCACTGCAGAGCATGATCACGGACCTTGCATCTTCACTTGCTGGACATCTCTACCTGAGAAATTTAGCTGTCTCAAGAACATTGCACTGGCTCTGCTGACAGTCTTTGGATCAAAATCTCTGTGAGCAGATATTCTCACACATGAAAAATGTGCTCAGCCCCTCCCGCAGTTGTTTGACAGTTGACCACTCTGAAGCCTGCGTGCAACTTAAAGTGACTAAGTACTGAGGTAGGACTAAGGTAGGCATCAAAGTATTCAACAAAGTCAGCAAAATGTGTGAAACATTTAAGAACACAGTACATTAACGTGTTCAATGTTAGTGTTTTATTCTTATATCTGATGTTTCTGGATTACTGCTCCATTAATGTGTATGATGCATGTGACTGCTGTAGATGTTTAAAGTTGAGGCCATTTACAACTACTTTATGTACTGTTGGCTAGTTTAACCTACAGTAGAGCTTCCAAACAAGGAGCAGAGGGACAGAGGAGGTATGAAAAACTGTAATTTGAAAAGTAACTGGTGAATAAATTTGTCAGACAAATGTAATGGAATAAAAATTACAATATTTGCCTCTGAGATGTAGTGGAGTAGAGCTATGAAGTTGCATAAAATGCAAAATAAAAGTACCTCAAATCTGTACTTAAGTTCAGTATTTGAGTAAATGTACTCAGTTACTGTCCATGTTTATTTGTGACACATGACTGCATGATGGAGCTCTTTTTCCTGCTCTTTTTTTTCTCTATATCAGATGTGGATGTTTTGATAAGAACGACACTATACTTATATAGTGCTTATATTTCTGTATGTAGCACTTCTTTTTCACTTTTCAGCATTTACAAATGTAAAAATGTTGCTAATAAGGATGGATTAATTTAAATGATCTGTTAGAGATATAAATGTCCATGTGATGTGATGTCATAATTAAAGAATTAACATTAACCTTAATGTTGGTATGGTACACTGATTAACAAGAAAAATTAAAAATGGAACTTCATGTCAAAAAGGTTGCTGATCCCTGATCTAAAGTAAATGTGAAGCTGGATGATTATGAAGGACTCTTTTAAATTTCTCTCTACACTAAAGATTCTCACTTTGGGCTTATTTTACTGTAAAAACCTGATTTACATCACCTGAATAGCTTGAGATGTCATTTCTGCCCAGAAGCTTAAAGAAACATATTTCTATGAAAGAAACATAAACTGAATGACTATGACATGACAATGGCAACGTGATGTGATTTATTTTTTTCTTTAAAAACTTGTTGACTTTGATGGCACAAGCTGTCATTTCTCCCCAGAGGCTCAGAAACACATTTCTTTATAAAAAAAAATAATTAATTAATTAATTTAAAAAAAAGTTAAACTGCATGACGCTGAAGGGAAACATAGTTTGATTTAGTCTTTTTAAATAATTGATAAACCCTCAAGGAGCAGTTTGAAAATGTTTGCGTAAAATGCATGAAAAAGACACAAAATCAAAAATGGCCAACTTCCGGATGGGTGGAGCTAATGAAACCCAATAGAAATATGTTCGAATTAATGAAAGGAATGTGCATTCTAAATTTCATGACCATCATAGCAACTTTATCCCATCTGCTGCCCCCTCTCTGCATTAGGGGGCACTATGCAGCCTGTTAAAAACACTGACAATCAGTGTATTTTCAGGCAAAGTACACTGTTGTCCATGTGTGCCCCAAGTTTCATGGGTTGTCAAGAATAGAAAAGAGCATCAAAAATGCCTTCAATTTTTGAAAATGTATGCAAGGTTTAATGAGTTTTTGTGCATCATTAAGGCCTGTAGGCTTATCCAACATGTGAAATCTGGGGCAGAGTGGATTACAGCCAATTACAGCAGCTTCCTCTGTCATGTCCAAACATTAAAATTTGCTGTGCCGCCATGGCAATGCTGTTCACCAAAATCTCACAATCTCACAACAAAGCATCATCAAAGTCTTAAGGCTTTTCTGCCCAATGTGAGATAGATGTGGTCATCCATATAGGAAGAGTACATCAAAGTACAAAACATATAATGCCTTGACTTCCTTCTGCCAGTAGATGGTGCAACGTGTACACATCCCATAAGATTCTAAAGCCAAACCTTGTTCCTTTAACCTAAACCTACCCACTTGCTTTTGTTGCCTAAATGTAACCACAATTTCGTTGCCTAAACCCAACCATGTGTGTTTGTAGTTAAAGGAAAAAAAACTTCAATTTGTTGTGTTGTACCGACATAGTGCGTTTATTTCGAAAGAGACTGTATGCAAACAATAAATGTCCTGTGAAAACAGAAGTGCATTTTGAAAGACGGAAATGCATGTAACAGACAGAACTGGATACGGTGTCCCAGAACATCAACAACCAATGCACCCAGGGTACCTTGCCTTCATATTTGGACGTGGAAAGTCCATGAGCAAACATCAATATGTGGCAAGGTCAGACTGAGAATGTGTTGGTTATTACTCTTTTTTTTATGCACGAAGTTTATGCACAAAGCTACAAATATGCATTACGATGTGTTTATGGTTCCGTAATTCTGTGTCAGTACTGATAGTGATTCTGTATACCTGAGAGGGTACCTCTGAGTATCAGCTTTCATAAGACCCCCGGCAGATTTGACCATGTACAGTGGCATCACAAACCACTTCCTGTTTTCACCATGGCCACTCATCAACTTTAAATTAACAACCACTTGTCATCTCTAATGCCTTTAGATGATACAGCAAAAAATTGAATTCCACTGAGTTAAATCTTAATGTAATTTTATTTCAAACTGTCTGACATTCTGTTGGGTTTATGGTATGGTTCCTTTTGTTTAAGTCTGGCATGTTACATGTGCCTCTTAATTTTCTTACTTCTAGGTGAACTTATCATTGGGGCTACTTCACTGAAATATACAGTATGTGGGGCGCTACTGAGTCACTTTGTCACACCTGAGCACAAGATCAGGTCCTTTAACCCCCCCATAATGTGATTCATTTCAAGGAATTATAATGATTCCTACAGTTTCAACAGGACCTTTGAAGGCCTCTTAAAACTAAAGGCTACTTCACATGGCTCCCTTGGGCCCAGACTAAGGTGTTAAAACTAAAATCAGGGATTGAATAGGATAAAGAAAAATCTATGGGTAATGTAGTCAATTATTATGAATCCAGTTTCAAATTCTGAAATTATAGTATTAGGGTACTTTTACACCTAACCTGTTTGGTTCAGTTGAAACAAACTCAGGTCCATTTTCATGGTTCGGTTTGCTGGGGTTGGTGTCAACTCAACCCTAGTGCTGACTACACAACCAAACCAAGACTGCTCGAAAAGGTGGGCCTTGGTCTGCTTCCAAACAGACTCTGGTGTGGTTCGTTTGTGGTGTGAAAGATAATGAACCAACCACAGAAGTTTATGATAGCAGATATGTGATTTCAGCATGATTTCAAGAGCTAAACCAATAATAAATCCATCTGCTCATCATGAAATCTCTCTACGATCTCATAACTGATCGTGATAAAGGCCACATATATCCCATAACCTATTTATGCTAATGCATACATGTAATCATGGTAACGCATATGCATGTCAGTGTCAGTACTTTCTCTGATTAAAGACTGATAAATAAAGATGAAGAATGATTCGTATCATTTTAAATGTTTTTACCACACATAAACTTCATCATGGCCTCCAAGAATTCACTATTCAACCTGATAAAGCATATTGAGGTCTGTAACCATTTGCTTCTATCCAGATGACTGTTTTAAAGAAATTTGTCTGTGCTTTTTCCATAGACTTTGCAACATATTCAACAAGCTTTTCACTCAACAGGTTCTATGAGCACATCAGCATTCAGTGGGCTGTTTCAGAATCATTAGTTTCTGTAAATGTATTGTGATGGTACACAGCAATGTGAATTTTTAGAAAATACTTTAAATACTTAAGTTTTTTAAAAGCAAGCGCTGCAGTACTTTAACTCAAGTAATAATTTTACTCAGCAACTTTCACTCGTATTGGAGTAATATCTGGAGTAAGTATATGGCAGATAAGTTGTAGTAGCTGTAGTAGTTCCAGTAACAAGAGTAGTAGTGGTATTATAAGCAGTAGTAGTATTTGTAGAAGTAGTAGCTGCAGATTGTAATGGAATAGATGACTGTTGGTTCCCAGACATACCCATTGGGCCTCATTCAACAACTGTTCTTAAGAAAAAGAAATCTTCTTTAAAACCACTTGAACAGTTTTCACAAAGATTTATATTTACCAGTGTTTCCTCATTTATTTATTTTTTCCTTATTTATACATTATTTTACATAAAGCATTGTGGTCTTTTCAAATAGACGTTACACTGACTTACAATTTATATCAGTTATATTATTGCCATCTAATAATTAGTGATTAGTTTAATAGTTCAGGCGGGCGGGACAAACAGTGTCAAAGCAACATTCTGAGTAAGTTATTACAACTTACAGAAACACTGCGTGGAATCGTCAGTCTTCACCTTGTCTCCTTTCTCTCTGTCTCTCTCTAAACACACACACACACAATTTGAATAGCAATGTGGTGCTGTTTGAAGTTTGTGGGTCAGTTAGTTAATTAATGGTATTTTTTAGCATCCCATGCTTTTGTTTGTTTGTATGTTATTTTAAATGCAAATGTTATTTTTCACATGACAGCTCATTTGGTGTTCTCTTCCTGCAGAGGTGCCCCCCCTTTACAACATTCGTTTTTTTTATGTTTGAAGTCCAATGCTCGACCCTCTTCAGACTTTCAGTGAGGCATTTTTGACTTAATGCTCTTAACTTCTTTTTCTTTTTCTTCAGTCTCTGTGTGCGCACATGGCTCTGCGCTCTTATGCCCTTTAATGCGTAGTTCAACTTATGTGGACAATGGGATTCATCATGAAAAGAACACAGGTGCAAACCATGCTGCCATTTAAGAACATGTCAGATGTGGATTTTTCTTAGGACCTTTCTTAAGAACAGATTTAAGAAAAAACTTAGGAGGCCATTTGTAAATAAAGCCCATTGACTTTAGATCATAAAATTTGTTGAAAAAAAGGAAAAATATGAAAGCTAAACAAAAGCAGAAGACAAGTACACACGTCCATGAAGAGCTGTACATTTTGTCATTTGAATGGTTTCTGTAACTCAAAGAATGCAGGGGGAAAAGCTGAATAAATTACAGAAGAATAAAGATGTGGATAACAACAGTATGAATTTAGACTAATAAACCAACACAAAAACAACAGGGTGCCAGTCAGCCCTTCTGGCTCCCACTCCTGAATATTGTACATTTGTGTTTCATACACTAGGGGGTGGTGGTGTTTTATGTTTTAAAGAGAAGGGAACGGGCTGAAAAAAAACAGATGATGCCTGGCCATAAACAAAAGACCTGGGGGGTATTCCATCAAAGTCGCTAATGATAGCACCGGCTGCGAAGCGCTGCGAAGCGGAGTGCCGCCGAAAATCGCTCGCTCGCTGCAGCCCTCCTGTTCACACCAGAAGCGCATTTCTCCGCGGTGGTTGTCAAGCGCTTCTGCTTCTCAGCTGTGTATGTGTATGTGTAACATGTGTGTGTGTGTCGTGTGTGTGTGTGTGTGTGTGTGTGTGTGTATCAAGAAAGTTAAATGTCAAAAAGAAGATTATCCTCTTCACAGAAAGCAAGTAGAGGTACCACTTAAAATCTTGCCAACCTAATAATCAAATTCACATTAATCAGAGTCCAAAAATACCAAATGAATACACACTGCAAAATGATGCCTCCTTGTATGCACAGCCTTGTTTCCTCCTTATATGCTAAAGGAATATCGACTGTATGCAAATTACACCTGTGTAAGATAATGGGCTGTACATGGCTGTCGATGTCCCACCACAGCCTGACACATGATTGAATCCATGACAATTAACAAATAATAAATAACTGCTTTTGTCTCTTTATTGCCGAGGGGCAGCAAACCTGATGGCTGTTTTCTCTGTGGCATCTGGTTCATCCGCTGCAGGAAGATCGTCGGCCAGAATCTCTTCAGGACTCCGTGGGTCATTCAGGGGGGCCTTCTGCTCTTTGCCTTTGATCCCCATCCCTGCCGTGATGGCGTTCCATAAAGCACTCTGGGACTTTGAGCCTGCAAAACAAAACAAAAAAATGTCTCACTAGTGTTACAGTTATTTATCAAGCTTTCATTTGTTTAGCAGCCGGTAGTTTGTATACATTATGTAACAAAAAAAAGAGGTGTTGAATGTCCACTAAGCAGCTTTCAGCACCTCAGTAGTAAAACAATTGTACTCCTTTGTAATGCTGCCCCCATGTGGATGTATGTTGTCAGTGCTAGTTGATGCTCCACTTAATACACAGCAGACAAGTAGTAGAAGTAGTAGTGCTACAAGTAGTAGACTGTCCATATGGTCATTGTATCAGTGGTTACCAACTTTTATCAGCTTAAAGACTATTTTTAAATCAATGCCACAAAGATTTCATGTAAGTAAATGTGTTGTACTTTTGTTCTCTATTTTAATAGAGAGCACCACCTGCAATATAAAACATGAAAATAATGTAACACACTTAATCTTAATATTAGTCTAACAGTAATTATTTCTTCTTCTCTTTTTTTCTTTACCTTTTTGTAGAAAATAGTTTTCCATAAAGACCTCAACTGAGATATGTGGGTGGCTGATCGCTATTAAAAGCAAAATTATTTCTGGAAAATCTTGTTATTGAGTTTTGGAATTAATTTTTCTGCTTCAGTAACACATCAGTTTTAGTGATGTGCTAAAATGCCAGCCGCTGATCTCTGATTAGGTTGTGGTAAAATGACCCTTTGAGACTTTGATCTGAAAGGTGTGATGAATTAAATGATTGGATTTAGTGAAGTGACTAATGATTCAGAATGACTAACAGAGGGGACACTTACGTGCAAAACTGGCCTGTGGTCTGTTGGAGCTCTCCCCTTCTTCATTTGCCACTACAGGAGGAAAAATAGATGAAAGGGAATCAAGAGATCAATAAAAAGATAAAATTCTTTAGTGGTTACCAGTGAATGTAAAATCATATGTAACTTTTGCTTTGTTTTTACACACATTTGCTTCGTGTTGAATATTAAAACACTGAAAGCTGTTTCTGATATCTGGAAATTTGCTACTTTCACATGTGCAGCAAATATAGTGAGAGTAGTCACGGTTCACATGTTAGCCTCAATAAGAAAGGTCAATCAATAATTCTAATGAGGCTTTCCACATCCTTGGTGGTCTTGCCATTTATTTATTTTTATACGTGCATTTCTGTCTGTATTTGTATGTATTTTATTGAGATTAAACAAAAGGGATGGTGAGTCTTGTGCTGATGTGTAACACAAACAGAGTCAGGAAGGTCATATACTGTTCCATTAAACCCAAGAGCTGCCTTGTAGTGTGATTTAAGTGACAGTGAAAGTACTATAATTGTTGCTGTTATTTCAGAGACTGCTGCCCTGCTGGAGTCTCTGCCCACTGAACACTGCACACAGTATGTAGAAAATAGTGAAACATGCATGCATCTAGCAGCAGTGTTGAGGACAAAAACTAAGGCAGCACAATATGCAAAAAAAAAGTATTATTATAATTATTATTATTGTTAGTAGTAGTAGTAGTAGTAGTAGTAGTAGTAGTAGTCGTAATAATTTACTTTATTGATTTTGACAGATATTGCGAGTGCATTTTTGTATATCATTTTCACAAAAAAATTAAATAAAAATGATGATGATGTGGTTTTTGCTGAAGTCCAGACCAAAGACGCATGTTCCCTTGTGTCTAGAATATGATTGCTTAATTTCTAATCTTATGTTGCGACACATTTACCTTTATCAAGACATTGCAGCTCCTGCGATTTAGATACTGCACTTAGCCATGTTGCTGTTCCAATAATAATTAGATTAATAGTGCAGCCTTAGCAAAAACAATGCATTGATGGCTGATATGCAGTGTTGGCAAAGCTACAAGTACATCACTCTGTAAGCTGAACCACAGCAAGGCTGTGGCTAAGGAAAAGTCTGGTTTAGTTAATTAAAGCTTCTTAGATAAAGTAGATCAAACTACTCTGTGACATATATGTATGTCAAATCAACAATGTACATGTGATACAAAATTATAACAAAATATAATACAAAAAAGTCACATCTTGGCAAAATGCCACTCAATTAAGCTACAGCAGAATGTGCCCACTTGTTCACAGGTCATACATAAACCAATAAAAAAAATAAAGTACCCCTCTACTCTAGGAAAGTGCAGGAATGTCAGCTTTGATTTTGTTTACATTGTACTGCCCATTAATAAGATACCTGCCTTTCAGAAACTCAAGTCCACGTCTGGGTATTGCACCACAAAGGATTACTCAGTTAGCAAGGTAACTTCCAAAATAGCATGCAACAATTTGTTAATAAAGAGCAACAATCAGTACTTATGACTATTGACACCTAACACATTCAAGATTAGTTTTACAAAGTCAGATTTTAAACTTTAAAAACTATAGCCAAATATAGTCCACAGGTGAGCTGACAATCCAGCTTCCTGGAATATCCCTGAGACTAAATCTGTCCTCAAGACAAAAGGGACTGTCTGACGGATGTATTGCCTGGGCGGAAAGAAAAAGGGGGGGTGGGTCTGGTTAAAGTGGGCTTAATTACAGAAGAGAAGCAGTGGAATAAATAAATAAATCATTTTCTTTTATGGCCCAAAATTGTTTGTAGTTTCAGTATTTAACAACACAAAATATGGCAAAAAGGAATTTAACCACTTGAATTACCATGTAAATATTAATGTAGTTGAACTACCAGCATGCCACTGTAAAATGTGTTAAACTTCTTGTTTAATTACATGTAGTTAACTACCCATCACCACTGCTGATATGAGAGCAGACAGACATGAGGGCAGGTCAAAAGTGCACAAGGAAAGTATTCTACATCACTACATGCTTGATGTGTGCATGTTTTCACTACTGCGGTCACTGTTTGTGATTGTGCTCCACATTTCACGGTGGCTGTTGAGGCCAAAGTGTCTAAAGATGCAGTTCCCCTGCCAGCCACAAGATGCTGGCTCCATAAAACTAAGAGACAGAAACTTCCCTCTAACAACAAAATGTCAAAAGATGTTTGCCACAAAGAGAAACTCAGAGGGTTAATTTGTGTCATGGTGGTAATTAATAATTAATGGTGATAATTATAACTGAAAGGTAAATGTGTGTGACTGCCCAGTCTTTCAGGCCATCAACCAGAGTCATCAGGACTCCACTACATCACCCAATATTAGATTTGATGACTGGTTGTCTACATTTTTAAAAAATCTAAACACCCAGTTCTCCCCAGAGATGATTCCCTAGTCATCCCGCCTGCCTGTGTAACGATGTATTCATATTAACTATTAAGTGTACTACATACAGTCATCATTAAGGCTCAAATAATTTGCAAATGTTTAGGTTTTATATGAGGTGTTTAATAAACATCTTAATGTACTTTAATGCCTAACATTTATTTGAGCGGCATTCAATATGTGTTGCCCTCCTTTTGGACCCATTTTTGCATTTCTTAACTTGGATTTAAAAGTGTGAGACTCTTAAAACAAGGTCACAGGTTTTCTAGTTTTAATAAGAAATTATTTCATGTGAAGGCCTTTCAGACCGGATCAGTTAATTATATTTCAGGGTTTCTCAGTGTAATTGGCGGTACTCACAAAACCCACATACCCATAAAAGTAAATGAAGGTGACTTTGTGAAAAGGAAGTCATTTTACAGGTAAAGACAGAGCAGGTCTTTCTGTGAAAAGATTCACTTCACAGTATAAACTCTCTGCAACTAATTACATGACTCTTCTGCACAGTCAAGATAACGTGATGGAGCTCACATCATCACGACTGCTGGAGCCAAGTGTCCAGACTCCAGTTCACATATTTATGGTACATCTACACTGAGAAACAGCTGCACAGTATAGGTAAAATGTTGTAAGTATAATGTTATACAAATAAAATTAATCGTAGCAGTAGTAGTGGACAGAAACCTCACTGAACCATTGACTCTGACCCTCAGCCTGGCCCACAGCAGGACAAATATCCAGGATTGAGATGAACATCTGCCTGCTCAAAGCTTAGTTCCACAACCTGTCGCTGTTCAGATTTATCTCAGATAGGTCATGTGACATTATTCTGGCCTTTGTTGACCCAAAGAGTGACGCCAACCCTGAGGATCATACGGAAGAAAATAACCCTCCACTTAATCCTGCAGATCTCTGAGATAAAAGAGCTATCTGAGTCATAATTTCCAAAAAACATTTTTAATTGGTCCACCACAAACTAATGTTTTCTTCAGATAACGACTTATTTATTTTTGTTCGCTCTAGGTCTTCTTTTTCCTGAAAACTCTGTGACAAAATGCTTTAATATTCTGTTACTGTAATTAACATCATCTACACTCTCCCACCCACCTTCAATTCGTGTTCCAGTATCTGTATTTCTGGTTTTGTCCTTGTGATCTGGAGTCTATTGTGCTCCATGTAGAGATTGCATTTTCCCATTTGTGTTCGCGAAGGAACCTTTGCAGGCGGTACAGGAGCAGATAAGGATGACCTTCAGTTAAGCTTGAGGTTGTTCCGACAGTCTTTTTCTGTATCATCTCAGTCTGCAGTTCTACATTTATAATTTTAGGCTTACAATGAACTTCTTTCTATGCTAAATTTTGCAGTGGAAGTGGGCTGACAGTCCTCCTCATGATAATGGGCAGCCATGCAGAGGGCCTGCAAGTTTTAATATGGGATAAAAGACTTAGAAAAGGCCATTTGCAATATTAAAGACGCATGTGTGTGTTTGTATACCTCATTAAGTCTCTCCCACTGGCATATAGCCTCTTAATCTTCCTGTGATAAATATAAGCAATATTGTTTGATTTAGGCTAATAACAATAATCAGATTGTCCACAGATATTCCGTGTACAGTAAATTAAACAATCTGTAACTGTTGGAAGATGAAGAAGATTAGATATCAGAGTTAACGCTCCAAGTTTTGTCAAAGGCACAAAAACTGGCAAAAATGCTAATTGTACTGCTTTTTCTGTCGGCTCTGATGAGCTGCCAGTGCCACCAGGGATGCCTTCCAACTGCTTTGACTGAGACTCAGCTTTTAAGCCTGCGTGAGGGTGACATCAGGGGTCCCCACCTGTTTTTCAGGTTCAACCTTTCTCCTGTTGGCCAGAGTTTGAACTGTGTTTTTTTGATTTGCTGCCAAACATGCTTCAGGTCCACCAGATGAGGGACAAGGACATTAGCCTGACCTTTTTTTGTAACCTCAATTTTCAGTCGCCTTAAAAAATTGTGACAATTAGCCTCTTTGTTAGCATGTAGGTTTCAGTAACATTAGGTAGAAAAAAGATTACGTTGCCAGATGTCTAAGCTGTTACTTAATGGTTTTTAAGTGATTTGTCAAGCTCATTGTAGATTTGTAATATGCCAGTTTCCTTTGGCATATCTGGAACTCGAGTTTTGGGGGGGTCATCTTCGCAAATTTCGAAACTATTCCAGATGCTTGACTTTCTCGACATCTTGCTGCGAGGCATCGATGCTGCCAAGCATTCGGGTCAGCTCTAGTCTGAATAACCATTGATTAATATGTGTTACTCCCCTGGAGTGAAATAGAAAGCTCTGCTCTTTTTTTCCAATGAAAATCATTTAATGAACACTAAACTAACAATGGTTTTTAACATTTACAGTGAATGCGCTTTAATCAGAATGATCTGGCTTAGATTCAATTAAACAAACTCTTGTTTTGAACCCAAACACTTGTTTAGTTTAATCAACTCAGAGCTTAGGATTCATGGTTTGTTACACAGTCTGTTCACTGCTGCAGGCAAAACTGATGAAAACAAACCTGCAACAGCATCCAAAAACAACAGTAACATAGATTTAACTGTTACCTAATGCTAGTCTATGTACTCAAGAGATGCAACAGCATTTTCACGAAAGGAAAGCTGGGGGCATTTGTCAGACAGAGAAGGTCTAACACAAAGATGCTCATGGTTGGATTATGGGGGATGTAGGTTACAGCAAGGACTACAAAATGTTTTGAACACAGAAAAACAGCACCATGTTCTCACCATGGAAACAGACATAAGTTTTTCTTTTCAAGGGAATAAAGTTTTTGTGTGAATCTGAACTTCATTTCTGTGCCTACAGAAGTATGACTTTATGCCCTTCTGCTTTTAGCTGCCATTTCCTCCACACCAAACAAGTGAGAGAGGATATGAAACAGACAGAGAGTGAGAGCTGGCGTCAAAAAGTCTGATGTAACTAAACAGTCTTAAGGTATATTATCACCCTTACTTTTGCCCTGCATTAGTACTAATTAATTTAAATAGATTAAATAATCTTACAGCAGTTTTAATCAGTTTTTATCTATTAATATTTAGAATTTAAACATGCATTCGGTCGAATATTGTGTGATTTTACTGTCACATTATGACATATTATACTATGTGTCTGAAATTCCATCAGATATATGTCGATCAGCCACAACATTGTAACCACGAACAGCCAAAGTGAATGACATTGATCATCTTGTTATAGCGTAATGTTGTGCTGGGAAACATTCAGTCCTGGCATTCATGTGGATGCCACTTGATGTGCTCCACCCAAACACCATACAACACCAAGTACGACCCCTCATGGCAACGGAATTCCCCGATGGCAGTGGCCCCCTCAGCAGGACAATGGCCCATGCCACACCACAGAACTGCAAAGGAATGACAAAGAGCTTAAGGCAATGACCTGGCCTCCCAATTCCCCAGATTCCAATCCAATCGAGCATCCGTGAAATGTGCTTGCACCCCAGAGGTCCTGTGTCCAT
>JAPZEB010000004.1:21742728-21756796 GCA_029783705.1 Chaetodon striatus
CATGCCTCAACAAGTCAGAACCAAGTCCGAGCCACGATGGGGCCTCTGACCTGTCGAGGCATGGACACAGGACCTCGGGGGTACCAGCACAGCCCAAGGACACTTAATGGGATTGGGGAATTTGGAGGCCAGGTCGACGCCTTTAGCGCTTTGTCACATTCCTCAGGCCATTCTTGAGTGCTTTTAGTGGTGTGGCGTGGAGCATTTTCCTGCTGGGGGGCCCACTGCCACTGGGGAGTACCATTGCCCTGACAGGGCTGTACCTGGTCTATAACGGTGTTTGGTTGGGTGGTGTGTAAGTGGCATCTGCATGAATGCCAGGACCCAAGGTTTCCCAGCAGAACATCGCATTGTAATGAGACAATTAATATTATTTACTTCACCTGTCAGTGGTTTTTAATGTTGCTGATTGGTGTAATTGTATGCGTTTACTTTGGTCTATTTGACACATTCTATTTTTCATATGCTGTGCTGACATTGACAGATAGATGTGTCGATGTGAAATCTGGACACAAGCTGTTAATACTGTGTGACATTGTATGTATTAATTACACGACTGTTTCACTGGGAATATTAATTAAAAGTTTTGTAACATGTACCCACAACTCCCAGAAAAGCAGTATTGACACTGAGTGGATTATACTGTTGAAACAAATAAGATGAATCAAATTTGTTGTACATAAGTTGCAGCTTTAAAAAAAATAAATAAATACAAGAAACTGAAAATGCTAGTTACTGAAAACTAAATTAAAAGTTGAGAATGTGTGAACTATCAGCACATGAAAATTGGAGAGAAGGGCAGTGATGATTGGTGTGATGTTTCTCGGTAGCGTTAACACCTTGGCTACCACTTATGGTAAAAGTGATATATTTCTTATTAAAGTTAATTAAAAGTATCATCCTATACTGTGTGTAAAATCCCAGCTTCATATTCTTAAAAAACAGGCTAACCTATAACACATCTACAAACAGCACAGCTCTACTGTGTCTATTCTATGAGAGGAAGGCAAGTGGTTCAAATACATATCAGCCATGTCTGATTCATGCTCACTAATTATGTGCTTGTTTGAGATACACTCTGATATACTATGGAGGATAATGGCCTATCGATGAGGCCTATGTACAGATAAAAACTGAAGCCTGAATACTCCATATTCCTGCAGATGAGCTAAAAAAGTAATAATGTGTTCTCTCTCCATGAGCATTGTACCATCAACAAAACATAACATCACAAAGCTAACAAGACTAAACACACTTCAGTAGGAGCTGCCAACTACAGTTGAGGCTCAGAGTTTAATAGAGGAGTGAACACAAGGTGTCCAGCCAGGCAATGAGCTACCAGCGCTTAGGAGTCACGCTTCAGAGGAGGTGATTGGCAAAATGCTGTGCAGACTGAATCCCAGGCCCAGCGAGCAATTGATTGTGACACTCGTAGGTTACCATGACAACTGCCATGCTTGCGGGTAGTATGGCGGTGATATAGGCCACATGTGATCGAGGAAGGTTTTCAGAGGTAACAGGATGTGTCCAAGCGAGCGGAAAATCCAAAGTCTATTTTCTGTGGGATCATAAAATCTTTTAGGGCTGCTTTTAAAAAGGCATCTGGAAATTATTTGAAAGCATCTCCCTTCCTGTTTTTGTGTTCTCAAGCCCTTAACACTGAAACTTTCCCCTTGTTATCAGTACGTTCATATAATCCAGATAAATTTAGGTGGGCAGTGTGTATGCCACAGACCAGGTAATCCCTTTGTGGTAAGTTACGCAATAACAAAAGCTCTAAGCTCATGGCCTACAGTTCAACCTGGGTTAAATTTAATAAAAGCACTACGAAGAAATGTGCATGCATTAAGTAGTAAACACTAATGGGCATTACTACGACTATTATAGTAGCAGTAACACGCACTGACCAGACTTATATAAATAAGGATTCTGGCTGTCTTAACTTTCTAATTGTATGGGGACTTCTGGAAGAAAGTCACTGACTGACAGAGATTTCCAAAACAGGATGCGTACAGTCTTTATGTAAAATCTGACGCACTATACTAAAATGAGAGTGCTGTTGCTCAAAGAGATCCTGTGTTAAATTTCTATAAGAATTAATGAATAGATACGTTAAAGGGATAGCACTCTGCTGCTCTGTCTCCTCAGACAGAGTACCCAGAGTCCGCTCTGCTGCTCTGCCGCTCTGCCACTGCACTTCTTTGAGGTGTTCTGAAAAACAAAGCGGTATCCGAAATTATGAACAGTTCAGTGCGCTCTGCTGCTGGGAGTAACTATTTGTGAATGCACCCCTTGTACATGACGATCATAATGGATACGCTTCCTGTTGTGTTCATCATTTTACATCTTTCACAAAACAAATATTGTAATTAATCTATTTTTCTTAATTAATATAGTTTGAAGTAATAATATTACAGATTTTGATTTAAATAAATGCCTGTTAAATCATCATCTATTGCTAAATAAGGTGACAATGGTGATTGAGCCGATGGCCCACTGATGAAAGTATTGTTTTTATATTAACAGTGTTATGAACTGCATGTCGATACTCACTGAAAAAATGCTGTCTTCAGTTACATCAAATGCAAACCAAACAATTTCTATTGCTGAAGCTGGTGAAACATGAGTTTGTTATGAAGGGGTCACAGGAAATGCAGTGTGTTTATCAGTGAGCTTGGCACATTGGCTATTGTTCATCAAAACAAGACAACAGTAATGTTGGCATAGATTGACAGCGGATCAGTTTGAAATATGGCAGGGAGTAATTAAACAGTCAGGAGCAGCCACAATGAGATGTCAGATGAACAACTGCTGGCAAAAGGCTGCACACCTCCAACTTAGCGAGGTAACCAACTTTCACTTCCACTGGGCTCTGCTGTCTGCAGACTCATGCCACGTGCAGTATAAAATCAGATCACTGTTGTTCACAGAATGATGGGAAAAGGCCAGTTATTGCCTGACTTCTTTATTAAATTGACAATAGTTTGTTTTACTGCTCCCAAAACTCTGTGACCTGCAGTAATAAACCACATTTGCTGTTGCCACAGTAACTACAGGTGTCGCCAAATCAACTGGGACTAAAATCTTTAAATATTAACTCCTGAACATGTCAGGTTGAGTCTGTATAAGATGAGTCCATCTGTTTCATTAACATTGATGTTTGTTTGGTTGGTTTTTTTATAGAATTATTCTTGATGAAAGCTTAGCAACCTCACAGTGATTTAGATGACAAAATCACTCTGCAAAATCTGTAACATTACAGCAGTGTTAATATGGTTTTTTTTGCTCACTTGGGAGCACATACAATCAGCATACAGAGTTGAAAACATTTTTCTCACACATCTAGCAGATATGGACATTTATTTACAGTCATGTTTCTGACCACTTTACAAATGTAAGTCCAACATTCATTTGTTCCTTGTGGCCCCGTTTCTGTTTCCACTAACTCCTGAGGGAAATATGTGTCTCTTTAACTTGTAAATGCTCCAACATGTTCACCATTACATCATTTTATGTTCACTGCTGTTTGCCTAGGTGGGTTGCGTGGGTTTATCAGAGCTTGTTTGCTAAAAACAGCTGCTACTTCTGAAAAAAAGGTTAGGCAGTCTGAACCAAAACAATAAAGGTGCAGGCTATAAATCCAAAACAATGAGCTGAAAGAGGCTAAAACCCTCTGCAAAGCTGAGCTGAGGTACTAAGTTAGGCGATAACTCACTCTGGATTTGACCACTTTCACACTACAACAAGTCATTTGGTCCGCTGTTAATATAAAAATATCAACTAGTGCAGCTTTACCACATTCAACATCATGATTGAGAAGAATTACATAAATATTTATATAATGCCAACCCCACTGCATCCTGAATAAAAGTTAGTTAATACTGAAGTTGACACATCTGTCAGTGGGTTGAGACTCACATGCTTGTTGGGTATCTCGACCCAGTGGTGTCGCAGCGGGTGTTTACTGTCAGCTGGGGCAAAACCCCTGTTGTGACAACACTGATTGGGGTGTGGCAAAAAGTGCAGCAGCATGTTTTTGCCTTATGTCATTCAGTGTTGAATTACATATGTCCAAAAGCAAAATGTATATGTTAAAAGTTTTAACACTTCACATTTGGTGATATAAACTATGTTTGCTTTTAAGAACACAGAGAGCTTCACAGTTAAAGTTTTAGGCAAACTTTTTCACTATTTCACTATGAAAACCAAATAAGACTGAAAAACACTAACGCAGCACATTTTGTTCATCATCACACTTGACATTATCCCTGCTGTGTACACAACAAAGCTGTCAAACCACTTCTCCTAAACTACAAACAGATGTAAGGGAACAGTTCCTCTACAGTCTCCACATCTTTGCATCACTCTGCTGTCAACACTGTTTCAACGCTCACTCTTGTGAGAGTTTTCACAAACGCTCCGGCAAAAACAAGGCAAGTGCCACATAAGTTCATCAACACTCTGGTTGTCAAGACAATAGAATGAATTCCTAGTGACGTCAGCAGCACACAGCTTTAGTCTGAAGCCAGCTTGTTTCCATGGTGTAGTTGCATTACAGGGGAAAGCATCAAATTCAGCAGAATGGACTAACGTGGCGAGTTGTGCAGAGAGGCTGAAATGTGATGTGTTTAACGATGTAGCTGTGCTGGAGCCGAACGCCTCACTGCTCTGCCTCACACTCTCTCACACACATGTATTCTGCTCCTGTCATACACACTTTTCATGCATCTCACTCACATGCAAACACTTAACCTTTCCTCCTGCTCTGCCTAACCCACAATGCCTTACCTATAGTGATGTTGAAGCCGTCAATGCTGAAGGTGGCACTCCGACCCTTCCTAAACCGATGCTTCTTGGAGTTAGCTTCCATCGCTTTGGCAACCTGCGGTCACCCTTGCCTTTTAATCTGCTTTAATGCCTCTTGTCAGTTGCACTGGCTTGTTTCAGTTTCCTTTGGGTAACTCTCGGCCAGGAGAGAAAAAATGTAGTCCTCCGACTCGCGCTGGAACACAACTGTCAAAGACTCACCACTTCTCGTTAAAGATACAGAGCTGGAGAATTTCTCTCAAGTCCTTCTCCACCCCCTTGTCTTTGTTGTACATATCTTTTCTCTCCCTCTCTCCGTTTCTCACACCTCAACAAGCTCATTTCAAGGAGCTTATGGCTCTTGATTTGTTTTTCTTCTCTCGATCTCCCTCCACCCCTCCCTCCACGCTTTCTCTCCTCGTCTCTCTTCCCCAAGAGGTACAGTAGGTGTGAGTGGTGGGTGGCGGTGGTAGTGGTGTTGGTGGTGGAGGTTGGATAGAGAGGACATCTCTAGAGGTCTTTAAAATGAACATGACTCCTCCTACTGTCAAGAATTTATAGCAAAAGCATTTGAAGCTCAGAGTTGGTATGGCACAGGTCTATTCTAGTTTTGCTCGCAAACTCTCAAACAAAAATTGACTCTAAAATCGCGTCGAGCAGCACATGCATTGGTGCAGGAGCACTGAGAGGAAACAGTGGAAAGTAAGATAGCGACAGAGTGATTATGTGTATTGAGTCAAAACTAGTCATTAAATCAATGCCACTGCTTTTCATTTTGCAGGATTACTGAGGCACAGAAAGCAGAAGCCCATTAACAGCATACTGTTCTTTTCAAAGTACAAAAAAAAAAACACTCTACATTACCTAGTCGAACAGTTACATTTGTAAGAGTGCACAAACTGCCTCGCTTTTATTTATTTATTTATTTTTCCTGTTAAGTGCCCACTGAATACTGGAAATGACACCAGAGCAAGGACACTGCTTTTTTCACCATTTTGAATGTTATCCTAGAAAAATCTTCCCTTTATGCTTATTAAAACTACCGTTGGCCAACACACATCCCCTCGCCCATGCACACAAACACACAAACCTGCACACACCAGATCAACAAAGGATAAAAAGCTTCCCTTATTACCACCATCTGACATTTAGCCATGGAATTTTTCCGTGTTTCATTTTCTCCCCTGATTAGTGTCTGTGAGTGCTCTTTATGAAGGCTTCTGGCTTGTTCTCACACCTTCTTTTAAATTCAATAGACGTGCCTATAAACACACGCGCACAGGTAAGAAGACATTACGTCTTTCAATCGTCATTATACGCTTAATTTATGAAAAAATTAGGGCTAAACGATATGGGAACTCAATCTCATTGAGATGTTTTTAGACTAATATTGTGATTAAGTATGACATTTTTTATTAGTTCCTCGTGTTCTGTTTTATTTACTATTCATAAGCAATAAATTATTCCATAATATGACCAACAAAACATTTGACACAGTCAGCATTATAAACTGCTCTTTCATGTAGGCCAGGCCTGTGTGTTTTGATGAATTGAGATCAATTGATGCATGAACTGATATAAATAGCATATCTTGATTTAGCTACTGAATTGTAAAAACCTTCAATAGCAGCAGAATATAATAACTTCTGACTTCAAGTCTTCTAAAAGAACAACAGTGTGCTGTAAGACAACCTGGTGTGAACATTTATATTTACAAAAATAAATGTGAATCCTTCTGACCTCCATACAGTTGCAGCGTTGTAACAAATCACACAAACTCAAGTGCACACTGCCTATGGCACTACCACTCGCTTCATCGTAAACGTGTTGTAAACTGTACCTGCTTCAGCTACCAGACTGATCGGGAAACACATCCATTCTCTGATCGCTAACACCTGTCTGTTCTCAGCTCATCAACTATAACTTTCTCCCTCTTGCTTGATCACAAACCTGCCATGGCAAACAATCTAACACCTCTTCCTTACATACAGTGAGCGAGCGAACTCTAGCTGAGTGTTCAAATATACTTCAAGCCACAACAACATTCAGGGTGCCTATCGAGCCCGGAACAAGCCTATGCAACGGTTTGCCCTTGCTCTGAAAATAGGTTGGAAGTGCTTGAAGCATCTCCAAAATAGAGCAAGTGCGTGCTGTTTTTTCAAACAAGCAACACGTCGCTGAGCCTGTTCACAGATTCACGGAGCAGGTTAGGACAGTTTCACAACAAGAATCAAAGCCCGTGCCACTTTAAAAGTTGTTTTACTCATCTACTTTCATATGCATATGTCTCATGGAGCGTAGGGCAGCAAGTATTCACGTGAAGCCCACCAGGCCAGCCGTCTCTGAACTGGTTGTTTGTTTGTTTTTTCAATCGCAGCTTTTGTGATGTGAAAATTAAGTGGGTCAATGACTCACATGTGACCTCAACGACCCTGAAACTCAGAGCTCACATGTGACCTCAGTGACTCTGTAAGGGATTGCACCCACACAGGGTTTAAAGCCTGCGACTCTGCACCAGTCTATTAGAACTGAAGAAGCTTCGTGGATGAGAAACTCAAGCAAGTCCAGTTGCCTATGATATAGCACTTAAGATTATGCTCTATTATGTTCCAATGTTAATTTAAATTAGTTAATAAACTGCTCACTCCTACACAGTACAGAAGAAAAGCAAACTAAACCTCTTTTCCTCTTAAACTTCATGCAGAGTCACTCAGAATTTAGGCTAATTAATTGCCTACATATGTTCTTTGTTTTTATTCTCTTCTTTTCTCTCTATGTTCTTGAATTGAGAAACTTTTCAAATCACAGCCACAGTAAATCATGTATTTTACTTCAGTGGCATGCAATATAATCTGAGCAATGTAGCAACAAAGACAGGGGATTTAAAAGTATTAACACATCCCCACATTAATAAACAGTAATAAAACCTGCATTATTTCTGGGCAGCTGCACATATTAATGGCAACACCTACTTAAAAAATCTGCACCACAATCACACACTGAAGAGTCATGAAACATCAAAATGAGCATGTTGTCTCAAAGAGTGAGTATTCAACAGTTATTAAATAACCCCGGATCCGTCAAACAAGGATGTAGTCAAATAAGGACATATATTAATGCATGATTTCTAAGTGATGTGGCAGCTGAAGTGTCAGAGGAAAAGGAAATCGATTACAATCAGGAGATCTATCCAATTATAACAGAGCCAGTTTGAGTCACTCAGTGCGGTTCCAGCGGACACATTATACACTTGTTAGATAATTACACTCCATCTCATTTTGTTTGCGAGCTACAGTAAGAGCTCTTTATCCTCTCTTTTTCCTGCCACCCTGCTTTCCACAGCCTCCAGTTCATACTGTATGTAGCAATTTGTGAGGATCCTAATTTTGCAACGCTCTCTCTATGCAACATCAAGTGGTCGCTTGTTCCCGGGTAGCTTTTATGTTAATTAGGGCATGTGTGGGAATATGGAAACTTTTTCATTCTTTCCTTTTGTCAGCAGACTCCCAGGTAACCGTTTGTTTGAAAGGCTAAAACTGGTTACATTGTGATTTAATTTGCCTAAACATTTAAAGATGAAAAGCCTGTTGAGGCCACAGCTGTGTCGATATGATTAATGATATTATCATATCGCTGCAGAGTCCTGTCACCAATATTAAATTCATCCCTGAATAATGAGTCCAAAAGAATGTGCGTAATTATCCGGGACATTAATTAAAGAAGCAGAAAGGTGCTAAAGGGCACAATTTTCTTTGAGAGTTTATTCCGTGAGAGTAGGTGTCTGTTCAAGTGTATATATCATGGTCAAATTTTGCTGCAGAATGTTCAAAGCTTCCTATTTAATGCATTTGGGGTTACAGAAGTTAGAGAGGCGATTACATAATACACTTACAGTAACTGAAGGGGTGGTGCTTCTGCTTTTATGATGCTTTGGAAGGCCATATGAGGCTTTACAGTTTTATATATTACCTTGTAAACTGTGGCGTTGAAAGATTTTGAAAAAACATTCTGTTAAAAGCATCAGTAGGTGCAAATGTAAGGACGGTGGAGGTGTTCAGCAGCAAGATATCAGGGAACCCATGAGCTCTCCACAAGTGCCACCATGAGGCCAAAATGTTCACCTGAACACAAGAAATATCACAATCTGCTGGACAAATTACACACACAGTTGAAAATTCCCAAAAGAATGACACTGTGTGGGTATAATATATTTTTTTCTAGCCTCACCTATGGGCAATGGCACCTTAATGCATGGACTTGTTTATGTTAGATCCCAGGCCCCTGGCCACTAGGGGACTCACAAGACTTTAAAAAACAAAGTAAATATAATTTATTATATTAAATATTTGCTCTAACGCTATGAACAATATTGGGACAGGGAGGTCACAGAGGTTCCCCATGATGATCAGCACACTGTAGTGTAGAGCACGTTTTTGGTTTTGTAATATCTCAAATTATAAATCAGGTAGCAGTGAGCAGGCTGTGTTCTGAGGAAGAGAGAAGAGCCTGGTAAGAAATCCCTCTGCTGTTGTGGAGTAGGATGGAGGATAGTGTGATGATGTAGAGAGACAGAGTGGCGCCAACAACAACAGGAGAAGCGTCCGTAGCCCCAGGGCCCAATGTAATATTAAGGCGCCTATGCCCATGGGTGAGACTGTCAGCTTTGCACCCAAGGCATTAAAGCGTTAGATGTGTAAGAAGTTTACTGTGGACATTCATATTCCCCAGAGAACTAACCCTAATGCAGTGGTTCCCAACTGGTGGGTTGCAGTCCAAAAGTGGGTCACGGGTCCATTCTGAATGGACCGCAGGTGACTCACAAATGTGTCAAGTTTGTAAAAAGCACACTTTATTTTAGAGTACAGCACAGAGCTTTTATTTTGAAGTGTCTTTTTCTGCTGTTGAGTGAGTGAACAACAGACAGCTACTTGACACAGAGGCAAACTATCTCAACAACATGACCAAACTCAAATATGAAGCTGAATATATTAAACTGTGTGAACCCTGAACTAATGACTAAGGAAAAATCTGGACCCTGTGGCTGGATAAGTTGGGAGCCACTGCCCTAATGTATTCGGCAACCCTCTGACCTTTCCTCAATGCTACAATGAGGTCAAATTTCCACTTACAGTTACACAAGAGGTTTTACTGTGTTGATTGCACTGAAACTGCACATTCATGCTTCCCACAAACCCTTTTATTTTTTTTTTTTATTTCATTATCTTTCCTTTGGCACCATCCTCAGGCCAAAATCACAACTGAGGAAAATCATGTTCCCAAGGGGTAAATGCTATTTAATGATGCCATAGCCTTTTTCTGATGCAATCTTCAGGACAGGCTTTACATTGGAATAGCAAATTTATAAGTATAGTAAGTGATTATTTTTACAGATAGTGTGTGCATTTCAGTTTAAGTTCATGTTTTTATTACTCATGCAGTTAGATTTTTTTAAATCACATTTCATGCGTTATTTTAAGGTCCCAATAAATCTTTATAAAACCATCGGCTCCAATCTTTGATGATGACTGGCTGAGCCATGTTTGAACCACTGTAAAATACGTCATAAACACACAGCTGTGATTGCATTACAATTTTAGTTTTACTGTGCCAAATAGTCGCCTATCAATCATAGTTATTTAATATCCACCAGGACAACAATGGTCAGAATTACGCAACTTGGTCATTCATGAATGCACAAAAAACCACAAAGAGCATACAGGGGTAACCCACTGTGTCCTGTCGCATCTTTAGAGAGATACCTGTCATTGATGACGTCCAATCCACCAGCCTCATTTTAAAACAAAGTGGACAAACTACACCAACAACTTATGGTAAGTTGACAATGTAACTTAAGATAGCTTGCATGTTTTTATTTGTAGTTTATTATGCTCACTTTTCACTAGCTATGTTGTCAGCTTAGAGTGTACCATTAGCTTGGTTATGCACACTTAATGTCACATAAGAACTACACTGTTTGATGGTTTAACTATTATTTGTTGTCAATGAATCACTGATTTTTTTGTTGCTGTGCTTTATCTTATAAAACATTGCCAACTATATGTAGTAACCATTTTCTAAAGGCAATAAGCCACTTGAGGCCGTGGTTAACAGTGATTTTAGAACAGCTGAGGGCCATTGTTAGGCACGACATGGAACAGGGTGGTTTACTGCTTAATTATACCACTACTCATAATTGCATTGAGCCTTTTTAATAACAAATGCGTGAGTCAGGGCTCCTGATACAGCACGACAACACAGATGCAAAGTGTGTGCTAAGAATTTTGGATCATACCTGTCAAGTATAATACACAATATATAGTCTGATGTCTGTTGGTTTTAATGCCAGAGCAAATTTCAAAAGGAGCATGTAGTACAACAGCTGCTCTGAGAGGTGTATCCTTTACCCATACATCTGTTGAGTCCTTGTCAAGATCCATTTTCTTCAAGGGTCAATACTAGGGCTACGTCACTGTCACTAGGCAACAGGAAGACCTTTCAGACATACATTGCATACATTACACTGACGAGGGGTTGATATGGCACATAGCACTCATTGCGCTAGTGTGGATTTCATAGTATTGTAGAAGGATATACTGCAGTTATTTACTGTTATTTTCAGTGTCTGTTTTCCTCATCTACATCTGTATGTGCTTATTGGAACAATGTAAAGAGACATTCAGTTTTTATGGGATGTTTGCAAACTTCTATGTGAAATTGTCATTAAAATTTTTTACTGTCTTTAAAAATAAAGTGTTTTTTTGTTGTTTTTTTTGCCAAACTGATGCTGCGGTGGATTGCTGACACAAAAACACACCTGCTTGTTTTTTCTGTAATGTCCATTGAAGGTGAAATATTTCTCAACCTTTGATCTGGCCATCAAACACTAGGACGGGCCATCACTAAAACATATTAATTAGTCGTGAAGATAAAGGGGAGGTGAGGGCTAATTTGGGGGATTAGAAAAAGCCTTTTGCACAAAATTAATCCGAAACAGTCCTGCTTTTACTTTATCTTTCCAATACATTAGTATATTTTAATCATAGGTTGACTCTCATATTAAAAAATGTATAAAAAAAAGAAATCACTGTGATCATAATCCTACACTTTTCTATTTTTTGGATGCTGATAAACAGACATTTCACCAGCATTTTATTGTGTAATTTATTCAGACATAACATCAGTTTTGGGGCTTTTTGATTGGGTGATCTGTCCCAGTAGCACATCAGGATTCAACACAACAACTATGCAATCAGACAGAAAAACAAGCTCATTAGAGGTCTCCCCTAGACTGTGGAACGGCCTGCACTTTGTCAGTCCCCACACCACTGTCACCACAGTGACAAAGTCATGTAATTAAGACACACAGGGTGCCAGGGAGCTTGCCTTTTCCCCTGCTAAATACTCATTAGAGGCACCTTTAAGGGTAATGTTAGCCTGTGTTGCAAACCTGTGGGAAATGAGCTGACAAAACAGACAGCTACATGAACTGTCATCTGAATCCTGCTGCACAAAGACCCTGAAGAAGAGGGGAAAGAGAGCTCTATAGTGCACATATATAGCTAATGATTTTTGCGCCAGCATGTTTCCGGATCAAAGGCGAAAAACCAGTTGGGTGAGTGTTATGTCAGCGGGGCCAACAAATGCAAACCTTTTGATTAGAACCAGGCGTGCTCCACTCCCCAGACATCCTCTGTCCAACAGGCCAAAGCAACTAATCAGTGTTATTTGGACAGAGTCAGAAAATGACACCAATTCTGCTATTATCATGAAAATGTCACACATGTAGTGTTGACGACCCGGCAGACTGTGCACATTATTAGACTGGTCACAGAGGCCGCGCAGCAATAGCACAGCTCACACACCAGAGCTAAACACTTGCCATTGGTGTTGATTATAAAAACAACACCTAATGCAGTAAATCATGGGCTTAGTTGCAAATTATTTTTTTTCCATATTTAAAACACAGATAAAAAGATAGTAATATCCTTAACTATATATACAGCCTCTGTGGGAAAGTAGCATCACCTCTTACAAACAAACCTCATCCCATACAAAGGTTCATAGGCAGCTATTCTGCAATAGCAAAACATAGATATGTCATTAACATTCAAATCTGCAACATTTTCACTGACAATATATTTTCCAGCTATGTCAAAAATAAATGCATCTGTAAATAAATACATCTGTAAAATGTTCAGTGCCAGTGTTTTTGATGGGCATTTCCTGCAATGACTGCTTGTGGCAACTATACTGTAAAGTTAAAGAGACAGTTCACTGCTCAAAGCACCAAAATACAATTGATAAACTCATCAGCAATGTCTCTTTCCAGAAATCATGACCTGGTTACTCAAGATATTCCACAGACCTTGTGAACAGTTTCATGCAGGAACTATTTTTGTCCTACCAAACTACCCAAACTACACCCACTAACCACATCACTGCCCAGAGGGATGTGTGCATCTACTACTAGCTAACCTAGCATTACTGAGCTAGCTAATGTTACAGCTCAGCTGAGGAGGACGACATTAATGTTTTCATATTGCTGTCATGAGTATAAGCCTCTCGTCCATGAGTGGATGTACGCTTACTTCTGGGTAGTTATACAGTTGTTGGGTATAGTACTGTAGAGAGAAAATAGTTTCTACATAAAACTGCCCACAACAAGGTCTGTGGATTATCTGGAGTAACTGCGTCATGATTTCTGTTATTCAAGAGAAGGCGGACATCTCTATGGCTGATATCCAACATTATGCAGCTCACACCACAACAATCTAGACTGACAAGTAGAACCACAGATGAGAGGCAAAATAAGTATTTTGATTATGGGGTGAACTGTCCCTTTAATCCATTGCAAAACTTAACCTTAACAGTACTGTGGTTGCTACATGCAAATATTGTACGAAAAATAATTTTAAAAAGTTGTGACTGACCTTTAAAACACATTACTGAACATAAACATGGTCTTCTATCCTCCTGAGACAGGAATGTTTGTTTGGTATGCATTTTTATTTTCTTGCAGCTATTTGGGATCAGTAGGACCCAATAAGTATATAAAACAAAACATTGTTAATGACAATAAAGTCCAAATATCTTCAAACAAGTACTTCCTAATGAACAGTGTTACTGTTGCAAAATTGATCTTATTCATTGCCATTACAAACATTATTAATCATAAATAAACAAGCTTCAACCATAAAATGTGATCAGGTTTTGGACCTTGTCCACTTTTGTGTTGGGATCAGCTGCAGACTGACTTGGCAGA
>JAPZEB010000004.1:21773374-21801072 GCA_029783705.1 Chaetodon striatus
TAATACATATGTCAGAGGAGACTCTTTTTCTCCCTGTCTTTCTGTCTTTCTGTGTTTTTTTTCTCCTTCTCTGCGTAAAGAGCTGTCGTTGCTGCAGTGCTGCTGACTAGCTGAGATTCAGTGATTGTGAAGGGAGACGCAGGGCAGCAGAGCTGAGCCAGTGACACTCTACACCTCTCAGCCACACTGCACTGGTGCTACAGGGTGTACCGTGCCCTTTACACAACATGAAAGAAGAAGCTTGGTGATGTTTGGTGACTAGATAGCAGCCAGAATGCACAAATATTTCTTTCACAGAGATTTTCACATTTTTGCCCCGAGGGCTCAGGTGGCTGCAGTGGTTTGAAGTTGGCATGTTGCCCCTGAGATATGACTGTGCACGAATACACCCAGCCACTCAGGGAGCTGATCAGATCTTTCTGAAGCATCATAGGCTGGGAGAAAAAATGCAGTTTTTAATATCAAACCACAATCTGGCTTTGTGTGAGCAAAATGGAGGACAAGTTAAGGGTTTTAGTTGTGTCCGGATTGTCCTTATCCTTAAATAAACAATTTGGCTAACTCAACAAAACACACTTTTCCTCCTGTTTTATGCAGTGGTGAAAGAAGAATTCAGATCATTGTCATAAATAAAAACAGCAGTACCAAAATATAAAACATTTGATTACAGGTAAAATGCCTGTTTACACTTTAATTACAAGTATTAGCAACAAACTGTACATAATGTATTAAAATTATAGTAGTTATTACCCAGAATGGCTTCTGATAGTGTTATATTATCATATCACTGGATGATTATTGTTGACATTTTAACATGTAATCGTTATTACAATGCTGTAATTAGTCTAGATGGAGCTAATTCTAATGGCTCTATGTACTCTTTGGTATTTCAATCTGTTTGGTCTGTTAAAATATAATCTAAAAAGTGACTTTAAGCCTGAAAATGAAAAAAAAAAAAAAAAAAGCGTAAAATGTAAATTCCCAAAAGTATCTCATACTTGTACTGAGGTACCGTATCTACTCTCTACCACTGCTTGTATGACATCATATTGGAAAGTACCAGCAAGAGGAGATGAGCACTGAAGCTCTGTGTTTCAATCACATTAAGAAATCCAATAACGTCAAGGTGTCAGGAGTGTGCAGAGGTAAAGCCACTTAGAACCAGCTTTGAAGCTATTTTAGATACAAATCTGTTGTGAAACAGTTGATTTTGGAGCAGTAATACAATAATCTGGAAAGACTGTGGTCACTGGATATGATCATCTAAAAGTAACATGAAAGGAGTGGTAAAGTTACACTTAATCAAAAGAAAAAAATGTTTACACCCAATGTAAGTTGGGTCTGGGGGTAAATCTTAACATGTTACTCGTGGTGTGACAAGCCCCTTTAACATTTAATCCGCAGGGCTGACTGGTAGCAACTCAGTTTTCATTAGTGGAAAAGACATTTCAACATGAAAAAATGTCATTTTGGTGAGGTAAAATGTTAATTTAAGATATCTGTAAAGCAATTTTGAAACATTACAAATATATTTGCACAAGTAAAAATTACATTTCAGCTAGTCAAAACTGATCTACAGATATCTTTACTTCAACTAATAGTAATTCCTTTTTCAGTAGTAAGTATAACAGTTACTGATATCTATCACTGAATAGCCACATGTTAAAAAATTGTGACTAGCAGCAATGTAATGTTCCATTACAGATATCGACAACTGAATTTCCGTCATGTCCAACATATCCCCAAAGCATTTCAGATATGTGGTCATTATAATAAAGTACCACAAAGGCACTGGTTGACTTTTAAATTTCCATGTTCATTTCAGGTATGTGCATATATCATTGAAGATATCTACAATGGCATTTTGACTCGCAGAAATTCCCCTTTTTAATACCTAAAGTTCAATTCAGACAAGTTAATTAATATCTGAAATATAATACTCACTCATTACAACTGTATTTTAGATATGTCAAATTTCATTCTTACTAGTTACGTTCCAAGATGACATATCAAATGTTTAGTTTTAACTAGTCACAACTGAATTTTAGATATCTGTAATTATATAAAATTAAACTGTGATGCAGGAACGATATCTATACAGAACAGTCACAAATGAGAATTGAATTGGTAATATAAGTGATAAACACTTTGCCTTGTGAGAAATGAACTGTCAAATTGCAATTAGTCAAAAGTACATTATGGGTTGGCTTGGAATTATAACACATCAAATCTGAATTATGGATATCTGTAATTGAGTTTGTGTAGAAGTCAATTGTGAAAGCTGACTTGTGTTTAAGTTACAGATATCTACAATGAACATTTCCACTTGTAAGAAATTGTTGATATCAAGAATTAAGTGAGAAATGAACTGTAGATATTTTTGATTAGAATCACAGATAGTCTAAATGACATCATGGAGGTGTTGGCTGTTAGAAGGGTTTGCCATCGTGGAGGAAAAAGCATTGTCTTAATTTCAGAGGAGTTCCACTGATTTTACACAGCACCGTGTGTTTACATGTATCGGGGAGTGCTACACAAATGCATCAATGCCACTGGTACTAGAGGGCCCACACAGGGGCCCCAGTACGAGTGAACAGTAAAACCCAATTTACTAAAACAGGCAATGGAAATTCACATGATCAACACTGACTTAGAGGCAGGGGGGGCCGTAAAAATTCCTCCTCCCAGGCCCATTATGAGCCAGCCCTGCCAGTGTTGGCCAGAGAGACAGACAGAGGAGGCCGGGATTGTCACAGACAGAGCAGGGATTGTGTATTGCTGATCTGTCACCTAACTGCAGCGACAGAATGCAGACAGTGGGCCGTAATTATTGTTTGTAGCCCGGTGTTTGCCAGAGCCATAGTTTAGGCCAAATAGCTCCCATTCTTGGCAATGTTTGGAATTTATCGTTTGGTCCTTTTATTTTTGTTGCTGAGGTTCCTATTTCTCTCCAAAGCAACAACACTGCAGGGGAGCTCATTAAAAAGGTCGTACAACAGGACTAGAAGAAGAATCAAAGAAGACACAACATTTGTCAGAGTCAGTCGGCCTGTAATGGGACAGGGCAACAGATAACTTAAATCTTGTTTCTGGGTGTCATCGCATCAAAACCGCAGGCGCTGGGCAGCAAAAAGGCATCCTTTGTTTCATCTCCCATGATGGTGAATCACCAACCCGCGCGCCCAGTAGCCATAGCAATCGTCCCCAACATTATTTGCCAGCGCTGAGGCCCAGACAGAGACAGATTCAGGGGCTGTCTTGTTCACAGAGGTGAACTCTTGCAGGAAATTAATTATCTGTTTAATTTATAAAGTTGCAGAAATGAGTGTTCATAGCGAGCAGTGTGCAACAGTGTGTCTTTATCTTACACTAAGTTAGTTTTCAGTTTTGCTTGTTTTTTTTTTGGTTCAGATAAATTGGTTGGCTTCCTTGTGGGTTGTGGCACGGCAGATTTAGTGGAGGAGGGAGTGCCGCAGTACAATGTGTTTAATGCGCCTCAGTGAATGCGTGGAGATCAGACTGAAGTAAATTTAAATGTCTGAAAGGACGGCTGTCTAAGCCAGGAAACCCTAGTGAGCTTTTGTTAAGTCTGTGCGTGATGGCCCGGCTGTTATTAGTGCTGGAATGTCACCATGTACATTAACTCAAGCATTTTACTTCTGTATAATTTTAAGGTACTTTACTTCAGTGTTGACATTTTTGGTACTTTAACTTTGTTAAATTTTAGAGGGAAATGTATATATTTCTCCCCTACATTTGTCTTACAGCTTGAGTCACTAGGTATTTTATTCAGGTCAGATTTTACATTAAAAATAGATATTAATAGCAGTGCCTCTTGTCACCTTTCACATGTCCATGAGGTGTTTTCAGCCCTACCAGATACCCACCAATTGCCCCCTTGACTTTAGTTTAATAGCTTTTCAAGGCCCAGAGAGATAAAACTCTCAAATGTTTCATAATAAAGCAAAGAATCGGTCCGAAGTCCAAAACATTAATATGAAGTTATGAATCAAACGTCTTCTTTTCTGCCTCATTAGTCATCTTATCATCAGCTTTATCTTGTGACCCTTTAAAGGGGCCCTTTGTTTGAGAGTCATGCAACTAAACTATCTAACTGTATATGAAGTAGTAAAACTTGTTCCAGCTATGAACCAGAATACAATGATGTCATATACCAGTCACATGGTCTATTTTATGACAGAAGAAGTACTTTTACTCTTGATAATTTTAGTACATTTTGCCGATGATACTTTTGTACTTTTACTTAAGACTGACTACTTATCGCTTACTTATAAATTATTTGTAATGGAGTACTTTTATTTTGTTGTATTTTTTACTTAAGTAAATAATCTTAATACTTTATCCAGCTCTGTTCATCAAGAGGGATTTTCTTTCTCCGTCTGAGTAGTTTTTCTTAAGCACATTGGAGCTTAAGCAGCAGCCTTTCTGTCAGTGGTCAACAAAATGAGCAGAGAAAGGACGGGCGTTCGTTTCAGGGAATGGAGATTTTACACTGGATACCTTTCGACCATAGTAACAACAGAGGAATTAAACTGCGGGGGCTATTTTCCAAATCTCCATAGTGACTGACAAAACCCTTGGAAAGCATCCAAGAATGGCCACTTTGTAAAGACCTCTCTCTCACTCTCTTTGTCTCCCTCTTTCTTTGTCTCTCTCAGCATGTGTGTGTTTGCAGGGAGTGATTGGGTCAGGGACCAGGAGGGGAAACGGGGAGAGAATAACTTCCCAGCATTTGCCTCAGTCATTAGCACAGAATCAACTTGTAAAATCTGTCAGATGTACAGTATTTGCAAATGCATTATCCAAAGCCAAAAAACGCATACTTAATTCAAGAATATCTGCATACTTGGAGTCATTCTGTCAGAAAGTGTCACTTACATATGCTTGACTGCATCGGGGGCATCACCCAGACTGACTGACACCTGCAGATGACACTCCCCCTCTCCTCTCTACGCTCACCTGCTTCAGGATGAGACAAACCCTCCAAGTGTGAAAGAAGAAATAAAACACACTCATGATACCTCATCGTAACAACGTAGTTTCCAGATTCAGTAAATCACCTTTTCTGATACCTTTATGTGATCATTTAAAGAGATGCGAGAGAAACCCTGCATGAGTCAGGGCTGGGCTGGAGCTGGGACTTTGGCACTGTGCTTTAGCCTACTTCATTTCCAAGAATAAAGTTAATATTGTAAGCCTCAGGCTCATTCCAAATTCACATGCTTCTTAGTCAATAACCTCATGAAAGTCAAATGTCACGGCAGGACAGAGATGCTTCTAGGCAGTCATCATTAATGGGATTATTTTCACTATTCTTCTTTTCATTTCACCCCAGAATGAAATTTGTATAAAACAAAAGATTACTGTTTTTTTTTTTTTACAGAAATGAAAAGACCCTTTCTAAAATGTACTCTGCTTACAAAATTGCATGTTATTACAAACATGCACAGCTGCTATGAACTCATAACTGGGCTTCAATAGCTAATTCACCATAAATGCCGTAAATGATGTAGTCCCACAATAAGGTCTGTGATCCAGATATTTTTCTGCAACCTCCTTATTCACTGACTGACCTACCGATATTTACAGAACTAAGCTGTTAAAATTATTGCTGACATAAACTTGCAGCTATGTTGTTTCTGATAATGAAACTAAAACTTTAAAACCACACACAGTATGTTTCTTTAGATGCGCATCCTTGAACTTTTATAAACCTAAAAGTATGATTGTACAAAGAATTCATCCTGAGCTACATATCATAACAGAGGGTTCAAAGTCAGACACAGAGACTCAGAAAATTAAACATTTTGCTTACCTATGAAGATATTAAAAAACATGTTAGTAGTCGTAATAACTCTCTCAAGCAAGTAATTTATGCACAGAATTTGTGACAGGAAGTGACATTTCAGTTGTACAAATGGTCTGAAACTTGCAGTTTCCTTGATTAGTTCTCAATATTTCTGAGAGTGAACTCTTTAATGTTCTCTTTTGCTTTATTTTTCAACATTTCAGACACATATACCAACCTCTTAAGCCAAAAATGGCCATGTGTTCTGATAACCCAATCTGGTTCATAGAGCTCTAGAAATAAAGTTACAATGTGGATGCATTATTTGGCAGATGCTCTATTACCTGCCCAGAATTGCATCGCCTCCTTTCTTAGACCAGGTGAGTGTTAGGCTAAATATGTGAAATTCACAATCACTAGCCAAAACAGCCCAAAATATCAGCCACTAACATTGTTTGATCCTAAAATGTCTGAACAGGAATTTAAAGGGACAGTTCCTCATAATATCAATAATTACATATTTGTCATCTTACCTGTAGTGCTATTTATCAGTCTAGATTGTTTTGGTGTGAGCTGCTGAGTGTTGGAGATATCAGCCGTAGAGATGTCTGTCTTGTCTAAACCTACAGATCAATAAACCTATGTGGCACTCGGCTTGTGGTGCTCAAAGTGCCAAAAAATAAATCATGACCTGGTTACTCAAGATAATCCACAGACCTTGTTGAGAGCAGTTTCATGTTGGCACTATTTTATTTCTTCCGAACTACACCCAACAACTGGAGAGGAAAGCATGCATGTACTTCTTCTGCTAGCTCACCTAGCACCACTGAGCTAGGTAATGTTACAGCTCAGCTAAGAATGCCATTAATGTTTACATCTCACACTGTCATGACCACAAGTCTCTCGTCCATGAGTAGATGCACACTTCCTTCTGTGCAGTGATACAGTTGGCAGGTGTAGTTTGGTAGAAATAAAATAGTTCCCGGATTACCTTGAGTAAATGGATCATGATTTCTGGTAAGAGACATTGATGGTGAGTTTAAGCACCACATTGCGAGTGCCATCTAGTTCCAGCTTATTGGAGAGAAGGCAGACATCTTTACAGCTGATATCTCCAACACTCGGCGACTCACATCAAGACAGTCTAGGTTGACAAATAGCACTACTGGTAAGAGGAAAAATATGTCTTTTCAGCTTATATTAACATTGTCTGATCCTAAAGTGTCTGAAAAGGCACTTAATAGATGCATAATTTGGTAATACTGATATTATACCTGCTTAGATTTGCATCTCCTCCTTGACCAAACCACGTAAGTGTTAGTATACTATAGTACTCTAAGGTGCACTTAATTGATTTTACACTTCATCATCAGTTTACCAGTCAGGCAATACTTCTCAGACTGTGAAACATAATAAGTAATGTTCTCTGGCCCTGACAAGAGCTTTCCAAAGTCTGACAAAATAAACCAAGTGATGTCCTATAACAGGAAGTCTGTGTTACAAACTTGGGCGGTTAGAGAGCTGATTTCTATTGGGTTTAGTATGGCAACCATAAACACAATTAAAAAATGAAACATGGTTTATTGAATATTGAATCAAAATTTGTACAGCCAAAAACAACATTTTGTCAGGAGCTGCCTTATAATGAATTTAGTTTTTTTTTAATCAAAGAATAATCAGTTCTCAGTTTGAATACAGTAGTCCTTTGTTAAAACCCTGAGAGTATCCACAGCTGTCTTTGGGAATGTAGTAATCACTGAACATGCATCACATATTCTGGAGGAACCCAAACAAGCAATTAAATCAGCTTTTCTTGGCAGACAGTCATTTCTCTGATGTATCGCAAAAAAAAAAAAAAAGAAACTGATGACATTTGGTACTGTGATAATAACAGATAACACACTGAAGTACAGTCTGAAGCACTGAATCAGTAACAAAGAAAAGTTCTTATTTGCTGGTAGTATTATATATGAGCTTTAGGGTTTAGGTCTGTGATAAATCTCCTTAGCCACCAACACTGAAGTTAATGTGTGTAAACGTACATTTTTGACTATATTCAAACATAAATAAGAGGCACAACTCTCTTCAATCACCACACGTTTGGTGGTCTGGTGTTGCAAGAAAAGTTTTTGTTCATGATGACCTGAGGAAACACAGAAAATTTCTACCTGCATAAGAACAAAATGACCATATAGACTAATATCACACACAGGACAAGTGTGAGTGTGAATATTTCTGGGATAAGTGTCCTGCTTTTATAGTATGGGACAATATTGGCCACATCTCACATGTAAAGTGTCGAGGGAGTCTTGTGCTTGCAGTACACTCCCTGCTCCACTAGATGTCCTTCTTGCCCTTGTCACAGCTGAGGGCTCCCCCTCAGGATGCACTTTCCTGTCTGGTATTTTAAACTCTACTGATGCAAATGAAGACATGCTACCATTTTTACTCGCCCATGTTTTGGTGGTATCAATCGTGGGTGACACCCTGACGCCTCTCCCTTTCACACTGCTTGCGTCTTTTTTCCCACTTTTGACACTGGAGTCATCCAAAAAGGGGTCCGAATCGCTTCCATGTGGCATGTTGTAGTAGGTGCACTTTGGAGTTTGAGGCTTCGCCATCTCCTCAAGCTCTGATGAGGATATAGCTGCAAGAGGGTTGTGCTGGGTTTTACAATGAGTCGGGGAATCCTCGCCACTGTTCTCCTGACCTGTATCTAAAGATGTGCTATCTAACTGACCGTACATCCCCAGGGAGACAGGAGGAGATTTTCTGATGAGGTGATTCTCCTTCAGCAGCCATCTACCTTGATCGATCAAAACCCCATCGGCTAACTCTTTTTCTGGGGAGAAAGATATGCGCCCCGTGGCCTCTCTGACAGGTTCAGTGTCTGCCTTTTGTGAGCTTGCAGCACTGAAATAAGACAGGTCCTCCTTTGAGGCCTTAGTGCCTGAGTCAAAGGAAGAGAAACTCCCTCCACTTTTTAATCGGGAACTTTGCAAAACTTCGGAGTTACTTGCAACGGACAGATTGGAGTTAATTCGCTCAACATTTGTCCTTCTGTTAGAGATATCAGTCCTACGTTGGCAGACTGGAGAAGCCTCTTCTCCACTCTCTGTGACTATATCTACAGAGTCTTGAGTTTTATATCCACCACTCTCCGAAGTTTCTGGCCTGTAGTCAGATAAATCTGAGGTGCTCGGGCTCGGGAGACGCTTTAAGCCGTACGAAGCATCCTTTTTACTTTTTGGGATGACAGTTTGCTTAGTTTGTGTTACTCGAGCTTTATCTGGCTCTATCCTGATGTTCCCCTGAGGGTCGTATGTGAATATAAGTGAGGAGGACTGCAGGGCAGAGTTAACAAAGTCAAGTAATTCTTGTGATATTTCCACTGGATGTGGCAGATTGCTGCTTCCTCCCTCATGAGGCTCCCCTCCCTCTTCTGTATCAAGTTCATTCACAGTGTCTGTTCCGTTACCTTTATCATCCTCACACTGACCCTCGGAGGATTTGGCTGATGACTCAGCGTTGTGTTCTGCTACCTTTGTGTCGACATCTGCTTCTTCACTACTCTGCTGCTGCAAATACGAAGCCTCCTCTAGCATGTTTTTACAGTCCGTACCACTAGCAATACTATCTGCATCATCGGTAGTGTTTTCTTGCTCTACCTCATCCTTTAATTCCTGCTCTTGCTCTTCATCTAACCCCTCATTTAACTCATTACTTTCATTGTCTTCCTCATCTTCCCCTACATCTTCCTCTAGCATTTCCCCTGCTGTCATATTTTCTTTAATCTCCTCCACAACTTCTTTCTCTTCTTCCGATTCTTCCTCTAGACTAGTTTCTACTTTCTCCAGCTCTTTCCCGCTTTCTTCACCCTCGCTACTCTTTTCTTCCTCCTCTATATTGTTGTCAATGTCTTCTTCCTCCTCTTCCTCATCAGTAGTACCCCTTTCTTTAATATTTATAACCTCAACATCCTCACCATCCTCCTCCACCTCTTGTTCTTGCTCTTCTTCCTCGTCATTGTTTTCCTCACTTGCCAGCTCCATTTTGTCCTCTTCCTCATCTTCTTCCTCAACCTCTTCATCTTCCTCATCCTTCTCCTCAATAACCTCATCTACATCTCTTTCAGTAACCATACCTGTTTCTTCTTCCTCCTCCGTCTCTTCAATGACCTCATTTCCTTCGTCTGTTTCCTCAACAACTTCCTTCATTTCCTCTTCCTCACTATTTTCCTCAATAAGCTCAATGCCTTCCCCTGCTTCCTCCTCAACATCTGCATCATCCGCCTCTTCTTCTTCCTCCTTGTCCTCTCCCTCCTCCGCTTCCTCAATATTTCTATCCTCCTCTCTTTCATCTTCATCCCCAAGAACCTCATCTGCTTCTTCTTCTTCCTCTTCCTCCTCCACTTCTTCAATGTTTCCTACTTCCTCTCCCTCATCTTTCTCCCCAGTAACCTCATCTGCCTCTACTTCTTCCTCCTCCTCCATTTCTTCAATACTTCCTACTTCCTCTCCTTCATCTTTCTCCCCAGTAACCTCATCTGCTTCTTCTTTTTCTTCTCCTTCTTCCTCCTCTACCTCTTCAATACTTCCTATTTCCTCTTCTTCATCTTTCTCCCCAATAACCTCATCTGCTTCTTCTTTTTCTTCTTCTTCTTCTTCTCCTTCTTCCTCCTCTACCTCTTCAATACTTCCTACTTCCTCTCCTTCGTCTTTCTCCCCAGTAACCTCATCTGCCTCTTCTTCCTCCTCCTCCACTTCCTCAATACTTCCTACTTCCTCTCCTTCATCTTTCTCCTTAGTAACCTCATCTGCCTCCTCTTCCTCCGCCTCCACTTCCTCAGTATTTTCTACCTCCTCTTCTTCACTTTTCTCCCCAATAACCTCATCTGCCTCCTCTCTCTCTTCCTCCACTTCTTCAATACTTCCTACTTCCTCTCCTTCATCTGTCCCTCCAATAACCTCATCAGCTTCTTCTCTCTCCTCCTCCCCTTCTTCGCTGATATTTTCTACTTCCTCTTCTTCACTTTTCTCCCCAATAACCTCATCTGCCCCTTCTTTCTCCTTCTCAATTACCTCAATATTTCCTACTTCCTCTCCTTCATCTGATTCCTCATTAACCCCATCTGCCTCTTCAATCTCTTCCCCTTGCCTCTCCTCAGTTCTGGATTCCTTCCCCTCTTCTTCTTTATTAACCTCATCCTCCTTTTCCTCTTCCTCTTCTGTCTCTTCAAAGCCCACCCTCTCATTTGTCTCTTCAATACTATCATCCCTTCTTGCTTCTTCAACATCTTCATCCATTAATCCCTTCTCGGCTTCTTCTAATTTCTCTTCCTCTGTCCCTTCCCTGACTTCCTGAACAGATTGGTCCTCCTCCTCCTCTACACTCCCTTTTGCCATTTCTGATTTCTCCTGCTCCTTGTCATCCACTTCTGTCACTGCCCCCTCTTCTGCCTCTTCCTCCCTTTCCCTTTTACCTGTTTCAGTCTCTTCAATCTCACCACCATCATCTACTTGTTTTGGTTCTCCATCATTCACCACCTCTCTATCCTCCTCTTCTTGTTCCTCTTCCTCCTTTCGTTCTTTTTCAATTTCTTTGTCTATTAAGGGCTCATCTTTTTCTGTCTGTGATATTTCTGATTCTCTTTCAGGTTCTTGCTCTGACTCATTCGGCATCTTGGCCTGTTCAAAATTAACAGATTGCATTTTCTCTAAGTTATCTACCTCTCCATTATTAGTGGTAATATCCTCAGCTGTACAGGTAGTATCGGGCTCCGGTTCAACAAATTTTTCCACATCCTCCTCTGTGTCTGACTGGTTTACTTCAGTCTCTACAAAAGTGCTCTCCTCTACAGGATAAAAACTTTTAGCTTGTTGGATTGTTGAAGAAATCTCCGCCCTGAGGTCTTCCGGCATATTCAGCTCGTCCATCAGCTCGTCAATGTCTTCGAATGCATCGCCCCCTTCAGAGAAAACATCCAGCGCAAATTCTGTTTCTGAAACTCTGGGAGACAGTGGTTCACTTTCAAGCCTCTCTCTCATAATCTGGAAATCCTTCCAGCGTTCTCTGAATTGAGAAGACGCTCTACTCTGCAGATCCGTCAGACTTGCCCTCAGCTCTTCCTCATCCTCGATGGCAGAAATTTTTTGCAGGGATTCCAACATCAGCATGGCCTCGGAGGGGCTTCTTGATTGGTTGCTGAGTCCCGACGCAGACCCAGATAGGTTATCTCGCAGAGTCATCACTGATAAGAATGACATGAACGCTTTACATGACGAGCCGAACACTGACGCCACCTGTGCTGAGAAATCAGGAAGGCTGTTTGACTTCTCAAGGTTGGATGTTTGGTTGGTTTCACACACACTTCTGATGCAGTGAATCGATGAATAAAGTTCCCGCAGGACAGGTTTTATCTTTGCTCTTGACTCCAAAACATTGGACGCAGAGGAAGATGATTGATTGTCAGCTGGACCAATGGCCTCTGCAGATTTGTGTGGCCTCAGTCTGTTCTCTTCAAACACAGGATCGACTCTGACACTCGGCATTGAAACACATAAACCTCTCATATATTGGTCATTGGGCAGCAGAGTCATAGGTTCATGACAATGAGGTACTGATAGACAAGAAGCTGATTTCTTGATACCATCAGCAGGTGATGGACAATCCTCATCTGGATGAGTCTGGCTTTCACTCTTTTCATCTGATTCAGAATCACCTACTATCAGAAACACAACTTTTGTCTGAGGCTCTGATTCATCTGTGATGGCCTCCTCAAGGTATGGCACTGGGTCAGGGTTGACTTTCTCCAACCAGTTCTCAACATATTGGTGGATTTCAGCGGGTGTAGGATTGAGAGAAGGCATCGAAAAACTCTCAGTCAACTCTAAAGACTTTTTAGGTGATGGTGTTCTGTTCTCAGTCATGGATTTGGGCTTGCTTACTGTCTTTTTGCCCGACAAATTTGATTTCTTGGGTTGTAAAATGTCTGACATGTTCTTCTTCATTTCAAGCCTCACAGTTGGAGTATTTACATTGTGGCCATTATCTCTAGCAGCTGCTTTAGTTATGTTTTGTCTCTTCGGTGGAGTCCTTCTCACATTTTCAGTGCTAGCTAATAAGGCTTGCTCATCCTTACTCGTTTTCTTAATTTGAGGCTTTTCTGCTCCTCTACTCTTTCGACCACCGTTAGCACTTTCTGATGAACTTAAAGTCTTTTTTCCAACACTGGCATTGCTGCTAAGCTTGTCTGTAGATGAACGTTTGCTACTTTTTGGGGGGGTAACTATGCTCTCCTTTTGCTTTTTATCTGAGCTGCTTGTTGAAGTTGAACCCTTCTGATTCCGAGCAGGTTTATTCATCTTTTTCTTTGTCTCACTTTTAAGAGTTTTGTCTTTCTTTACTGTCTCTTGTGTTTGGGAGTTTGTTGCTGTAATCTCATGTGTTGGAGTTATTGGCTCTGATGACAATGACAACATTTCCTCTCTCTGTCTTTGTAGTGAGTCAGCAGTGGGTGGTTGCCGGCTAAAATCTATATCACAATCATTGCTTGATGAACGACACCGAGAGTCAGTGGACGGTCTGCTTTCTGCCGCCGGAGAGGAACCTGGCAAGGGCAAACCATCTGTGCTGTATTCCTCATTTGCAAAATAGTTGTCGTAGCAGCCTTGACTCTCATAAATATGCATCACAGTCTCTGTAACCTCCATACCATTATTCTGTATTTGAAGGACCTCGGCTACTCCTGATGACCTGATAGAGGAGTGGGAGCCTTTGTTGCTCGCCCCTGCAGATGCCGTTTTCCGAGGCTTTGGGATTGGCCTGTTGCTGCTGCTACTCTGTCTGACAACGCAGTATCCCTCAGTCATGTCACCATCAGCTGTCTTTTCCAAATAGGAATAATGTCCCAGGGTGCTTTCCTGAACGCCTGACTCAGTCACCTTCTTCACGCTCTCAATAGACGCCTTCTTCACAACGTGCCGAGGACCTGGCGTAGGAGTGCGTTTAAAACCAGTTTTTGCTTTCCCCAAGACTGTGGACGCATAGCCCTCATATGCTCGCTCATTGTTAAAACCGACACACTTTCCAGCTCCAGCGGGATGGTTCTCCTCTTTCGTTTCATCTTTGCTGATGCTAGAGGAGTCTTTGGCAATGGCGTTGTTTGAGTCAGGTGAGCTGTTGCCTGACTCTGAAATTGAGGCACAAACTGTCCCCTTTCTAAGGCTGGAGCGGCTGAGTGTGGTGGTCCAGTGGAGCAACTCCTCCTCCTTAATGGTCAGACGAACTTTCATCTCCACTGTCATGCTGCCATCTTGATTGACACGGAAGGACTTTTCAATGTCATCGTCCTGAGGTACAATGCAAGAAAGATGCTCATTATCGACCCTCCCAGTTCCACGTGTCTCTATGGATGTGGGACGATGGTTGACCTCCGTTTCAAATGATGTATTGTGGTGATGCAGGTGGCTGTTCGCGCTTCCATTTCTGGACTTGTTTATCTGGTTGACAATATATCTCTCTGATGATAAGGAAAAATTCCTTGATCCTCTTCCACTTGACAAAGATTTGTTGTTCTCTTTAGTTGGAGGTGTTTGATGAAAGAGAGGAGGGGAGACAAAGAGAAACACATTACAAAATATTTAGGGACATTATAAAAAACATCATAGAGTATTAATATTGGTTTGGTAGGTATGTTTAAAAGAATATTTTGACATTTAAAAAACATTCTGCTGGGTCGGTTTCATTGCATTAAGGTCAAGGCTCAGGACAGATAAAACAAACACCATCTGCAACAGTTAGCACTAGCCTGGCATTGTCAGACTAATTCACAAAGGCAAATTAGTCTGGAATTCTCAGGTCATTTTTGATTTTCAGGGGGCGTTATCAATGGGTGCAGACCAAACAACACATTCTCACTCCGATCTTGTCACATATTGATGTTTGGTCATGGACAACCAGTCAGACTTTCGCCACCTGAACTTTCATCCTTGTCCCGCCGCGTTTAAACTATAACACAACCAGCTACGTATCATGCTGATGTTAAGGGATGCCTTTTCTTGTTGGTTTCTGATGCCGCAAGTCACTGCCCAAGCATAAAATTTCGACGACTTTGGAGTGAGACCAGGCTTGACCAGAATACCTCTGGATGCATTTCGAAAGACTCATGACCAATCAGAGCAATGAAACAAGACCTACAACCAATCGGAGGAATGAAATGTGTGACATAACACTGAACGAAGCATTCAAGTTGAGGTGGTGCTTGGTCTGTTATTATGCAGCCTGGTCTCAAGCCTGTCTCACATTACAGCTAAACAGTTCACTGAAAATTGTTTCTAATAAAACATTTTAGAAAAGGCAATGTAGTAACAAAACTTTGAATATATTTGATCAGCACTGCCTAGTTTGAGAGTTTGATTTATGTTTCGCAAGCCTTGTGTACTGTGCTGGACGGAGCAGTCTAGATGCAACGAAATGTGTGATGTGTGACTTTTTAAATGTAGACCGGTGACGCTCCTTTATCAATCATCATATCAAAACTGCCCAATAGAGGATGACTGGTTGTGTTTAGCCTGGCCCAGGCCAGGCCAACTGCAAATTGATCTGAATGAAGCATCACCTTGCAGATTTATATGGTTCCCAGGCTACAATAGCACTAGAAATAGTGTAAGTGTGTTTGTTTGGTTTGTTTTTTCTTTTAAATTGGGTTGGGTCAACAATGAATAACCACTGCATTCCACATATGAAGCACACTTTACGACCGTTGTGGATAAAATAAAGTGATAGGATTGTTCTTTCTTTGACCATTATGCCACACCGATCACCAGCTGTGTTACTAACAAGTCTGCAAACAAAGCAAGTGTATATACAGTGAATATGGTCAACTGTCTGTCAAGTTTTCATTCTCTCTTAGTATTCTTTGCATTTGCGATTTATGACTATGCTGTCAATTCACAATAGTAGTGACAACAACTTACGAGTTCTGGGCTGTAGCATAAATGGCTCCACAGTGTCCATGTACATCACTTGTGCCATCTGGCCCGTTCCTTGAAAGCTGTAGTTTGCTAATCTGAATGGCTCGTTGCCCGCTGCCACAACAACTCCAGAGCACAGGATAAGTCCTGCAAGACCATCAACCTGAAAAAGGAGCACAAACACTTCTTATTACACAAGGCACTTTAAACTGGTTACATATATGCACTCACCCAGTGTTGGGGAGTAGTGAACAACATGTAATTATACTAATAATTCAATTATATATTGTATTACCTTGCTGGTAATTTAACTATATTCATATTTGCATAGTGTCAATTTTGGGCCATAAAAGGAAAGGAAGGTTTTGGTTATTTATTTACCCTTGCTTCTCACTGTTATTGAACCTGTAATTGAACTAAATTGATTATTACTATTTATTAACAAATATTCAGAGATGTTATTGCATGTTATTTTAGAAGATACCTAGCTAACTAAGTAATCCTGCTTGGTGCAATACCCGCACCCAGACTCTAGTTTCTGGAAGGCATGTGTCTGACTGATGGACCTTGTGTACAAAACCCAAACTGACATTCCCTACACTTTTCCATCTATCTATCTAAGAAGAATAGAGCCCACAGATGATAGAGCAGTTCTAGAGGAATAAGATGCATTGAAAGGTTCTCAACACTCATGACCTTTAACAGGAAGTCTGTTCCTGTTGACGGGACAAGGAGGATTACGCAGTGATAAATCACTAGGGGGTGGAGATTTTGATAGCATGTCTTAGCACTTCTTGGAATACTTATAAAGTGTAAAGTAACAGGGTGAATTCTTGATTCCTAATTTCTGTGGTACAAGTTACAATAAAAATCAAACCCATAACAATTATTTGTTTTAGTTTTATTGCAGCATCTGGATGGGTGTGAACACTTTGAAAACAAAAGTCTGGGACAGGCGAGTAAACGGACCTTAACTTGAGACTGTTTTGTGAAGAACTGTCAAACTAACTGACGTGTTTTTGTTTGCCTTTGTGTCTACAGCTGTCTTCAGCCTCACAGAAAGACTATCCTATTTGTGTAACCCAGACATACTTTTGCTTAATATAGCCTTAAGTATCCATCGATAGAAAGGATATTTAAGGACAAGAGGTGCTATGTAGTCACATGGTGCTCATCAGACAGTCACAGAAATATAGTTTTTGAGTATTTTCTTTGAATCAAAATCCGTTTTGTTTCTCTGCCGGTAAAATTTAAAATAATTTTTGAAGATGCATCATGAACTAGGGGGCAGTTCCATAAAGCAGAAATCAGAAATACTTTATTGATCCCCCTGGTGGAAAATATGATAGGCTACAGTTGCTCTCATATATAGCATAAAGAATTATAAGAAGGTAGAAAAAGTATGAATGAGTTTAAGTATGACAATAAGAAGAAAAAATAATATATATGATGGTATATTCAATGTATAAAGCTAGTGTGAAATGTTTTAGATATAAAAATATTTCTATTATTCTACAATGTACAATGCAATATGTTTACATACAAGTAGAAAGAAGAATAAGAAATATGTACAATATGTGCATCTTGTGTTAAATAAACATTCAAGACCACTATATGTTAGAATAAATTATGATACTAAAAAAAGTATTGCACAGCTGAATAACTGCACAGAGTCCTGCGGCAGTTTAATTATTGCACCAATTATTGTACAATTTAGACAGTGTTGCACAGAATCATCGTACCGTTAAGTCACTATTGCACAGCTGAAAATATAATTTATGAATTATGAAATTAATACTTCTGAAAGGTGAATCAAGTCCAAGGGCCAGTCTATTGACTCAGAGGGGGGAGTTGAAAAGTTTGATAGCCAAAGCAGGAATGTCTTCCTGTTTTGCTCATTGGTGCATCCTGGGGGAATTAATCTTGCACTGAATATACTGAATAAAATACATCCAATCAAGTGTCATTTGGGATGACACTCCACCAATCATATAAAAGCATTTTGGCAGAGCAAAATCATAGTATAATAGATGTATTTTGATTTCAGCTGGCAAACTGTTCAAGTTTCCAAAGGATATTGGTCAAGGTCAAATTTATTTGTTTGTCCCTCGTCCCCTTCTTTTAACAAAGTGATTGCAGGAGGTGTGGGTAACAGTGAACACTCTTTCCTAACCATGGCCACTCAAAACAATGTCTCTTTCCAGAAAACATGACCTGGTTACCCAATATAATCCACAGACCTTGTTGCAAGCAGTTTCATGTAGGAACTATTTTCTCACATTCAAACTACACCCGTCCAGGATCAGTTGCATGCCTCCTTCTGCACATTGATTTGATTGGTGGGTATAGTTTGGTAGACAGTCAACAGGAGGAGCTGAGCACAGTGACTTCCTGGAGTCTCCACTGGTTGCCTGTTTGTTTCCATTCCTTATGCTAAGCTAAGCTAAGCTAACAAGCTGCTAGCAACAGCTTCATGTTGATTGACCAAATGTGACTAAATAGCTCTAAGCACATATTTACCCATAATAAAAGACCAGAATAAGCTGCACCCATTTCACAACAGAATCTTCCTGTAATGCTTTCAGGAGCTTTAAATTAGCATTAATCCATTTTCAATTTGCCAAATACTTACTCTTCTGCCTTCTGTAGAGAAGAGTTTCAACACTGGAAACTGCAGAATCTGGGAAAGGTAATCCAGTAAAGCATCAAATGTTGGTGCTGTTCTTCTCTGCAACACAATTGTGCGTTTAACAGTGGGATCCCTGTTCTTGATGACCACAAGCCTCTTTGGTGTCCGCACTGCCACCCTCTCAGTGACCTTTGCTGGCCTGTTGGTTTCATTCCTCCTGCCAAACTGACCAAACAAAGATCCTTGTCGCCTTCGACGCCCTGCGCTGGGGGGTCTGGTGGTATTCCATGGTACCTGCCGCCGGTTCACTTCATCCAGGTTTAATGGCTTCACCCGTTTCTGATCAGAACACACATATGATCCCCCGTCATGTAAGTCATCTAAAGCCCTAATCAGGTGCGTCCCGCGAGGTGTGGTGACCGTCCTCACTCCAAACGGCAGAGGCACTTTCTTTGACAGAGCGTCCAGTAGAGCATCAAATGTCTTGAAGGTGCGGGCATTGATGACCATGCGATGTCCACTGAATTTATAGTCACCGCTTTTGTAGAAACATACTCTTTTAGAAGCTGAGGGATCAGAGGTTGGCTGGAAGGGTCTGGGGGGTAACGTGTGCACACTGCCGGAGGACAGTTCCTGGGCAGGTGGCTCCTGGACAGGTGTGTCGCTCATGTTGAGAGGAGGGGGCTGAAAGAAAGCAGAGAGAGGAAGGAAAATGATGATTAGTTAACACAGTTATGTTTACATTATGGTAAATTGTGCTTATGAGCAATACTTTGTCTTTTGAGTATTATACAGATTTTGGGGAGAATGTCACATTATTTGGCATTAACAGGTAAGGTAGAAATGTCTACCTTTCCCCTACACTCAACTTGCTTTGCCCAAGGCCCACTTCTGCAAAATGACAGAAGGCCAGGGGCCTTTTGATAAACAAACATTAATAAAATGTATAAGTTAATAATAAATGAATTGCCTTTATTGAACCTTTCATCGTTTGCTGTCCTCACTCATCTTTGCCAAGAGGCAAATCTAGTCACAACAATGTGACCATGTTTGACTTATAGGTAGCCCCAATTTGTTCATTATTTCAGCTCTCTCTGGTTTGATGAAGCAGACACGTGTTTAAGGGTGCACTCTCAGCTTGCTCTCATTTCATTTCATTTATAAAGGAAAGGAATTAAAAGTTACATTGTGTGTTACAGTTAAAACAGTCCTGACTCAGTTAAAAATGCAGGTTCCTGTTATGCAACAAAAACACATTAGAGCAGGTAAAATGGTATAGGGGATTTAAATCAGTGGTTGCAGGTCTGTCCTTCCATCAGATAGACTTTATATGCGTGTTTGAAATGTTTAATAGAGGCTACTGCGCCGATGTAGCATGAGATCTCGTTCCACATCTTACTGTAAGTGTGACAAAATGATCCGACCGAAATTGTTTTTGTAAGGTGGTACAGGAATAAGTGCACGCAAAATTGATCCAGTAATGCGTTGCTGTCTTGTGTTGTGACTTGGAAGAAGAATAGTAAGTGTAGGATTGGAGTTGTTGTTTATGATCTGAATATAGAATTTAATGGCTAGATTATTTGTGCATGATCTTGGTCCTGGACTCATCTTGTTATAGACATACAATTTCTGGTTGAGCTTCTTTGTTAGGGTCTGAATGTGGTGTCAATAAGTGAGATCTGAGTCAGGAATACTCCCAGATATTTGTAGGTTTCTGTGATGGTTAGTGTTTGGTTTACATGATTTATACACTGTGTTTTCTTGACATTGATAGTTAGCTGATTATGTTTCAACCAGTCAAGTGGCTAAGATCATGTTGAAATGCAGCACTAATATACCAATAAATAAATAAATAATAAGCTTAACATGAAAAATGAAATTGTCTCTAAATAGGGGAAGGGACAAAAGAATCCTACAGCCCCTCGGCCTTTCATAAGGAAGTAAAATTATTTAATATGAACAGCCTGAGGTATAAAGGGGTTGCCTTGTTTTTGCACATATGTGCCTTTCCACACCTCTGCTGAAAGGGTAAAGTTTTCAGTGTCATACATGTTATTGTATATTTTCTGTAACAAATGAATCTATTATCACCATCCCATAATTCAGCGTGAAAAACACTCTTAAAGAAACAACACAATTACACTTCCATTCACACTGTTTCCTGTCAAAATAAAATGCACTACAGCTCATGTGATAGGCAGTGGAACCTTATAAAGCCTGCCCAAGTACAATGGGAGACTCCTAACAATCGATCTATGTTTCCTCAGAGGAAGTCTGAGTCTTGTGGTGATTTTGAAAACCCTGTTGACTAAAATGTCTGTTTTTATCACTAAGAAAGAGTCAGCTGAACAGTGATGAGAGATGATGAGTGTTTGGCAAGACTTTTTTTTATCAAGTCAAGATGGAGAAGCCACACAAGGACTCAAAACAACACCGTTAGCAGTATTCCATAAACTCTTACTGAGTTGTTTAGGAATAAAGTGAACTAGAGACATGCCTGAAGCAGCTGTACAACTTGAAACTGAAGACACAGCTGTGTATGATAAGTGTGAAATACATGTATATAGTGTATTGTAAATGAAATCATTATAATGTCTTGAGCTTTTTTCTTTAGCACACATGCTGTTGTCCTGGTTTTAAACACGTTTATGTTTTCTGCAGCTTTATATCAATGCTTTAATAGATGATTTAGGTGTTGTTGACATTATAGTTGCATAATATCAGCAGGCCTAAAAACAGCACGGTAGAAAAGAGCATACTGGTAATTAGTAAATTAAGATATAACACCTTGTGTAAGAGCACAGAGCCTCTGTTGTTTAGCTTGTTGTAGAGGTTTCCTCAGGTGCATAATATTCTACAGTAAAGCCAACACTGTCAGTCTGAAAAACAATGCCTTCACAGATTCTACATCATTACCATCAAACTGTTAACCCACATTGTTACTGTGAACAACACAAGACTAACGAGATGTTGACACAGTCGTAGACAAAGGCCAGGCCATACACAGCTAACTAGAGAAATTACACCGTCTGGAAAATAAGTGACTTGTAAACAAACATAACAACAGCAAAGTAATGAACAAGACTTACCGTGTATCTCACATTTCACCTTAATTATAGTGGCTAAAACAACAGAAAGTGTGCATCCGTTATTCCTCCGAGTGCTGGTCAAAGCCTCTCAGCAGCGTTGAAGGGCTATTTTGGGACATGCAACATCGTGGCCAATTTGCCTAATCTTTGCTCACACTTAATCAGCATATCAAGAAAACAAATGAAGGAAACCCAGAGGAGCTGTAAGGAAGCAGACTGAATTTTTATCAGTATGAGATTCAGTCACAAATGGATGCCAAAGCCTACTGTTTGTTTGTTTTTTTCTGAAAGAGTAGGAATTGAATTTTTTATTAGGTCAGCTGACAGGTTTACATCATGGCTAATAGATCCTGTAAGTCTCAATAAAAAAATAAATTTAAAAAAATGCTACAAAAGTAATTTTTGCCTTAACAGCCATTAAGTTCTCATTTACCATTTTCACTTAAAGACAAAGCAAGTAACAGAGTGAGCAGGTGAATGAGCACAGTAAAAGGATTACTGAGGACCAGAATAATTACAGAAATGAGGAGAGGGGATGGAGAAAGTTCATGGAGGTCTCTCCGGGTAAAATGATATTAGTAAATCTTGACCGCTCCAACAGATACCACAGGTGGTTAGGACTGTTTCCAATTTGCAAGCAGCCTGCATAATGAGATTTGAGAAGTCTTGGCCTAATAGGGATTAGGTTAAGGATTTTGCGCACTTGCTGACAGCATGAGGCAGAATAAGGTCTTAAGAGAGCACTTTTACCTCACAGCATGTATTGGAAATCCACCATCAGATTTAAAACACACAATGAGTCAGTATTTGAACTTATTGAACATCCTGGTTGATGTAATTAATAAGAAATGTGACCACAATTCTTCAGCTTTACCCAAAGTTGGAGGGCTAACATGTTATATCTATACATTTGTACCGTGTTGTGTAGACGTTTGTTCCAGTGGCTAATGACTTAATTGCATCAGGGGGTGAGAGCTGTGTCACTATACTGCAGTAACCAGACACTGTGCCAATTCCCAACTGCGCCTGACAGAGTAAAAGTTGCTTCACCTCCTACTTGCACATGCAGAGTCCTGGAAGATGGAGACTAGCTGGTGGAGGAGGTTTAAAGGGGGGGTCTGTGTGGGTCAAATAGGGCACAATGTGTGAAAAGTTCCATCAGAGTATAGAAAAGCATAAACCGAATGCTTCATTATCACATTTGCCGGTGAAACATAAAGTCCTTTTAGGTACACGATTTAACCTTTTTGCACTGTATCCTATATATTATATATTGTAATTAGCAGCATGTTACATTTTTTGCTCAGTTCAATAATTCAAATCATTTTCAGTGACTGCCTAACCTTCAATCACCAGGTCAATGTCACATGCTGATCTGTTTGGATTAGTAAGATCCAAATTAGCAAGTCAATCACTGCCACATAGTGTGCCATCACCGTGCCCTAGCTCCGGCTACTCAAAGGTCACAGGTTTGATCTTTATAACAGACACGCCCTCATCAAAAGTCACGAATCCTCCCAAAGGCCCTTAGTAAGACTGAAGTCCCTTGACTGACTGTTGATAGCAATGAATAATACAGTGACAACTGTCAACTGCTGCATAGAAAAAAAATATTTTATATCTTTACACTTTGTGTAGCTGCAACTGAGTTATTATTCTGGCAATAAAAATGTCCACATTACCAAACAAGTACTTACACTATCCATGTTCCAGAGGAAACCTATATCAGCTGTGTTTTAACCCCGATGTTATAACCTGGTGCACTAAAATGAGAGGTTTTCCCTGCTGTTTTATTTGCATAGCTGAACGTTTAGAGGTCTGAGGAGGGAAATTAATCCAAACCTGCAACTTTGTTGTTGTTGTTTTCTACCCTATCCTGTTTATTGTTGTTGAATGTACATTGTGATCCCTTAGATATATCTTGCGACCCCTCCTTCGAGACAAAACAAGGCCTGTAATGATTAATTTGGCAATTATTTTCTCAATACATATACAGATAGATAGATAGATAGATAGATATACACACAAGGGCGCACATTTTCAAATGCACATATTCTAAATATTAAAGGGCATGTGTCCCCTATGCCCCAACGACTATGTATATAAGATAAGATAAGATAAGATAAGATAAGATAAGATAAGATAATCTTTTATTCTAAATTTGCAACATTAGAGCAGAAAAAGTGCAAACAGGGAGCATCAGTAGACAAAAATAAATGAATAATTATAAAACAAAGCAATATATAAATACGTAAAGTAAACTGTACAAAACAAAGAGCAGTATAATAAGTAAACTGTATAAAAACACAAAGCAATATAATAAGGAGGCATCGATGCTATGATACATAAATAGACAGGTTGAGTGGCAGAATTTACATTATTGTATGTATCAAGTGTAGATATTTCGCAAATAGCTAACATATTCCACCAAAGTTCCTAATCAACAGTCTCAAACCAAATAAATTCTATTTAATACCATAATAAAGCTGTCTACAACAAAAAACAGCAATTTAACATTTGAGGCATTTTTGCCCCAAAAAATAGCCTACATTAAATTATTAGTAACATTTTTGCCATTTTTTTTTTCTTAATCTGTGGACAGTAACCATTTTAAACTTCCCATGTAAACATGAGAAGACCCATAACTTGACACAACACTGAGAACTTGACAGGTTTCCATCACCAAGAGTCCGTTGTTGACCCTTGCAGACATACAAGTGGCATTTTGGCGCCATCTAACGACAGGTGGCGATACTGCCAAAATGCAGGCTTTATTTTGACAGCAGAAGGACAGATGTTTGTGCAGAAGAGGGAATATAGAGATATATCTGGGTATTCATAAAAACATGTCCTCTTGTCTGGTAAATGTGGTGAATATTTACTGCTGTGACAGGAATGAGGAATTCTGAGCCTCGTCTTGTTTAATATAAGCATGCTTCAAAACAAACTTCCTCATGTATTTAAAGCTGTGTGTCACATTACTAATTGCATATTTATTCCAGTAATCTTTGCACTCAGCATCACTGCACTGCTGTCCTGCTGCCTACAACTTTCATTTTGTTGCTGTTTTTCATAGCATGCACATAAAAATCTTTATCCGTACACAGTAGTCAAATATTTCCGTTTACAGCTTTGTTGTCATTGTTTTCAGCTGCAAATCTATTACTGTGTAAGTACACTGTGCATGACAAAAAATCCTCATACGTGTACCATCTGTACACACTTACTTGGTGAGTAAATCTGATTGTGATTATGTCCCCCTGAACTCATCATGCATCGACTACTCATGTCTGCTACACAGCGGAGGAGGGTCAGTGTGCGGTCCCGGGTCCCTCAAGTAGACGCCGCCGCCGCTCTCACTCCAATAGCGTGTTCTTTGTCGCGAATTTTCTTTCCTTTTGTTCCTGAGTTTTTTGGATTTCATCAGATCAGTCAACATGGGCAAAAAAGAGGAAGAGGACATCATCAGAATCGCGAAGAAGATGGATAAAATGGCGCAGAAGAAAAACGGGGTGAGAAGAATGGATGCTTACCTGCCCGCTGCTTAGCCGATCAGGCTGATGTTGATGTGTAACGTTAGCTAACGTTGGCGCTAATGGGCTGTTATGGAGTTAGCTGCCGACTCTCCAGGCTAGTGGTCCCCTTTGCCAGTTCAGTCACTGTCAACACAACTCGGCACCAATGTGTGATTTCTCAAGAGTATTTTTCCCAACTGCTAACCACAAGGTTACCCTGAACAATAAGCTCCACGGCTAGCATACCTGTACTTGTGACTAAGTGGCTAGCTGCACCTAGCTAACTAGCTTGCAAGTCAGTTAAAGTGGTCGGCGGCTCTATAGGCTGCAAGCGGCTAGCCACATAGCATCCCACCGGTCCGTGCTAGCCTTGTGCCCTGCAGCGCAATAACATGTTGGGTTTGGTCGTTTTAAGATAACAGAAATTAAGTAAATAGTTAGAAATCAATAGCTGAAACAAAAGCACGCACTTATCCTTCAGATTTTAGTCGTGTTTTGGGATTTTGCAAGCGGCTAAGTGGCTAGTGCGGTAACTGTTAGGGACGCTTAACTGTTAGCCGCCTAGCTACTGTAACTTGTACTGTATGTAATGTAACGTAATAACGTCAATAAGGCTCCGGCTAACGATTAGATTCATTGTCGACTACTGTGTCGACTATAATCGAGTAATCATTTGGTCTTCTAATGTCATAGTGACTAAGATAAATGGATAGATTTTTTTCCAACGTGAAACCATGAGGAAACGAAACCAGAGTAACAACAACAACGACAGCACACATGCAGTAAACTCATAATAAACGAAAATAAATAAATTAGAAAAATTACATATCCAAAAAGGATATGTAAGAAGTATACATTTATGTGGCCCTAACCCTTTTTTATATCTTAAATAATAATCTTTAAGTTAATTGTACACATAAATAATTACTCTAATATTTAACATATACAGTATAACTCAATTATTTACCTTAGTGATAATCAAATATAAAACCAAAGTAATGAATTCAAGGCTACTACAAGCTAATGTTGTCATTTTTGTTATATATTTAATATGTATTCAATCAGTTATGAAAACAGTTGCAGTTTCATTTTCTGTCAATTGACCATTTTTATTTTCCCACTTCTAAATGTTAATGATTAACCTTCATCTAAAATAATGACTTTTATTAATAATAATAATGACTAAAAAACACTTATGACATATGAAATATCACCATTAATAGATAGTGCTTTACTCTAATGGAATAGTTAAGTATATTTTAAGATTCATGAGATACCAAGACTTGTGTGAAATCTAACCGTGCTCGCTCTATCTCCTCCTCTCCTCTGCAGGCTGGAGCTTTGGACCTATTGAAGGAGCTGCGAAATATCCCCATGACTCTCGAGCTGCTTCAGGTACCTTGGCTCATTTCTTTTTAAGGCACACCGTCAGCGTTCAAACCCTGAAGCACTGACACAGTGTCTTTCCACAGTCCACCAGAATCGGGATGTCCGTTAACGCCATCCGCAAGCAGAGCACAGACGACGAGGTGACATCCCTAGCCAAGTCCTTGATCAAATCATGGAAGAAGCTTCTGGGTAATTATTGCGTTCAGTTCTATTTAAATGCATGTGGATTTGGTGTATTATGTGTATTTTTTCTGGAGAGATCTTTTGATGTCCCGAGCCTCTGTGCATAACTGTATCAGAGCCAATCATAGCATTTTTTGTAGCTGATTGGCTTAATGGAGCCCAAGCCAATTTTGAGTCCTTGCTTATTGTAACACATCGTGCTCTGGGCACACGAGCTGTCAAACATGTCCTGTTGGAGTTTCTGAAATCACTTCCAACCCACAGTGTTGTGAGTAAGTGAGGTGTTCAGCAGCACAAACAAATCATCAGCAGCCAGCAGTTACAGAGAAGATTTCAGCAAAGATATCCACACTGATAGCAAGCATAGGAATTATGGTTGAAGGTTGCAAGTTATTGTGTTATACAGGCATACTATCATATCATGATATTGTGTGCATATTTGAATCTTGCGTCTGAAGTTACTCTCATGAGATGTATTCAAGTTTTCTGTTCTGATTTTATTGAAATATTTACTATTCATATTTAGTTATTACCACAAATGTTGATGGAGTTGAAAAAAGGCCTCCCATTTTATCCCCAACTTTTTTTGCCAGAATAGTTTTGCATTGAGGGATGCTGATATTGAATTTTTCCTGATATCTGATATGCCGATGTGTAACAACTCTTTGTCCAATACAGATAACAATATATATATCCACCTATTTCCGCACCTAATTTTAGTGATCATTAAGTCTCTCCTGTAACGGAATTGACATCATATTATGCATGCATACTCTTATCATGATAGCAGACTTTGCAGACTTTATTATCACAACAAAAAATTGCAGCGTACTGCAACTACAGTGCCTCCTCAGTGTTATTGCATGCTGACAAAAAAAAAATAGTTGACAAAAAAATAGTCTTAGTCACGCTGCCCCTGACTAAGACTATTTCTATTCGACCAACAGTCATCATTTAGGGTCATTAGTTGACTAGTCGCCCACATGTTACAACTGACAATTTACAATTTTAATGTAATTATTAAATTATATACTTTGGGTGGGGCAACACAATGGTTTGAGTTGAAGGTGTGAGAAAGAATAGTATCAGTAACATTGTTAACACTGTGCT
>JAPZEB010000004.1:21810840-21828044 GCA_029783705.1 Chaetodon striatus
CTAATTTTAAGGTAACAAATAACCCTGCAGGTTCTTATTTTCAGTTGATTATAAACTAATTAAAACAGATATTAATATTGTACACCATTTCTGAAGATAGATGCCCCTGAAGCCTACACACTGGACCTTTAAGTGAAAATCACAGATGATTCACCCACTGTCAAAAAAATCTCACAAATTTTGATGACGCTTTATTTTACCCGTCTGCAATTTATGAGTAATTTCCTGTTGATTTCCAAGAAGTTTCCTGAAAATTCTTTGTATTAAAGTACTAATTATTGGTAAAATAGAGACAGTTGATGCACCTCTAATTGATTAATTCCAATCAACTGTCAGCTAAACGTGAAAAATGTCCAATTTGTCTCCAGGCAAACACACAAGTTGAATAAATGGAGCGTGCACCTAATTGCCTTTGTTAGAAGGGAAAATCAATACCACTTTCATGTCTGTACAATTAATATGAAGCTGCAGCCAGCGGCTGTTTAGCTTAGCTTAGGATAAAGACTGGAAACAGGGAAACAGCTAGCATTTAAAAATTACATGTTAGATATTGAGCTTTAGAGCTGCTGATAGGTGGAATTTGTCACCTTCAGACAGAGCCAGGCTAACAGTTTTCCCTGTTTCCAGTCTTTGTGCTAGGCCAAGCTAACCTTCCCTTAGCTGTTGCTTTAAATTTAGCAAACAGATAAAACAGAAGTATAAATTCTTCCATCTTATACCCCATTCAGACCAAAGATTCGCAACGAGACAAGATGAAACATGCAACTACTGGCAAAGCGCCGTTCTGCAACGTTCTAAAAACCTGCCAGTTCACACCAATGCAACTAGATCAGACAGAGTATCATCTCTATGCAACAACTCTCTGTACTTCCTCTGTACTATGTTTCAGCTTTTCAGGCTAATTTTGTAGCTAAATATAATTTGTAGTTTCTTAAAATATGAATGAGGACAGTGATAGTGAGATACTGGCTACAGTTGCATTTGTAGATGTGGTGAAACAGCAAAAAACAGAAACAAAACGAGCATCAGATGGACTGTAATCATAATAAATACATCACAATAATATAAGTAAGCAGTGCCAATTAGTTAGTCAATGAGAATGTGTGTGTGGGCGGGGCATAAGCACATACAGCGAGCAGCAGCAGCTACCCACCGTCCGACACAGGCACACATTAGTAGGAAACAGAGGGCTAGGTGGGGATGGAGCAGCAAGCGAACATGCCATCTGCGGTCATTTTGACTTGACCAGCTGACTTTACTACAAGCTGATTGGCTGTAGAAATGGGCGACATGTCTTAAGTTCTAAAACTAGCCGCTGGCTGGCGACACCATCAGATATGGCCAGTTTGCACTGCTGCAACTTTTCTCTGCCATGTTCTAAAATGGTTTCGCCTCGTCGCGAATCTTTGGTCTGAGCTGGGCTTTACTCTTGCATTCTGTTACCCAGAATGCCATGCTATTCCTTTAAATGTGCTGTATGTTACTCTGGTGAAAGATATTTGATTGTTGAATCAAATCCCCAGGTCGTCAAATACTGTTACCAACCCAAAGTGTTGGTATTCAACCACCTGGGAATGAAAGAAAAAAATTAACTATCTTTCTCCAGAGTTACATACAGCACCTTTAAGTCTCCAATCGTGCATGAATAATGAATGAATATTTACTTGGGTTTAAATATGGCAGTTCTTTCGAGGATATTCTGATTCCCCCCTAAAATTAGTACCAAATTACTTTGAAAATTCTTAGAAATTATGAGGAAATTACAGACCTACAAAATAAACCCAAATCTCTACAGTTTCTGACAGTGACCAATCAGTATAGTTAACTCCACCATAGGACTTAAATATAATTTGTACTTATTGTTTTTTCTGTATTGGCAATAGATATCAATAAATAAAAAAATACTTCATCTGTTAAATAGAATTACTTAGGTTCTTATGTCACACTGGTAAAACTATATTAAACCTACGAGGTGTGCATTGAGTCACACTTAAATAAAATTTAAAAAATCAGTCTTAAATAGGCAATCTTCTGTGGTTCAGTAAAGAAAGTTAAAATACCCTTTCATCATTGATTTGAGTTTCTTACGGAAACAAATTGCACACCGTGACAAGAGCTATCGTCACTTTCTGTCACTTCACTGATAACCACACTTACAGCAGTTTCAATCACGCACAGTTTCTACACGAACTGGAGTTGCCAAGTCGCTGTCACAGGTACCAAAGTGTGAGGTTAGGTAACAAAACAGGGTGAAACCAAGGTAAAATCATACAGTACCCCACAAAGCTGCCTGCAAGTAGAGCTAACACGTAGCCTTTGACTTGAGCTTTGATTTTCATACGCAGTAAATAGAACCAGGCGTTTCTACATAAAATACCCACAATTCCATTTTTACTATTTACAAACTCATAAATATATATAGTCTACAGTAGGAATCATTTTCCCCCCAAACAATCATACAAAAAAACAACGGACCATAAAAAACTCTGAACACAAATAAAATAGATTATTTCTATCAAAAGAAAGAAAACAGAAATAAAATGTATTCATATTCCTTTGGAGTGTTTTGCTATGTTGATCTGTAGCAGTACTTGTGATGTCGAGCCCTCGGGAGATTTTTTTTGAGACCTGAGTGTCTTCAGTCAGGTGCAGATCACAATAGCGCTGAGATCCCTGGGAGGGGCCAGGCCCGAGGCCCGGTTCATGTAATCCTACACTGAACATATAAAGAAAAATTTAAAAAAGGGAATAGGAAGGGGGGGGTAAAGAGAGTTAAAATATCACAGGTCATCACCACCCTAAGATTCGGGGGACTGCTCCGACAGAGTGTTGAGCAGGTTTTTGTAGGCTGGGGAGTTCATGTAGCGGGGGTACGAGTCTCTTTGCATTAGTGTGTAGATCTGCAGCTGGGCATCGTCGAACGTGTGCAAGGTGGGTTCCTGCATGTTCCTGTTGATCGCCTCACGCACACGGGAGTCAAGGCTCACCTGCAAGTCAAGAACCAGGGTTACAATCAGGGAGTACAACATGTGCACATTCTCAGTGACAAATACTATTCAATTTCAATTCACTTTTATTTATAAAGCCCAATATCACAAATCACAATTTGCCTCAGATGGCTTTATAGCATACGACATCCCTCTGTCATTGTACCCTCACAGTGAATAAGGACCCCCCCCCCACCAAAAAAAACCTTAAACGGGGAAAAAATGGTCCCTTAAAGGAAAAGTTTGACATTTTGAGAAATAATTCTTATTTAAAGTCAGATGAAAGTGTTTATCGCTGTGGATATGTGACTAATCTCAGTTGTAGAAAATACCAAATTACAAATAATATAGATAATGTGCCTTCACGTGTGCATTTTTATGTGCATTATGTGTACCATTACATGCCTATAGATGACATACTTGATGTCACTCGTCCATTCAGTAAATATGAAGCTACTGTCAGCAGCCAGTTAGCTTAGCTTAGCGCAAAGACAGGAAATGGAGGAAACAGCCAGCATGGCTCTGTCTAAAGATATCAAAATCTGCCAAACAGCACCTCCAAAGCCCATAAATTAACAATTTATATATCAATCTCATTTGTTTAAAAATTAAAAATTGCAATTTGCTGGGGCTATGAGCATAACTGTTTCTTGGCTGATACATGTAAAGCCCAGTTTGTACTAAAGACTGACAAGAAGACAAGTTGAAACTTGCAACTACTTGCAATGCGTTGTTCTGCAACGCTCTGAAAACCTGCCAGTTTACACCAATGCGACTAGTAGACATGGTGTATTGTCTCCATAGCAAGATCCCTCTGTTCTTCTGTTCCAATTTCCAGCTTTTCAGGCTTATTTTGTAGCTTAAACAAATCAAAAGATGTTAGTTAGTGAGCCTAAAGGGGTCGTTAGGTGGACTTTGTTATTTCTGGACAGTGCCGGGCTAGCTGTTTCCCTGCTTCCTTTATGCTAAGCTAAGCTGAGTAGCTGCCGACTGTACCTTTATATTTACAATACAGACATAATAGTGATATCAATCTTCTCATCTAATTCTGTAAAAGAAAGCTAATAAGCGCATTTTCCAAAATGTCAAACCCCTCCGTAAATGTCAGGGACAATGAGATAAACATTTGTCAGATATTAAGTTTTACCCTTGAAATCAACACATTCTTAATAACACTGTGTAATCAGGAGCTGTCTCTGACCTCTTTAGGCGAGAGGATGGAGATGTAGTCCTCGTAGATGACTCGAGCCCTCTCCTCTACTGTACTTTTATTGACGTCTTTGCTGAACTCCTCACAGGCTAACCAGAAGAGCATGTTCTCCTCGCTGAACTCGGTGCGAAGAAACTGTCGGAAGGAGTTCCTCCCCGCTGGGCAACACATTAGCTTATCAAACGACTGGCCCCACGAGCGCACCTCCTCCAGCGTGGGCTTAGGGCTGCAGAGAGCGTGGACAATATGAGGGTGAGTGATTTCAACATTTACCTTCACAAATAGGTTTGGTACATTTGGCATTTTTTGTGCAGTGAAATCAACTGACCAGTCTTCACAGTCTGCGGTCCCTTCTTTGACGTCATAAGAAGCCTTTCGGTTCCTTTCATCCCGGTCTTCATTCCTTATGAGACAGACAAACTGGTTATTGACTGCACATCATCATTATGCCTCCACGCCAGCGACAGCTGTGGCCGGAGGCGTTATGTTCTTGGGTTGCACCTCCACCTGTCTGTCCGTCTGTCCCATTCTTGTGAACACCTTGATAGAATTTCTTCAAATTTGGCACAAACGTTGGCTTGGATTTAGAAATAAACTGGTCAGAATTTGATAATCAAAGATCAAGGTTACTGTGACCTTGCAAAAATGTTTTTGGCCATATCTCAAGAATTCATACACAAATTATGATGAAATTTCACACAAACGACAAATAAGATAAAATGATGAAGTGGTGACATTCTATATACAAAAGGTCAAAGGTCAACTGCACAGTGACATCACAATGTTCTGCAAAACACTTTTCTAGCCATTATTTAACGCCATAAATTAGGAACAGAAGGGCAGATTGTGACCACATTTCACATTTAGTCAGATACTGAATTGGTGATACGACTCTTGGGTAACCATCAGGGCTGGGTGTGAGTATCAACCAATCATATCAATCGTATCATAACCCAGTGCTAAGTAGTATTAAAACTTCTTCAGTCAAATGATATCTGCATTTGACCCCATTTGTACCCAGATATAGAACAAAAAGACTATTTGTATGGTTTTGCTCACAGCCAATCACCACAAGCATTCTTATAATGTGTGATTGGCCCACTACCGGAGAAGCTACCACCCATACAGCCTGTGGTAGAGTGAAGTCAAGCACAGTATATTTGACGACGTTGGCAGTTCAGTGTGCCGAGATGCCACCAAAACGTTTGAAAGCATGGTGGTATTTTATGCACATGAATGCTTCCATTCACATGATGGGAGTCAAAAATGTCAGTTTTAAATAAAGTACTCTACCCATATCAGTATTACCTTAAGGGTTGTGTATTGGTACTGATATCGTAATTTCTCAAACAAAACCCAGCCCTCGTTCCCATCTTGTAACTGTGCTGAATGTATAGATCTTGTATGCTGCCGGGTTGAAGATGTGTGTGAAGCATCTACATTTTAGAATGTGTGCTTCTTTGCAGCAACATCCTTATTTGAAGCATCCTTAGCTATCAGGCTACAACTTTGTGTTGTATGCTGTTCCTCTGGTAGTGCACCACAAGCTCATTGGTTTTGCTGATATTGAGCATCAGGTGACTGTTGTTGCGCCATGTGACAGAGCTCGCTATCACTCCTCTGTACTCCTCTGCTCTGTAAAAATAGTCTCTAAGTGAAGACAGCATGTTTCTCATTGGAAATTTTTCACTGGAATTGTACATTTCAATATACTGATGACTTCCATTTTGCCAAAACATACACTCATTATTAAATTCTTTCAAGGTCTTCACTACATATATGAGTCTGGACAGACATGAATGTAATGTATATAACCCCACCCCCCCACCCCCCCCACCCCCCAAGGTTTGAACCAGGAACCCTCTTGCTGTGAGGCTACATTCTAACCACTGCAACACCGTGCTGTCGTTTTTGTTTGTCTTTTTCTTTTTCTTTCAGCAAATATGACAAAATGTTGCTGGTTCCGGACACTCACATAAAACCATTTCCTGGTTTCCTTTCTCTTTTATCACCCCTTTTCCACCAAATTAGCTCTGGTTCATGAAGTGAATCCAGTCATGATACCTGTAACCTTGGTGCTGTCTAGTGAACCAGCCCACGTTTCTACAAGTGTTGAGAGGAACCATTGTAATCAAGGATGTGTCATCAGTGGAGGGTGTTGCACAATGCACAACAGAAGTAAACAATAGTAGCAAAATCACAGATTACATTAAATACCTGTGAACTTTTGTTCTGTTATTACAGATATTCGTTTTTACCAAAAAGAAGAATGGACCAACTACTAACAAGACCACTGCATGCACACTGGCAATTTTTCACTTGCTATCTCTATCCTCTCTTTCCAACCTGTAGAATATGACACACCCACTGACGTCATCACAGTTCCCACTTCAGGTCAAGGAAAGGTTCTGAACCAATTTATTTTTGGTCAAAATGCTCTGAAAAGTTCAAAATTAGGTACAGGAACCGAAACTGAACCAGTTCCATGTTGGTGTATCAGGGTACGTGATAGTAAGTTGTATATCTTTGGGTTTAAGACTGTTGGTCAAACAACAAAGCAAATTTGAAGACGCCACTTTGGGTCTGGGAAATTACGATGAACATTTTGCACAGTTTTCGGACATTTTATAGACTAAACATTTATACAGTTAATCGAGAAATGAAAATAAATGCTCATTGTTCATTAGACATATATCAGATAGCTATATAATGTAAATACTCATGACACATATGCATACATAAATACTCATACTGTATATAATAGCAATGTGTTTGCTTATATTTGTTTAGCTGTTTGTCTGAATCCACGTTTTCTTGTAAATGTGTTTGATTTGGTGTGATTCCATCCACACTCAGCCTACTGAATGGCAGATATCTCAGGAGCTCACATTTCTCACATGCTCAGCAGATAGCCAACTGATGTTTAGATTTCAAACTGTAATAAGGCTGCTGCAGGTCCACAGATCACATGCAAAAATATCGAGAACATAAGACACAAGCCAGAACCTGCTGCTCAGACACAGTAGCACAGGCTGTGCTGTCCTGTGTGCAGTAATGTCGGCCATGCTGCGCCACAGCCAGTGAGTTCTCGGATGGGGAAGACCTACCAGGAACAGCTACAGCAGCAGCACCAGCAGAAGCAACATGCATTTGAGCCCCGTGGGTTGGCCTGGCCCGGCTGGCCCTGCTGGGCCGGTGCAGTTCCCCCCGCTGCCGACTCCTGCTGCACCGACATCTGCCTCTTTCGCATCTCCATCCGCTCTGATCCCATGGGCTATAGACAGAGGAGAGGCACTGAGTTTAGCGTTTTATATGTCATGAGGAGATTTTATCTTGTGTTAAGAAAATCTCTTGACCTGCGATGGATTTGTATGATTCAAATCAGTGCCAGTGTATGGACAGCACTGTAATGACACCAAAGACTGGTATGAAATCCTGACAGTGCATCCATTTTACCAACACTTTGATCACTCCCACCAGGTTAATTAGATTTATTTAATTTACCAGTCACCAGTTGACACCTATGTGTTTGTGATGTGTGCAGGAAGTGAAGTGCTGCTGATGCTCTCAGGCTGGAGCTTGCGCTGGCATGCCCAGAGGTCAAACTGTCAAGGAATGCTGTTTTGTTCTGTCCAGGGGGAAAGTATGAAAGAATAATTTGCTGATTTTGTTTTTCACGCTGCCAAATATGCACCCACCAAGCACACTTTAGTCTGTCTAATCCCAAACTGGCTGTATGTTCCCTTATACGCTCCAAATGCATGTGTTAAAAGGATGGATTGTTGACCATCGGCTCAATGTTCATAATCCAAAATTTAAAACATCCCATTTGTGAAAGCCTGAGTGTAAAAGCAGTGCATTAAAGGATTTGCAACGCTCACTGGGCCCAAGTGGGGCAATAAATTAAATGCACATGAAAGTAATGCAAATATTTGTCCCTTTTTAAGGGATTTAACTTGTCAAGTGTCACCCTGTCATGCACCTTTAGGCTACATTTGTCATGTTCATGGGGAATTCCTGTGTTTTAACTGTGACGATAGCTCTCTATCAACAGAATCCCCATTAAGGATCATAGGCCTATAGATACAGACAGGCTACGCTCACAGAATGACTTCTTGTCTGATTTTAACAAATGTGTCATCACCAGGTCAGACGCTGCCAAATCCTGTCAGATCATTTTATGTAACAAAGCTGTCGCTTCCAACACACGGCACCATCCGGCTACTACCTGACACAAGAAACGATGCTTTAAAAAAAAAATGTCAGGAGATTTGGTACATGGGAGGGAGGGGGGCCGAAAGCGCAGCTTGCAAATCTATAACCGCAGCATCGCTCTATCACAGCCTTTCAGTGAATACAATACCATTTGGTCATTTCTAAAATGGATCCGCGCGCGGTTTCACTCACATTCAGAGCAGGCTTCAGCTGCAGATTTCGTGCGTCTTGCCAAATGGCATATTTTACGCGTTAGGTGTCGGGTACTTCAAAGCTGACACAATTGCAGTATGCTATGGCTTGACTCAACGGCTATAGACGATGAAATGGGGGGTGGGGGTGGTCGTATCCATTCAAAGGATAAATCATGATAACACCAAATAAACCGCTGTTCTTCTTCAATCTTACCGTAGCAGAAATGTGAACGACACTGGGGTGTAATGGTTCCTGAACGATCTCATATTTAAAAAACAGCAGAAACCATTGCAATTAGCAACTCGCACAACACCATCAATGGAAAGTGCCACCATGAAGAACCGTAGAGCTTCTTCGCCCTGGACAACCACCGAAAAGACACTGCCTAGATCTGTTAAAAGCCCACTGTATACAGCAACATAGTGACATGCCATTTCAAATAACCGGGAAACGGCGTCAAATGCTCCGCTCACGACATGTCCGTGCAAATGATACATCGGTTTGCTACCAGTACTTACAATTTCACCATGTATGCACAGCGAGAAGAGGTAATTCTTTGCCTTGATTACATCCGATGGCACATAAGGCTTTTTTTCCCCGACCGGCTGCTTCAAGTCAGTACGCATGCGTCTTCTCTCCAGCTCGTAGTAGCCCAGTGAAGAGCGTAAAGCCCGACTGTATGGCACAGGTTTTTACAGTGCAGGTCCTTTACCCTGCCCTGGACGCAGGGGTCTCCAGGAGCGGACTACTGAAGCAAGAAGCCTGCAGGATGTCACTTTGTAATAAAGATAAGGGGATAAAAATAAAGCTTGCAAACTAACGCACCAGGCAGAAACACACCTTTAAACTTCACCTGAGCTTTTATGTAACTACAGCTGTCTACAAAACTTAAAAACACCTAGAAACGTTACCCAAAAAGCCATCATTTTCTATGGCACATGCGCCACTGAGCCTTTAGCATGAAGTCGCTGTCTATGGTGCTGAAACAGCCAGACGCTGACTGCAGCTGCACTTCTGTTAACTCTCTGAAGGATAAGTTTAGGCTCACATTCAGAGGTGTGGGTTTATGGGGGGGACACATGAAACTAGGGTATAGGGTCCCCTCTGAGAAAGTTTTGAGCCTCAAGCACTAACTTCCATGCCTTCTGGTGAATTTTTCTGCACCGACTTAAGGTGAAAATGTCTTTAAATACGTCCTTTCCTTCGTTTGTGTTGTTATGGAGGGCATAAGCACATGTCCTAAATATTGAGGAGGATGCGTCACCTGCACCACCCCAAAATCTACACCTTTGCTCCCATTTGACTGGCTGATCCATCCATCCATCTATTAAAAGCACCACCCTGTTTTTTTAATTTCATGAATGTCTTTTAATCCTCTTGTCACATACATATACACACTCACACACACAACCTTTTATGTCAATGCATACACAATCATGTACAATACATAGACAAATATTCACACAATATTTGTTATCTGTCCTTTTGCTTTTATCTTGAATCTTTCCATTACATCTGTTGCCTCACTCCTCCTTATGCAACATCTTTATCTGCATTGTCCTTGTTAAAAACACTTCAAATTAAATCATAGGTTGCCGTGCAAGTTACACACAGTGTCTTGCGTGTGAGCATTTAGTCCAACTCTCTTAAAGATGACTGCCAGGCTCCTGCTGTGCCCTGTAATCTACAGTACAGGCCTGCCACCGGTGATGATGCAGAAGACAACACTGCCATCTGAAGGCAGTTAGAGCTGCAGCACTAACACGATGTTCTCCATGCACATGATAGTAAAGCACTGAGTGACTCATAGAGCCTCGATGCTCATGTGAATTTGTGAAAGGCACGGTTACATTTGCAGGATATGATCTCTTTAATATAATCCCTAGTGTTTTACATGCATGTGTGAGTATTTCATGTGTCCGCTTCTTTTCCATGTGATGCAGAATCAAGCTGGAGATGATGTATTTTCACACATACATTTTTAATGCAATCTACTCTATGCCTTTTTTTATGCATTGCATGTAGGTGCACATCATGTTTTGCTTTGCACAAACACCAGATGGCACTCCGCCTATTCTGCAAATGTGTACTACAACATACTGTATTTTATCTAATTATCTACTTTGATTTACACCAACACATTTATGCTGCCGGGGTCACATTGTTAGTCAAGATGCTCTTTGATGCTATGAAAATGAATGTCCCACATTGTAATAAGGAGTGCTGCAAAATGTGAGGGTCTGTAACACAAAATGAAGTGGAGGACTGTTCTTACAGTGCCTGACACAACACAGATCTGGTACTGTTTTATGATACTGCCTATTGAAGCGTTAAAGGATTAGGCATCTGTTCTGTTATCGTGTCAAAAAGTAGGCAAAAGAGGAGTTTTTTTTTCCTGTCCAGATTAATTACTGTACTGAACTGGGGCGTGCCCTGACCATCCACACATCTTTACTCCCCTCTAGAGATATGAGCATGTGACTTTCTCCACAACACTCCATTTAACACCTTCCCCTGTGTTCATGTTATGCAACACAGGCCCACAAATAGCCATGAGAGATTGATACATACACACGCAAGCAGCAACTGATACTTTATGCTGTCGTGATTTTGACGGACACACAGACTTTTCCCTCCGAGGGCACGATGCCAAGTGGAGGAGGGAGTCTGAACGCACAAGGTCAAACGGAAGAGTAGGCCGCCAGAACTGGGGGAGAGGATGAATAAAGTCTTTTCAGTGTGTGATTAAGGGGATTCAAAGCATTGTGAAGCTCTGATGGAGATAGAATTAACTGTAGATTCCATCAATGGAGCTTAACATGCAGATAGGCGCTGCAGAGAGGAAGTGTGGTCACTAACGTAATACGTCAAGAGATCATGACTGGCATTTGGGAGCATTGTGAAGGTGAATATGAGTTGTCCAATCACAGCAACAAAGCTGAAAATAATATATTCTCTATTTGATTTTTACTTCCTGCTGATGTTGTTCTCCCTAATGAATCTCCCCCAGGTGTGTTCATTAAGTTGATCTTTGTACTGTAAATGTCAGGCTCAATTTAATAAAACGCAATCACTGTCTTAATCCTCAAGTTACACAGTCATCTCTTCTTTTGTTTTTTACTTTAACATCACATTATCAACCCTAACTCGAGGCAACATGTCTCCATGCAAACAGATTGTTGAAATTACCACCAACAGTTAGTGGTAAACACAATGCTATTGAGCTTTATTTAGAGACATTCAAGAGCCTTGCAGGAGAAACAGTTTTGTACACACAGGATCTTACTGTGATTCTATCTGACCTTTTGGACGTGATTGTTATTGTAATGCTGTTCAATGTATCATTATAAATGTTGCAGGATGGGATCGTTATTGTGATGCTATTTGATGCAACATTTATTTCTTTATTGTCCCCAGGGATGAAATTCAGTTTACAGCCAGAGGCAATAAAAAAATGCATTCAACACAAACGACAACACCAACCAACAAATATGTAATGGATTTAAAAGTACTGCAAATAGCCGAGTCCAAAATGCTATCACAGATCTGTGGCGTGATATAAGTTTCAAAAGAACGCTCACACAACACGTGCGGTGCAAATTTCCTTGAGGCTGCTCTAAAAAGAATACGAATGAGAATCATATCATGTCTCCTTGTATAATTTCAATTACCTGCACACACTGACACCACAGCTCTCTGCTTTAAATGTGCGGAAGCTCCTGGGACTATCAATAGTCTCTAAGTGGAGGGCAACCTGTCTTTGCTCTACTGACAAGGACTCTGAAATTAAGCTCAAGAGGCACAGTCTTTATCAGGACATGCCAGTTATCATTTCTGTAATTGTTTGCAGTCTATGATATCAAGTAAACCGCATCATAAGGGTTATAAAAATACAGTTAGAACATAATCGAGCAATAGCTTGTGAATACGTTTCATTTATTGCACTGTTTGCTTTTACTGCCACTTTGAAAAGCTATCTAAGTAAAAACTTTTACAAAGATAAAGGATGGATCTATTTATAAATAACACAATACATGGGAATAGATATAGGCCTAATATGGCAAGTAGTTAAATTTGTGAACTGACTGTACTGTAAGGCCAATCATATCATCTCTTATAATAAAAACTTGGTCTAAATGATCATCAGTGTGAAAGAAGTTACATATTTTATATTTTGTATGTGTGGTAATGAATAAAATCTGTAAATTAGTGGAAACTCAGTCATATCTCTAAAATAAAGACAGGTCAGGGCATCCTGGTGGCTCAGATGCTCAGAGGTCTACAACTCTGACCATGTAATTGACCTTTTTCACAGCTGACATTTTAACTTGTCATTGTAGGAAAAATGTTAATAATATTTACACAGTGGCTCCGTTCCCTTTAAGGTTCCCAGTAAGCTGTGATATTGAAACAGCATTCACAGCACCAGGAAACCAACAGAGATAAATGAAATGCAGCCATCGTTAAGGTTATTAATTACACCTGTGCTTTACCTGCTGTGACGAGCTAAAATGTCTGCTCTGAAAACGGTCTAATGCAATGTCCCTGGTTTGACTCTGGGTTGTTATTGCACAACACTGTCTCTTCTGTTGTGTACTATCCAATAAGAGCTAAAATATTTAAATGAAGTAAATAAAATGAGTGATAAAAATACAGATGGGGCATATAACTCCACAAGTGGCTGCCAAACACTCTGCTGCTAACACTACCACACAGGTTTTGAACCTTCATGACCCTAAATGTGTGGCATGGAGATGTTGTAACAGGAAAAGCACAGGTGTAAATAATAACATTAACGAGGCCTGTGGGCCAGCTACAGAGTCCTGCTTCTGTGCATGCTGGCTCACTGTGGAGACACTTAGTGGCACTGATGATCGTAAGTGTTGTTGGTAACACCTAAACACCTGTGTTTTTCCTGCAATGACAAATCAAAATGTCTGCTGTGGAAAACATGAGTTTGAACCTCAGTTTCATTCATGAACTTATTCAGCAAAAAAAAGGAAAAATACAGTAAGACAGTCTGAATTTACAGTCTTGATATTATCATCTACAAGTGCATGTTTTCTCAGGTTAGAGGGGGGAAAAGAAGTTTCAAAGAGCCTTGTGTAGCTCCAGAGGGAGCTGTGTGAAATCTCATTAATCATTTCAAGTGTTGTCACTTGTGTCCGCATCTGTTGGGGCTGAAGACTACTAGTTTAAAGATAAAAGCATTTGGTGTTGTGGAGTTAGAAAGAACTGAGGCATTCAGACCTACACTTGAGATTAGCTGCTACTAGCATAACACACCCAAATCTCTGACCAAACAGTTTACAGTCGTGTTACACTGGTGGTGATGTAAGCACGAGGTTTGAAAGAAGAATACATACATTTTAAATGACAGTATTTCTGGTTCTGCTGCATCAATTGTGATCCATAATTTTTAGTTTAATGCACATCAGGAGTCCAACCATTCTAAGTTTAGAGTGTACTCTTGGCATTATAAAATTAACTTTTTCTCATATTGCTGAAACTGTTATCATATCCATAAAGCAAAACGTGAGATAGATGATCTGTGTATTGTATTATGTAATACTTTGGTCAACTGTACAGCTGGATCATAAACTTTCTCCATTCACAGCTAAACTGTACACTAAAATATGTTTCTGAAACCTTCTGAGGTGGGAAATAGGCAGTGCAGTCACAGAATCTTGATTCACATTTGATAAGGGCTGCCCATTTCGACACTTTGACCACAAAGTGATGGGCATGAGTGACAGCTTTGTTACAGACTCCTCGGCTCTGATTGGTTGTTTTCGGCGTGCCGCTGTTGATTCTAGTAGAAGCAGTAGGAGGAGAAGGAGGGACATATTTTTTTCAGAGAGTATAAGTCTCATATAGTAGCCTACTTCATGGATCTAGTGAGCGTTTCAGCAAATATGTTAATGTTAATATTAAATAGTTGTTTTCAGAAAAGTTACCAGTTCTAGATTTGATGTCATGGGTCGCAGTCTTTTCAGCCAGTTGTGTTGTGTTACATAGACTTTTATTACTACTGAGTAAGTAACAGTGCAAAAATAGTCAGACTTGAAGTCAACAAGCTCCAGTCCTTTACATGTGTAACTTGTAATGTATATGTACGGATCTGAACTGACTCCTTTGTTCTCCATCCGCTCACCCATTTCTTGGAGCAACTCCTCTTACACCCCCTTCCCCTCTGTAAATATAAACATAGTTCTCTTTACTACAGAAAGCTATTAGAAATCTTTATTTTTCCGGTTACCAAGTAATATTCTGCTGCCAAGCATCCCATTTTCAGACTACTGTTAGAAATGATTGAATGATTGAACCTAACTTTATATTGCAGTGGGACGTTAATACCGGCTGTTATGTATGTTGACAGTCTGTCTGTCTGTCTGTCTGTCTGTCTGTGTAACAGACGGCAACTTAATTTAGATTTCCAATGACTGGTATCACACTATTTCAAGACACACCATCTTCTTTTAATCTTCTTAGTCCTCGTTCAGACAGGAAGTACGTCCCTAAATAGAAGTTTGGCAAGAAGCAAAAAGGAGCTGCTGGTGCTCAGACAAGAGTTACAATCTAGTTACAATCATAACAACAGTAACAACACCGGTGATCAGCAATACAAAGACCAAATATTTGATAGATGTGCGGAGGTAATGCTACACTTTATTATGCTATCAAAAGTAATAATTTTGGTAGAATACTTTCAGTGACAGATTTGTGTTATTTTGTTATTTGTGACTGCTAACAGGCAACATGCTGGTTATCATTCTCTGATTCAAAACATTTCTGAAATATGTCCTCAAAGAGCAAAATAAAATCAACTGTGCTGTTGTAGTTTCACTTGACTGGTTGGTGAGTGTTTACTGTACTTGTTCCATATTAATTAGCTCCAAAGTAATAATGAGTGGTATGTTTAAGATGATGAGGCTGTTATCAAAACAGTATCATGCTTACTGGGAGGGGGGGGGACTACAACATGCCCATACCTCAAGGCACACCATCTCCTGTTCTTCTGGGACCTGGTCATTGTAGTTCACTGGGTATCCCACACCGTGCCGGCAGGCCCGGACCAGTCCCCGTATCCGCTGCCACATCAGGGCCCTGGAGCGTCTGATCCCCCGCAGAGCAGACGTGGGCCTGATCTCCCACTGCCTCACCCCTCTAGCACATGGCATGCTCCGACCATGAGGCCTCACTCGCCACGTGAGGCTCCAGTCTCTTTGAGATCATAAGAAATCCGCGCTCCTCGCTCCTGTCCTCTAAGTTTTCCCGGCGTCTGTTCTGAAGCACATTGTGGCAGAGAGATAAAGAGAGACAGAGGAAGGAAAAAAGCATCAGTGACCCCGACGAAGAGAAGAGTGTTTACAAAGGAGAGGGCAGAAGGGGATTAGGACAATGTCCCCACTGGATGCAATCCTGATTCCTCTGTGCTTTACTGCGTCTCACCAGCTTAGGACAGATTAAGCCAGGAGGTCTTAGTGTCTGAGTGAGATGGAGGAGGAAGACTAGTGACAGACGTGGATTCATTTGTGATTGTATATGCTCCTTGATGAACTCTCATGTAACAGCATGGATTAAAACACATTGGTAAATGGGCTTTCTAAGAGGAAGCATATGGCCACAATACACATCCATTAATATAGATACACACTCAGTGTGTTTTACAAGGAGCTTTTAATGTGTTGTACGTCATGTCGCTCATTACAGACTCACAAGGATAAACACTGATCAAAGCTCTTCACTGTGAGCAATCAACTGACTTCAGCTCTCTGTCATCCTCACAAAGCCACAAAGTTAAAGTACACCATTAACTGATAACACGGCTGATTATAATTGATTGGCTGCAGTCACATGTGGCATATAGCTCATTTTCCAGCCCCATTAGGATGCTGGATGTTGTCTGACAGACAGAGACTCACACCATTCATTTGATCTGTTCTCCTGCCTCTCTTTCCAAGGTTTGTTTTGATTCTAGGGACTATTTGCAGTCCATGCTTTGGCAGCAGGAGCACAGACAGTCCCCTTGATTGTATCACTTTCATTTTTCACTGCAGCAGGCCTCACATTTTTTGTGCAAGCCAAGTAAATTATTGAAAAGACAGCAATTCAATTCAGTTCAGGTCATTTTAATTCAATTCAGTTCAACTCACTTTCATGTAGAAAGCCAAGTGTCAAAAATTTACAGCATATGGCATCCCTCTGTAAGGAGATAAGGAAAAACTCCCCCCAAAAAAGCACATCCCTTGTCGTGGTTGTGCTGCTGCCGTGGTACTGCCTGATGTCTAAAATTACTGCTGTTTATTATTGGTCATACTTACTAGATACCACTACATGTACTACTACTACATACCACTGTTTTTATATGAATAATTATCACTGTCACATACATATATGATCATATATTAATATCTACATCTTACATATGTACTACCAAGATATTATTATTATTACTATCATTACAAAAATTAATGTTATTATAGCTATTGTCATTACTGTTTGCCATACATTTCTCTCAGTTTCACTCTCACTCTCTCTCAATGTATCATTTTGTCATATGGATCGCTGTACATTTATTATGTTGATCTGTTCTG
>JAPZEB010000004.1:21844486-21858004 GCA_029783705.1 Chaetodon striatus
AAACACAGACTGTAGACCCCTCTGTCTGCTTCTCTCTGGAATCACTGTTTCATTTTTACAAAAATATGATAATATTTCTTCAAAGAGTGCAGTTAGTTATAGTGTGGGCTCCATGCTTACTCCAATAGCTTGTCGGACCACCACAAAGGGGCGGGGCTTAGCAAAAGGTCAGTTTGATTACTTATGGTTCCTGAAATGTCTTGAGACAGTGTTTTAACAAAATTATGAACTGACCCCTAATATTTCTTGAACAGCATGCACAGGCATAAATTCCACCTGACCATGGCTCAGTATGTGACTGTTTCCTGCATCAGATTTGTTTTTGCTTAAGGTAGCATAAACCGTTTCTCTGTTGAATATCGTTCATGATAATTTCGTTGCACAAACCGAGAGAATTAGTTTCATGTAATATCTTAAGTACATTTCTGACTAAAATCAACAAAACATAGATCTCTGCCTGACAGTAACTCATCTCAGTCTGTCGTGCATGTCTTTTAAATTAGTTCTGTGAGAGCACTGTAATGCACCAAGTGCTGCTTTAGTTTGAGCAACTTTTTTTTTTTACCTCTTTTATTGAAGCACTGGACCAAATCACAAAACAATAATCAAGCTGTGACAGAACTAAAGCATTTAAAACTTATCTTATGCCATCTGGCAGCATAACTTTTAAAACTCTTCTTAAAAATGACACACGTCTTCCAATTATACCCACAATTTGTTTAGCCCATGATCATTTATTATTCAAGGTTATATTCAGCAGTTGTGTCTCTTACTCTTGTCCAATACTGATATCTCGTGCTAACAATAGTAATCCTCTGCTATAACACAGTCCAGTTGACAGCCTGCCGTGCCTGGCCACCCTCAGCACACATTTTATTGAATGCCAAACAAAATATTCATGTCAAGTCAACGAATTACAGCCCAGAAGGAATATAGATTTTTAGCTGAAATGCCTCTGGTATTCTAGTTCTGTCCAACCTGGCAACACCGCGCAGCTTCAGTCGCCTCACTCACATCACAATGGTGCGGTAAATGCCATTGATTACATGATTGAAACATGAGCTCATACACTAGTGGAGGAAAGTTGTAGCTGATTTTCAAAGCCAACTTTAAAGAAGGTATTTCAGGTCGCTTGTATTTCTCTCTCAGCCAGTTTCCATCAGTATTTCACTGTCATTGTAAGCTGAATAAATAGGCGTCTGTGTTCCTGATGGACTACCTAGTCTTTTGTCTACTCAAAGAAATTGGTTTGAGACCAAATTTTAGAGAATATGTTGTACTGTGTTATATTTTCCCCAATGGACTGCATGTGTTCCTGCTTTGAATTTTCCCCAAAGCTCATTCATCACACCTCTTACGCCAGCAGAGCTGTCACATCCAGCTTTTGTAAATGCACCCATAAAAGAATGGCGCTCGGTTTTTAATTGGTGAGAGAAGTTTGTAGTTTGCAGTTTGACTGTTATATTACTGCTAATTAAAAGCAATGGTGGGCAGTGAAGGGAGACCCTGAAACGTCTTGACGTTGAGTGGGTTTTCCCAAGAGTCGTTTGACTTACCTTGCAGTGAGCGTGTTTGACGTGGAGTGAGCAGAGCTATAAAAATGTTGTTCCTCACCAACAGTGTTTTGTTGGGGCTCCCCACAGTGTGTCATGCAGATTTTAAGGAATGTAATTTAAGGAATGTTTTTTTTTTTTTTTTTTTTTTTACACAAAACCTCTTCACAGAAGTATTCCTCACTGTTCTGTATGTTGCTGTTTTCCCAAATGTCTTAATTATGCAAATGATCCTGCTCACCACATGGGATTAGCAATATGACTTAAATTATCCAGACCATCTGGGAGTCCTTGAACACATCCTCAAAGGCAGCACTGCTGTGTTTGGGATGTGTTTGCTCCAACTTAACTCAAAAAGTTGCTCCATTTTTTGAAAAAAAAATTCAATTAGGATCCAGAAAACATTAAAATTTTTTTAGCCATATGCATTCAAAGGCAAGCACGCTGTACACATTTGTTGTGACTCGGCCCATTTGCTCTATTTGAAAGGGATGTTGTGCACACATCACAGGTTTTTGCAAGAAAAGAAATGCCAGATATTTATAGTGAGCTGTACGTATGCCCTCAGCGGTGGCTTTGGGGCCCAATCAAAGTGCTTGGTGGCTTTGCTGTGTCTCAGTCCTACTGCTGAAGCCACTTGTCTTTTGAGTTTCTTCAAAAATAATGCCACTTATATTCTACACCCCAAGACTGAGTTACTGGAATTTTGTTCAGATATTTTGCTAGAGAAGTAGCCTTTTTTGCAGTGCAGCTCTGCATTCATCCTATTCTCACCTCATTCACAACGCCTGGAAGTTAATCCTGTGTATTTTCAAATGTGATATCTAGCTTGAAAAATTCACAATTTCAATGATGGTATTTCATATTAGGAGTGATAGATTTGGACAAAACCCTTTCTTGTACGCTGTCTTTTTTATATTGTGATAGATAACTTTTTAGAAAATCAATTGAGAAGCTGTTTTGGACGAAGTAATTTGACAGAAATGTCTGCTTTCAGCTAATACCTGACATATCAATGTGTCCCTTGACTGAATGGCTGGCATGGTATCCTTTGTGTCAGTCGTCAAGCCATGCACTGAGCTCTTTTTTTTTTTTTTTTTTATGTCAGCATGTGGATCGACTGCTCAGGAGGTGGGTTGGTTGTCCATTAAACACCGTGTCAGAGGTTTGATTCCAAGGTCCTTGACTGGATAAAAGCACTAAACGAATCCAGCCATTTGCGACTGACAGTCGCTTCACAACTTTGTTAACAGACCGCAGAAATAGGAGACAGGTTTTTCTCTTTTTCTCATTTGGTGTCACTGGTGTCACTAATTGTTGCCATGGAAACAATCCATGTTACCATGGGACAGACGTACATTTCAGGCTTAAAATAAGTCAGTTTTATTCTTGTGAAACTGACATTATAGATCAGTCTAACTGCCACCCTTAGGTTATAGAAAAGAAGACTCACCATCTTGACACTTGGGACTAAGGCTGGGTTAAAATAGTCAATTCATCTGATTCAAATTGATCTTTATTTGAATGACCCAATATTGATTCATAAACACTGAGATAGATCTTTTAATACACGCTTTTTTCCACAGATGTGTGAAGCTTTAACCCTGTTAATCTCACCAGCAGTTAACAGACACCAGTGCTAAACTATTAACAACCGGAGTCTCGAGAAGCTCAGATTTTACCCGTTCTTTTATCTTACTTTTTTATGTTTTGATGTCATTTATTATTACGCTGCAGCCTCTCCTCCCACTGTCTGTGCATCAGGGCTGCTGTGCCACATTTACACACACAGACACACCAAGTATGCCAAGTAAAGATGCCATGGTGTAGACATGATGTATAACTTGAGCTGACGACAGCTATGCTCATTGCTGTAAATGCAATAAAACCCCCATGAGGAAAAAGTCAATACCTTATCAATACACCTGTTAAGCAGCATGTTAACATGTAGAAAAGCGATATTTCAGTGTGCCGTTAATATTACGTTTATAACAAGAACTGAGTGCTTTCCAGCTAATCGCAAATTAACAAGCAGAAACAACAACTGTTAATGTCCAATAGTTAAGCTTAGTTTGCCATGTATCTTAACGCTTAGCAACAGTAAAGTGACCTGCAGGCAGTGACTCTCCTCAGCAGCAGAGGGAGGAGCAGAGAGGACAGAAGGGCTGATACTGACTGATGTCTGTGTTGTTATTTCTAATCTTCACTCAATATTGTGATGTCAGGACTATGATATATTTTGACATTTTAGATTTGTTCCCAGTGAGATATTGTTGCTCTAGAAACAACATTTAGTTTAAAAAATATTCAGCTTTCTTCCTGTACTGACTTTAATCTTGTTTTTAGTAATTCCTTGTAAAACGTATAGTGTTAGCTCTCTGACAATCTAGACAAAATTGGTGTCGTGACTGAAATTTCCCCAGTTTAATTGATATCAAATTCAATCTGAAATTGAATCGAATCTGGGCCTTGTGAATTGAAATCAAACCAGTTCAGGAAATCAGTGGCGATACCCAGTCCTACTTGGAACCAATAGAAAGTACAAACAGCAACTATCACAGTGTAAATGGTACTGCCAGATTTTCAGTTTCTGATATGATAACATTTTATTATGTATGACATATTGGTTTTTAATAAAGTAGCGTCACATGATTAAACTACTTTTTTTTCATTATTGCAGGCCTTTTACCAACACTTATCTTAATTGTCGATTATTTGGAGTGTTTTTCTTTTTTAATGGATTTAAAGAGTGTTTAAGACAGTTGTTTATTTATCTAAATTAACGGTTGCAAATGAGTTTGAGTTAGTGTTGACAATTTTCTTTTTTTTTAATGAGACATGATTTGTGAGAGGGGGGTACAATTATATAAGTGTATGCTTATTATTTTTCCTTTTTGAGCATGTCTGTTCATGTTTTGTTTGTTTTGTTTGGAGGGTTTTTTTGCTCCAACCAAAGTTTTTCATAGTCATTTATCCGTTTTTTTTTTGTTTGTTTTTTTAGTTTATACTATGTCAGGAAACAGTAATAGCAATATTAATGCCTATCACAATTTCAGCAAGCTCAAGGTTACACCTTCGAATTCACACAATCCAAAACCTGAAAATATTTAATTTACATTAATGTTAAAGAGAGAAGAACAGCCATCTGGAACAGACATGTTTTGACTTTTTTGCTTAATGAACAACTTCTTAAATTAGTCTGTTAATGTTTAAGATTAAGTTTCACTTAATGGACTGATTGCTGCAGCACTGAGTTTCCTATGCGCTCATTCGGTGCTTTTTATGTTGAATATTTCCTTTCTCTAACATCTGCTTCTCACACTGTTGTTCTCTTTGACAGAACCTTCTGGAGAAGTCCGCAGAGAGAGAAACTCGTCAGGAGTACGCACTGGCTATGATTCAGTGCAAGGTGCTGAAGCAACTCGAGAACCTCGAGCAGCAGAAGTATGATGACGAGGACATCACCGAGGACATTAAGTTCCTGCTGGAGAGGCTGGGAGAGAGCGTGCAGGATCTCAGGTACCCAGTCGGCTCCATTTCATGAACCACAAACCGTTTATTTTCAGTCTCAAGAAGTTCAGCTACAAAGAGCAGATTGTGAATGCATTGTCATGTTCTGTAAAAATAGGTGCTTGGAGACGTTTTTTAAAGGAGAGGAGATCATAGTGCTGTACATGAATCTTTAAAGCTAGTCCATTTTCTAAAGGCATATTTCCGTATATTTTGAACACTGCATTGTGTGGGTGACCTTTAGATATTTTCTGTACTTGAAGTGAGGTCAACTAGTCCATATGCTGTATATCTAAAATCACTGCTCTTCACAACAGATGGGTTGAAAGAAAGCAGCATAGGGATGAATAAAAGTAGTGAACCTTGAGTTGTCCTCTTTACTTGTTGGAAAAAAAAGTTTTAATCTTCTATGTGTGTTTGTTTTTTTATAAACAGCTCATTCGATGAGTACAGCTCTGAACTCAAGTCCGGCCGCCTGGAATGGAGTCCTGTGCACAAGTCTGAGAAGTTCTGGCGTGAGAACGCCGTCCGCCTGAACGAGAAGAACTACGAGCTCCTCAAGTAAGATGAAGCTTGGATTTTTCCCAGGACATAAGGGCACAAGTTCTGCTGTATTTTAAACTAATTAGTAGCCACTGGAGAAGTGAATTAAATTTCAAATTAATAATTAATCATGTGAATGTATTCTGAATGTGAGAAGTGAAATGAAGAGACGTGATTTAATTTTGATAGGTTTCATTTCATTTTTTGAGTTAATGAATTTTTCTCAAGGCTGCAATAAGCTGCATATGAAGATGAGGCTTTTGCTAGCACACTAATACACTATACGGCAGCATTGTACCGCTAAACATCAGTATATTAGCACTGTCATTGTGAGCACATTACCGTGCTGACATTAGCATTTGGCTCAATGTTCCACTGTGCCTAAGTAGAGCCTCACAGTATGAGTCTTGTTTCTGAAAACTTTACATGAGTTGCATATGCATGTAAGGCTTTAAAAGATTAGATATACCCATACACATATATTTATATATACATCCTATTAAATTTAAACAGTTTTAAAATGAATTGAATCTGAAACCTGAATCTGAAATTTAGAATCAAATCCCACTGGTCACATTCTGTATGTTCAAAACTCTTTACTCACATTTTGTTCTCAGGTCATGCTTTTTACAGCCTCTAAAAAGCTACACACTCTTCAACATCGAGACTGATAATTGCACAGCCTCTTAACATTGTTTTTCTCTCTTGTTTGTGTGTGTGTTTGTGTGTGTGTGTTCAATCTAAGGACTCAGGTCACAAGAGATAAAACCTCAATTTGTGTCTGTGTTTTTTGTTATTCCGGTCACACACTCAGTTGGGGCCACTGACATTCAGTAAAAATCCCGATCTACCCATCTCATTGTCTCATCACCGTCCTGCCTCTGTAATCAGCTCAGGCATCATCTCAGCTTAAAATACGCTCCTTCATCATTAGCCTCTTTGCCCAACTCTCAGCCACGCTTTGTCTCGCATAAAGCCCAGAGGTGTCACACATTCAGAGGATGCCTTATTTCTTGTCCTTGGACAGATTTTTAAGTTTGAGCTTCTCAGTTTTAATGTAAAATTAACCTCTGGCTTTCTACATCCAACTCTTTCTTAGTTAATCTTTTGATTTTATGGAGCTCTTTCTAAAGTCTTGGCCTCAAAGCATCTGAGAAATGTGTTAGTCAGAGTGACTAAGCTATGATGGTATCTGTCCTTTTGTTTGCCTTTCTTCAATAGGATCTTGACAAGGCTGTTGGAGGTGTCAGATGATCCTCAAGTCATAGCGGTGGCAGCTCACGACATTGGAGAATATGTACGACATTACCCACGTGGCAAAAGGTAAGGCTGTGAAAACCAATTCGTATCAAAGCTTTAATATGTGTAGAATTTCTGACTTTGGGAAGGGGAAAATACATCACGCTGGTGTCCCCAGTGTGACTGGTGTTGGCCACGTTTGTTTATATCTAAACACACCTATTGATCTGCAAGCCTTAGGCTCACCCAACCTGCTCATAAACCCCGGGAAATAAGCTTGTTGTCTGTCTGTGTCACATAATGCTGAAGTTCAGGGTGTACATCCCTTCCATCTTCTAAATAGGACCCATCATTGTACCTTATGCAGCATGGCAGGATGGTCATCCCTCACTTTGTGTAGGTTACAACACTGGTTCATTTCAGTCTATTAGATCATCTTTGGCAAATTTTGAACTTCTCTTAGCCAGAAGTATTTATTTTTGTGAAGCAGTTGTTCAGTTTGAAGTGCCTTTTATCAGCACAGAGGCTGGCAGAATGAGCCGGATCTACTCCCGTCCTTGAACCTGGAGGCCAAGCTCAAACTTGAGACCTTTATCGCTTCAAATAAACCTTAACTTAGAATAAAGGAAGTGGTTACTGCTAGCTGCAGTTGCTTCAGTTAACTAATGACTTTGCACTGTATTATGTAATGTATTTGCTGATGTACCTGTGGTTGCTGTTGTGATTTGATGTTCTCATCTTGTTTGTGCTTGATACTGCTATTTGAGCCTGTCTGGCAAGGTCATATATAAATCCTCTGAGGCTGCTAGTTCTTTTACTTTTATATTCTCTCCACATTTTGTTAAAGTTTCCCTTAATATTTGTTATCCTAAAGACACCGTGTGATTGACAGAGCAGTAATAGGTTTTTCTTGTCTCCCACGTCATTCTCATCACCCATTGGTCTGGTCTCAAGGTTGATAAGCCCTACGTCTACAATTAGAGCCCACCAGATTCAGTTTACTCCGTGCTGATATGTAAAAGTACCAGTTTTCCTGCACTTTCACATACTATTCTTTTATCTGGTCACAGCATTTACCACATTATCACATGCATTATGCTGGTGTGTTTTCCTCTTCAAAGCACTATATCCTTTTATCAGGCCAATGACCCTTCATAAGATACATGGAACATTTCAGCCAGGCTGGATTCAATTACTCAGTGCTGGAATTACCTAAAACACGAAAATAGCACCTGTTTTTCTGTGTGGATATTATTCCTTTTCATTTCTCCTATTTCAGGGTGATCGAGCAGCTGGGTGGAAAACAGCTGGTGATGAACCATATGCACCATGAGGACCAGCTAGTCCGTTACAATGCTCTGTTGGCTGTGCAGAAGCTCATGGTCCACAACTGGTATGAACACATTCATATAGCTTCATTGACTATGTTTACATACACAAAATATTCCTGTTTTAGCTTTTATTCTAAATAAGATAATGTTTCTTCTGGGCTGTTTTAATAGCTAATGAAAGTCAATACTTTGCCAATATTCCCGTTTACATGCAGCCATGTATACTCAGATTAATGTGCCCCAACATGTTGACGTGTATCACGTCAAAATATGGAAAAGTTAAAAGGCTCCTTTACGTCAAATAGAATTTTTTAGAGTTTGCTATCAGTGGTGGACATGTTTGACCGCGTGAACTCAGCATCTCTCTTTCATTCCTTCAGCCACCTCCTTGAAAAGGTCGGGGTTGCGATATTTGCACAAATACAAAAACCTTTTGATATCTAAGTCCCTCATAATGTTTAAAAGCTGGCGTGTTTCTTCCTCCGACCAGAAATGTGGGCTTTTCTTTTGGGCATGCATTTCTAACCCAACTTTGCAATCTGTTGGCTATTGTTTGGTCTACATCCCTGGATCCGTGACATCCATGACAACACAAAGGGCTTACCATGAACAAGCAAGAGGTCGTGTGTAGCAAACTGCAATAGAAACCCCATTGAGACGCATATTTTAGAAGCACTGTACACTGTGTGATGTCACACATTCAGATGTTGTCATAAGGGAAAACTAGTTATTACTGTTATAGTTGAAAGGGGCCCTACATGTACATACAAATGATTAAAGGGCTGCACACGCTAACAGGTATTTTCATTTTTTTCTGGCTGGTTAGACATCTGCTTGGTTTGAAGTTGGGTGGAGAGATATGCTGGGAATTATGTGAGGTTAATGGACCGTGTACTGATAGGACTGATAAACATGTAATTTGCTCCAACAAAGCCAACAGGAGGTTCACAGAGATGTCACCAAAGCTCAGTCTACACACGCCTACACAGGCCTAAAAAAAGGTCTCATCAAGCAAATTAAGTTAAATCACCTGTGTGGCTGGGCCATGGCTAGGCCTTCAAATATAACCTGACATACTTAGATATGTGTATCTGTTTGTTTCTTAATTTAGGGACATTCATCAGGTCAGGACTTACCAACCACCTCACAGTTTTAAGTGTGTTTTTTAATGTATTCACAGAGAATAGGAGTAGAAAAACAAAGAAGATAGACTTTTCTTTTTTTGACCTTGTGTTCTTCCACAACAAGGTAGGAGAGTGAGTCAGTTTTGATTTGATGCTGATGATCACTTGCGTGCAGAACCATCTCAATGGTTGTTTAGTGCAGTGGCCGATTCTGATTCTGATTTCAAGCAAACTGCGTATCCAGTGCTTTGCAATTTTCAAAAAACACAAGCATATTAACAGAAAACACAAATGCTAAAGCCACAATGAAAGTAAACATCAACAGATGAGCAACCGACCATGAATCAGCCTGAAAGGAAAACCTCAAAACCTAATTTTTCAGTCTTTAAAAGGACACTCCAGCCCTCTTCTTGATGCAGTCACAGTGTTACAGTTCCTAAGCCAACAGCACAGTTGCTAAGCCACTGACTTTAATAGGCACATTATTATTTTTCAGAAGCTGTAATTTGCTCACTTAAACTTGTCCTGTAAAATGAAATGAGGCAGAAATTTGTAGATTTCACTTTTCTTTCCTTTTAAATGGTAATTAAACACTGAAAAAGCTGCTGCTGAAAATTCCAAAATACGTATATCTGATGATTTATTGATCGCTTTCTGCCCTAAAAATCCTCTATTCAGATCACTAACCAGCACTATGACAAACTCTATATGCTTTATTTTACTGAAGTGCTGGTCAATACTTCAGCTTCAGTGTTAAAGCACCACTCTTCACATTTTCACATTTTCTCTGAGCCCAAACACTCATCATGCCCATCATCTTTGTGTGTTTTTTCTGTCTACTGGATCGCTTGGAAACACTAAAAATCATCAAGCAACAAGTGGAAATGTGTTTGTTTTGCTGCCACTATCTAAAACACACTGTGCTCCCTGAGCAACTGTGGATGGAGGCATTGTGTTTAATATCACAGTGTAGTGCTGTTTTCCCATCTAAGTGATCTTAATGTTCCGTGTAAACTGTATGTTCACTGAAGTGTGGGCAGAAGTTTGTTTATCCACCGTAGCCGTACCGAAGGTTTTCATTCTTGTTTCAGTGACTGTGAAGAAAAACAAGCAGATTCCCATTATCTGGCCTATGATAGAGAGCAAGATGCACTTTCCCCACCTCAGCCTGAATACTGCAACATTCACTGTAAGATAAATATTTAGAAAATGCATAATGACATCTCACACGCTGAAAAAGCAGCGAAACAAAGCAGGATGATGAAGGGCTGTTTTAGACATATATTAATATATAAATATATGTGTTAATATATCCAGTATTCGGCCATCTGTTGAATCTCATATGTTGAATCTCATGTTGTTGTTTTATTTATTGGCGGTACAGGAGTTAAGTTATAGAAAGATGGTAATAAATTAAAATAAGGGAAAATAGATAGAAGAAAAGTTAAGCACTAAATAAAGAATGCAGGTAAGATGAGAAAAACCTGAGTGCTGCATACAAAGGCGACCTAGAATGATAAAAAGAATACAACATATACGATAGTTAAAGACATACAGTATAGCTGAGCATAAACAACACCATTAAACAATATAAGGGAATAAAATCCAAATAGATGATGCAGTTACACTATGAGTGTAGTCTCAGGGCTGCTGTGAAACTGCGCCTACTTAGGGCAACAAAAAAGTTTGTCGTTGGTGCATCAGTACAATAGACAAACAACAAAGGACGACAGAGGTGATACGTTTGCTGCTGTTTTTATTCACTTTTTATTTTTGGCACTTTAAGCTCCCTGCTTTTTTTGCGTTGATCTCAGCCTGTGGACCTTTTTGTGGCTGTCCAGCCCAGCTGCATTGGTCTGCAGGTATCTCCTTTGCTGTCCTCACAGTGTGAGTACAGTCATTTTGAAATTAGATGAAAGTAGCCTAGCATCAGTGTTGACATTGTTGGTTTGCAACAGACAATTTTTTAAAAATTACACTTAAACGGAGGGGCAATAGAGAGCGAATAATGGGGTAAAGCGTCCTTTGCTGAGCTCCTGCCCAGCTTTTCCCTTTAAAAAAAAAAAATGAAACAGCGCTGATCTACAAACATGTCATATCCCAAGTGCTCCCTTCGAAGCTGCAGTGCAGTTTTTACACAATAATGGCAGCTAATCTCCGGAAATATAAGTACAGCGCACCGTCTAACACCAGGCCCACCGCCTCCTTGGTGCAGAATTTAAGTGCTGACTGGGACCATGCACTTACCCCTCCCCATATGGACTCATAAGAAATGTACAAAGGATCTAAAGTCCCAGATCCTTTTGAGTTTAAAATTACACTTAAATGAATAGCATGATGAGGACTCCATCAATGAGGTGCTCTGAAGGAAAAGACTGCCTGGCTAAAAGCAGTTTTCCTGAGTGGGACTGTTCAGTCCCTGCTAGCTGCACCTCTTGTAACTCTGTTCGGTTTAGATTTAAAGCTGATGAAACCAGACAAAGGAGGAGGAGCTAAACCATGAATAATCTTTTAAACTAGGCAGACATTTTTTTTGTTTCCCAACTATGCAAGTTACATTTCTTTAGAATATGGCAGTCATGAAAACTGAATGACTTTCTGTCTAAAGTTTTAAGTGCTTGTTTGTACACTGATTCCAGTGGTTTCAGCTTATTAAACAATATGTGATGTGGGAGATAATCATTGAATGGAGGAGTACCTTAGCTGCTTCGGTTGATAGGATGATTCTGGTAAACAATTTGGCAAACTGAACAGGACCCTTTTTTTGTGAGTTTTGAAACCGAGTTTTGAGTCTATATGTTCTCCTAAATGTGTGTATTCTGAGATGACTTGTAGTCTTTGTCCTGAGATGAGAACATCTTGCTCTATATCCATGTTGTGACATTTGGAGAAAAACATACAAGCTTGTTTTCGAAAGCTGTAGACAGCATTGATTGAGCCAAGATGTGACCTTCAACATACCATTTGTTCGCTTGGTTGCAACCTCTGCATTCTTCTGCACTGATGCAGAATTCATCACACGTCTTTCAACTCAAGACGGAGTTGCTCTGATTTGATATGGAAATGGATTTCATCACTCACAGCTGTTTTTTTTTAGCTACCTGAAAGCAGCAGCATGTCATTTAAAAGCCCAGCACAGGAATCTCATCTGAAGACATTCATCTATTTTTGTATTATATTTAACTTCTGCTCCTTATAAGTCTTTGTTCTCACACTCATTCCCCTCTGATCAATCCAGCTTCAGGTGGTAACATGCTGCACTTCAGCTGTGTTGAGGCAGCAGCCCAGTGATTGATAGGTCTTTGTGTTGAAATAGTATAATGGGATCTGAAGGGACAATGACGTAAACACTTGAGCCCTGTTGTTCACATCAGTTTTCTTTGTAATGTACTGGCTGCTTTCTTCTTCTGTTTACCTCCACAGGACCTACGCTGTGAGAGGGGGGGTTGATGTCTTAAGGTTGTTCTGTCTCATTGGATTATGTGCCACCTACAAAAATGTGTGAATGCTGCTAATGCTAAAAAAGAAAGGTATTTTTAGAAAAGTTGAGGTGTCACAAATCGAAGGTATGTTAAAAGCAGCTCACCACACCCACTGTCACCTTGAGTGGGTTGTCTTGCCTTTGTTTCCATGAGAAGATCTTCTCGCCCCTACTTACTGAAGGCCCCTGCTGTCATGACAACAGCACAGATGGATGTGTGAACTGAAAAAGTACTCTTACGTATCATTTTGCCCTTCAGCCTGCTTTGAAAAGTTAGTTTCTTTAACACGTGCAGAAATTGAAAAAGTTTTGACTGAATGTAATTTTTGCTATCGATTGTTTAAGTCCATCAGCTATTGAGAGGCACTCTGTCCTTGTGCTGTACCGGCCTCAGTGTCTAGACTGAAGAACAGTCCTTTCTACAGAAGTCAATAGATTTGATGGACATTTCATACACTAGCCTGGCTATTAGGGACAGGAAAATGCGCACATATCTGTTCAGTATCACTGTGGATGCCTTTAAAACACCACAGGGAGGAAGGGAGAAAAGAGTAGGAAATTGACCTTGGTGAGGATATGCAGGGTCATTCTTCTCTCCACTTCTCATTTTACTGAAATTATCACTGAACAGAATGTACTGATGATTTCCAGTTACTGAATTCTTTGTGTTGTCCTTATTTTTATTTTTAATTACAGTGGATACAGCTTCTAAAATATGAGCAAAACATGCTCTACTT
>JAPZEB010000004.1:21918088-21930961 GCA_029783705.1 Chaetodon striatus
GCTTCCCTCACTCCACTCATGTCTCTTCCTCGCATCCAAGTTCATCCCAGCGAGGATATGAGAAAGAGATGCAAAGAAAAGATGCAAGGATGGAGTAGGCGAAGCTGCCAATTAGAAATCCTTGGTACCATAGCGTCAGTCTTAAGTATCGCCAGTGACTGTGCCACATGGAGGTGCCGCATTTATACGTCACAACACTTAATAAAAGACTTCCATGTAGGATACACGTGTTTCCTTGCTCTAACCTCCCCCAGGTGCGTCCTCTCTCCTCTATCCGTGTCTGATTTCTGTGTCATGGGAGGAGAGAGGACGCAAGTAACCATATGTCAGCATAATGAAAAGCACCCTTGGTCACTACCTTTTTATAAAGCCACAACCTCACCTGCACGCTGTTCTTGGCTGGAGGCCACACGGCCAAAAAATCCCAAACACAGCAAAATAAGAGAAAAAAAAAATACAGGCACTGGACAGGGTGTCTGCAGATAAATACACCTCCACACACTTAACACATTGGTGATGATTGATGTGATTACTTGAAGGAAATACAAATAAATAGAGTCTGTTAATATCTCAAAACTGTCTTCATAAGACACTTAAGACTTTATCTTTTATAATAAAAGTTGACCAGCTTTACTGTCTTCGCAGCCGTCCCTGGAAAGCCCACTGGTGTGACCCTGGTGGAGGCTGTGAAGGACTACATGGTGCTGGCCTGGAACGAGCCTGCTAACAATGGAGGAGCTGATGTCAGGGGATATTTTATAGACTACAGGACTGTGAAGGGAGGCGTTGCTGGGAAGTGGCATGAAATGCACAACAAGGCATTGACCACTACTTCCTATAAAGTAAGTCATTTTATTTCAAGCACCCATGGGCAGATTTGTAATACAGCAGCTTTGGCTTTCATATGAATGAAGGAGTCACAATGTCTAGTATCATCAGTAACGAGATTTTGTCAAGAAGGCGAGTGCTTTGACTTTTTATGTCATGAAGCTCAAATGAATGTACCTACTTTGTAATCATTTCTCTTAATTTGCATTCGTGTCTTTTAGGCTGAGAACCTGAAGGAGAACGTCTTCTACCAGTTCCAGGTGCGCGCTATGAACATGGCCGGTGTGAGTAAAGCCTCTCTGCCCAGTTCATCTCTGGAGTGCAAGGAGTGGACCATTACTGTGCCAGGTATGAGAGACGCTGTATTCACCAAACAGAATAAATGCAAGGAAATTGTGTTGGTACATATCAGAGAGGAAACAATCAGATAATTGACTAGGAGATCGACAGAAAATTAATTGGCAAGTATTGATGATCAATATATCATTACAGCTATTTCTTTAACTAAAATATATTACCTGGTTCTAGCTTTTCAATTGTTAGATTGTGATCCTTTTCCTTTTCTTATGCAAATATCTCTGGGCTTTGGACTGTTGGTCGGACATAAGAAGAAATTTAAAATACATCGCATTGGGTTTTAGAAATTTCTGATATGTAATTTCATTATTTAACAGACTTTTTATATACCAAATTATCAATCCAGAAAATAATCATCCAAATGACCAGTAATTGATAATGAAAATAAATGTTAGCCACAGTGATACAAGCATAACTTTGCTGATAATATTAAGACCAGTCGTTCTCAATCAGGTCCTCGGACTCCTGGATGTCCCCGGATCTCTGGTCAAGAACCACTGGTTCCAGAGGGTCCCAAGAAAAATTGGGAATAATAGCAATAATAATAATAATACATTTTTTTAGAGGCACCTTTCAAGGCACTCAAGGTCACCTTATAGAAACAAGTACATTAAAAGGGGTAAAAGACACATCAAATGTCAACACATATACTTTATTATCACTATTTAATTCACTAAAGAAGTGAGCCTAATGTAAGAAATATTCAGAAGACTGACTATTCTCATCATAGGTTTCACTTCCTTCACGTTTATCTCCTCAACTGTAGTTGTATCTGATAACCACAGTCTTTTTAGGTGGAGGTCCTTGAAGCAAAATCTTATCAAATGTTGAGGCAAAGGTTGAGAACTGCTGATTTAAACAATAGTTAACTTACTTTATTACACAGCTTTGCTGTATACTCAATTCTTATTGCATCGCACTCTATGGTCTGTTATTTCTGAATAATAGACCATTGTGATGGACACAGTTCTGATAATAGACACTCAGCGGAAGCAATAAAACAATTTTCAAGTTCTAAAGTCATCTTTAAGTCAATATTTTGTATCAAATTATTCATGTCTTTAGAAAATAGCCATGTAACAATGGGGATCATGTACAATGAAAGAGTCCTTGCTAAAATAAACCCCTTCAGGGTGATGCAAAACCCTGTGTGAATCACCCTGTTGTTTATTTCGCTGTGGGCCTTTTACATGGACGACACTTTGACTTGTCACAGTAAGAAAAGCACAGGTGTGAATATAAAAAATAATAATGGCTGACTTCCATTTAGCTGCTTTTTTTTTATCAGGCTCCTGGTGTCATGAATGTTGGCTCACTGTCACGCTCACTGAAACACTTGAATGGAACAAAGTCATAATTAGTGTTAACAGTAACACCTGTGGTTTTTTTCCACTATGACGAGTCAAAAACTGCTCTGAGAAGGCTTATACTGACCAGCTCACTTTACTTTACAAAATGTAATTATATTCCTAATAAAAAAAAATGTAACCTTCAGTCCATTATAATAAATGTATATTAAATATGTCTTAAAATATTTATGTAAAAATGTTGTATTTCATTGGTTGTCCTTCTTTGAAATCCTCACTTTATTGTCAACCTTTTGCAAATGAATTTTTCTTTTTGTTTTGGCTATTTACAGTTAGTTTGAGAATTATCTCTATTTATGCTCCAAGGTCCTCCTGTTGGTCTGCATGTGCTGGAGGTCCGTGACACCTCCGTCGTGATCCTGTGGGAGCCACCTGTATTCAATGGCCGCACTCCTGTCAATGGCTACTACCTGGACCTCAAGGAGGCCTCTGCTGCAGGCTGGAAGGCTGCTCACGAGAAGGTCAACAGGATGAAACACATGAAGGTGAGAAAGATAAACAGATTGTTTTACTGGATCGTCTTGAGGCGTAGTTATTCTGTAACTGAGATCTGATGGTCAAGTCGGAGCTGGAACAGCATGTCCTTCCTGCGTGTTTCCTCATGTGATATAATGACGGCAGAGTTCTCGTAACTACCTCTCCCCTCGACTCTGTGTGTGGTGATTCAGGTGACGGGGCTGAAGGCTGGTACATCCTACGTCTTCCGCGTGCGTGCTCAAAATCTTGCCGGAGTTGGAAAGCCCTCAGCAGCCTTAGGTCCAATCCTGGCCCAGACTCGCCCTGGTGAGTGTGATTGTTATGTAACTCACACATTCAGTTGCATAGTGTTCCTACGCAGGTCTCGAAAGTCTGGAAAAGTAGGGGAAATGGCTATTTCTCAGTACTGATATATGACTTTACTTTTTATATCACTCTGTCATGTCTTATATTTTTAATTATTTGCTACTGTAATGACTGTAATTGTGAGTTTAAGAGCTCAAATTGTTAATGCCAGTGATGCACACACACACTGTAACCATTTACTGTCCTTTCCTCAGGCACCAAAGATATTTATGTGGACGTCGATGATGATGGTGTGATCTCTATGATCTTTGAGTGCTCTGAGATGAAGGAGGGCTCTGAGTTTGTTTGGTCCAAGAACTACCAGGAAATCACGGACACCTCTCGCCTGACTATTATCAATGAGGGTGGCAAGTAAGTATCTTTATGTGCCTGTATTTTCATGCAACATCCAGGGACCATATCGTCTCCCTTGCTCTTGCTCCAGGCACGTGTGCAAATGCTCCTCCTCTTTCCTCATACCCTGTCATACCCACGTGTCCTCATCTCCAGGTCCAGAGCTATCTTCAACAGTCCCTCTCTGGAGGATCTGGGCACCTTCTCCTGTGTGGTCACCAACACTGACGGCGTCTCCTCCAGCTACACACTCACTGAGGAAGGTGAGTCAGCCCACAGACAGTCTTGGCATCTCTGCTCCTGTGCGCCTGAAACTTGATTCACTTGTTATTTGTTTGGGTGACGTCAGTGCGAAAGGTGTGAGGAGGGCTTGAAGGACTGTGTATACACTCCTCTCTGTTATCCTATTTCAACAGCTGCATCAGACTGACCTCTGTTACACCCTGGTGTACGTGTGTGCATTTGTCTGGAAAGATGTCTCAAAGTATTTTGTGTGTGTCGGTTAAAGTTGTTGTTACATCCAAGGTTGTACTTGACTTGAGTATTTTTGTCAGTGTTATAGGGTAACTAACCTGGACCCTTTTTCCCATGTTTGTGTCTAAGTGACAAATGAGAACAACAATATCTGAAATAGGTCCAGGGCATACAGGCTGCAATGTAACCACTCTCAAGTGTGTTTAAAGATTGTAATTGTACTGTTTATTTAAATGGAGTCTGGTGGGTTTAGCGATAGTGATCTGGGGCTGTTTCTGGTTAAACAAATAGGATCTTACTCTTTAATGCAAAGGTTTATCACTGTAGGGATCCTTTCCATTATGTTTGCCTGACACTCATCATAGCAATCTGAGCTTGTCAGTGGCAAAACAAACACTTTCAGTGGATGTCAAATTACGATGCCAACGTACCCCGAGTGGTGAGATTGCTATGCCAGTCTGTATCATGGCTGCCAGCTGCAAATCTCTCACTGAATACAGGACCAATTTCAAAAATTCCCATTAGTCACTCAGGCACAAAAACATGAAAAAATAGGGTCCAGGTTGAAAATGACCCAAGTTACTCTTTAATAATGTGCTTTTTTAAACTGTCAAATAGAGAAAAACAGCAAGACTAGTAGTCGATGCTGAAGGGTTTTGACATTCACTCATTTTGCTGCTGTTGTTGTTGTCATTTGACAGGTCTCAAGCGTCTTCTGGACCTTAGCCAAGAACACAAGTTCCCTGGTGAATATCTGACCACATCACATCACACTGTTAATAATACCATGTTGTCTTTTTCACTCATCAAGACTTTAAATTTATTTACTAAGTGCAGATACTGTTTTCAGATGTAGTTTGGAAATTAGGATAACCATCACTTTACTCATCAAAGACTCTAGAAACATCGTCTTATAAATTGCAGTACATAGCAATATACATAGATAAATGTATAGTGGGTACCACAACAGCTTTAAAAATTGTGGCTCTCTCCAGTTATTCCCTTCAAGAATGAAATGGCCATGGAGTTGCTTGAGAAGGGTCGCGTGCGATTCTGGACTCAGGTGGAGAAATGCACTTCAGCCTGCCAAGTGGAGTATGTCTTTAATGATGCCATCATTACTCACGGACAGGTAGGAATCATGACTTGTTGTCAAGTATTTTTTAGTTTATTTAAAATGAATTTAACCAGGGAACACCTTATTGAGATTAAAAACCTCCTTACAAGAGTGTCTGGGCCAAGACAGAGAGCAGCACATTTAACAAAGAGAGAGAGTATACCAAACACAAGACTCGGGTCATCATTTCCTGGTTCACATAGGGGCAAATAGCTCTGTCAAAGCATCCAGTGCCTGATGTACTTTCCCTCAACTCCCTCAATCTATTTTTGAAAACACTTTAAGAGACCGAATCCCTTACACCAGTGATACTCAACTTTAGCCCCGCAGGCCAGTCTGCCCCATGATAGGGTGCTGACCAACCCTTTTTAAATTAAAAGTGAAAATACATTCATTCACCCTGGGATTTTTTGTACTTTTAATGCACACAATAATATGCCAGAGTGCATTAAAAAGCATCTATGTAGACCTTGTTTATCGAGAAAAACACAACAAAGGCCCAGGCTAATTATTCATAAATTAATTAGTAATGTTTGTTTATTAACTGGCCCCTGGTTGAGTTGCACAATAAATTTAAAATGTTATCAAAATCTCAATATGACCAAGTGCAATATCCAAATCATAGAAGCTGCCATTTTTTTGATAAAGGCAAAATGTGTCACAGGATATATATAAATGAAGCACTGTGGTGCTGCAGAGATGGCCCAGCCTATAAATCATATTCCAGATGTAAGAGAACATACTTGTTTTGTTCAGACCCCCAGCAAAAATCACATCATCATCATTTTTTATTTTTTCATTCATTAAAAATGAAATGCAAAAATCAACATTACCACTGAAATCACATCTTGCAATTGCTATATCTGTCCAAATAATTTGACAATTACAAAGATTTATTTTTGCATATTATGCAAAAAAAAAGTCCTCGGCCTTCTGTCTTCTTACAAAAGTGGCCCCGGGGCAAAGCAACCTGAGTATCCCTGCCCTAAACTCAAATCAGTTTGCAACAAATTCCAAGCTGCAGCAGCAGCATACCTAAAAGCCTCTTTTACTATTTCAAGACAAAGTTGAGGACAGATAGCAAGAGTTAGTCTTGCAAATATGTCACAGGGGGAATACGGTAGCTTCCAGCAATTTCCAGATGGATAAATTTACATAGATATGAAGGAGGCAAGTTAAAAATACATTATAAATAAGGACATGCCAGTGATTATGTTTGTAATGAATCTCAGTGCACCATACACTATCTCAGGAGTGAACGCATTGAGAAGATGCCTGCATATTTCAGCACCACTTCTACTTTGGATTATCTTCCAAAAACTGATCTTGCCTGGGTTTTTTATGTATCTTTTTGCTTCCAGAAATACACAATGAGCTTCAACCAGTCCACCGGCATCATTGAAATGTTCATGGACTCTCTGGAGGTCACCGATGAGGGAACGTTCACCTTTAACCTGGTGGATGGCAAGGCTAAGGGTACAACCAGCCTGGTGCTTATTGGAGATGGTAAGACCTCAAATTAAGTTTTCACTTCCATGTTGATGTTGTGCATACAGATTTGTCATTATATTCATTTTAATTGCGTAAATGGAATAGACACTCCAACTAAAAAATGACTTTTGAAGGCTAAACTCCGAAAGCCTTCCTTAGCTGGGTGTGTTTCATTCGCTGCAGTTAAAGTGTGGGTCCATTGAGGGGCAGCAGAAGACTACCTTTCTTCACTGTCATGTGTCAGCTGATTTTCTGATGCACTTTTTCCTCTCCAGAGTTCAGGGAGCTTCAGAAGAAATCTGAATTTGAGAGGGCAGAATGGGTCAGGAAACAAGGTCAGGGATCTTAATTTTTCCATCACATAAGTTGAACACCAATTCACATAAGTATGTTTCAATTGCCTTTTTTAATTGACTATTCACAGGTCCTCACTTTGTCGAGTACCTCAGCTTTGCTGTTACTCAAGAATGTAATGTGCTGTTGAAATGCAAGGCAAGTGAAGGACTAAAAAATGTTTATTGCTGTTTTGCTCTTAGGTGACCCAACTTAATCCCTTCTCTTTTCATTCCCTCCACAGATAGGAAATGTCAGACCAGACACTGAGATCACCTGGTCTAAGGACAGCATTGAGATTGCTGAGAGTGATGAGGACGCTAAGAAAATTGAGAGAACGGACGGCGAGCTGACCTTTAATATTGGAAAGGTCAGCCCATTAGACAGAGGCTGTACATTATGAGGAGTCGTGAGCTTACTGTATGAGCAAAGAGCTTATAGCAATGCCTCTGATGCAGCTATGCTTCTGTTGTAGACCTAGACTAGATGCTACGCTGCCAACCATCCCTCTCTGACACACAGAATCATAAATGATGAAACACTTTTAAAAATATTCACGTTCCCGAGTCCTGCTGGAGTGCTGCTGGAGTCAGCAGCACGTCAGCATGTCGCACTTGGGAATCAGAATAGACGTATTGGGTACATCTGACTCTCTATTTTTGGAGCTTTTACTTTTGTTATTGTAGTATTGTATATTTTGATATTATGGACTTATAGGTCATGCTCTTCAACATTTATGCCCATATAGTGTAAATACAGTATATGGTTTATCTGTGTGATACACTTCATCTTTAACAATGGTTTCAATTTAACTACTCTGGCCAGTTTACTCTGACATTTTAAAGCTGGAAAGCTGATGTTTTTTTAGGATATTAAAGGGATACTTCACTCCCCCAGATAATTATTTGTTTATCAGTTACTCACCCCGTGTTATGTTGAATTTGTGAGGAAAACTTCTTCGTATAGCTACCACAGTAATGAATCCAATAATGGAGAAAATTCGTAATGAATTGAAGTCATAGGGGTCCACTTTGAACCATAGCAAATATATGTCAAAACCTCCATTTACAAACTTTGACACAACTTTAATTTATCCAGTTGTATGCTCACCCAAACACATGCATTTTTGCTAAAACCTTACTATTTAAAACACCCAGGCATTAACAGCACAACATGTGAGACTGTTTGTACTGACGTGTGTTACATAGTAAGGTTCTAGCAAAATGCATGTATGTGGGACGTACTGAGCATATGACTAATTGAATGAGACTTGGATTATACTACATGTTTTGAATTATTTTGCTGTTGTTTCCTTCAATTCATCGAGATTTTTTTTCCATTTTGAATTCTTTGTTCACTGCGGAGGCATATGACTTTTTTTTTTTTTTTTTTTCACAAATTCAACGTAACACGGGGTGAGTAATTGATATACACCTGGAGTCATATTCACAAAGCTTCCTAGTACAAGAGTTGCTCCTAGTGATGAAATTCTTAGAATTAGAATTGTGACATTTTCCTGGAATTTCCCCTTGAAATCAATATCAGGTCCTTGTTAAGATAAAAGTTATTCACAGAGCATCTTAGACCTTAAAAGAGCTCAGCTTGGAGGAGGACTTTTAAGAGGCTTAAGAGTTTCTTAATCAGAGGAGAAAATGGTGGAAACACAAAAAGGTCTGAGAAATATTCTCCAAATATTCTTGTGCAGGGGATAATATGTGCAGCTGATGTCATTAGGGATATGCACACATTTCCCACCTAACGCTTTAACGCCAGAAATCAAATAATCACAACACTAAGATATTTGGGAAACTGGATAAATGCAACAGTGTAGCAGTGATGACTTTGTACTGTCTAAACCTTCCATCAGTAGAGTGAACACACTAACACTGACAACACTTTCACAGTCAGTGGTTTATTTCATTTCCACTGGGTGTCTGCACCTTGCAAGCTCACAAAAGGGCCTGTCTGTGACAACCAATCACATCTGTTAAAAGAATGCATTATACTAGCAACGGGGTCAACCACACCTCCTCACTGAGGTCAAAGTTTCCGTCCCTTCCTTGGTCAGAGTTGCCCTGAGCACTTTCCTAAATCACTCCTAAGCTAGGACTCCTTACAAAAAGTTTTTGGCTAAGTTAGGAGCTCTCTGTGAGAATTCTCAGAATGTTGATGATTCGGGGGTGAAGTATTCCTTTAATCTGGTCTGTCAGTCAGTGTCTGTGCCAGTGAAGTTACATTGATGTTTCAAGGTACCTGTACATTGAAACTTTATAAACATTACTCATAAAGAGAGGGTTGGTGTCACAGCATGAGCTCAGGAGAGGCGGCCTGTCCATCGCCACTCCTGTTAGTCGCATTTGCATTAACTGGCTTATCTGTCTAATTCACAGTGGGTTGTTAAGCAGGAGAAACCGAAAGAAAAACAAGGAAAAAAGCCAACTGCCGTGGACGAACCCCCGCTGCCAAGACCCAAAGTCTGGACGTTATCTTTGCTGCCATAAGTTGATGCCTATAATTTCCCCATGTGTCCTCCTCGTCTTACCTTTTTCATGTCTTCCTTTTAATGCCTGCACAGCAGGAGAAAAGCTTGCCTTTTCTGCTTTTAGTCCGTCTCTGTCTGGCTGTTCTGCCGTCTGTTGTCTGTCCCAAGAATTATACTGTATTCCCCCCCTGTTTGATTTAGAAGGGTAAATCTGCTGTCTCAAGGATACTAAATATACTTTCACTTCAAACTCTAGATTTCCAAGTCGGATATAGGTATTTACGACGTCTACCTGACTGATGACAGAGGCAGAGATAAGAGCACCTTCAATCTGACGGATGCAGGTAAAGTCTCTTTCATGAATCTGTTAGTGAAAAAGGGAAAATCTGTGCTGTCAGCCTCGCAAAAAAGCGATTAATTGCTGTTCTCATCCTTTTATTTCCCAGGATACCAAGCCGTAATGAATGAGCTGTTCAGGGTTATTGGTGAGTCATTAAACTTCACACCAAGCAGCAATGAAGCACCACACTAAAGAAAATCACATTAAGAAGCAAAATGTGCGGTATTTTTCCACTCCATGAATTATTAACAGCTAAAGACCACATATTTTATGCAGTTTCATGTACAATAAATCTATATTGTTTTTATGGGAAGTAGATACACGCCTGCTTTTATATTGTGTTCCCTCCAGCCAACTCCTCCTCTGAAATCAGAGTCATGAGCACTGAACATGGCATCATCCTCTACTCCATGGTCACATATGGCCACGAGGATCTGCGTGTTGGCTGGCTCCACAAGTATGTAAAATCACGCTTATTCACTTACATATTTGACATCCTTTTTTAAATATTCTGTCTGGCATACACATGTACACTTGTCATGAAATATTCTGATACAAACCAATATGAACATTATCATCTTAAACTCTGTAGCTTAATGCAAATGTTACCAAATTTGGATGCTGAATTTGTGTGTGGTATATATAGTAAAATATGCCAGTATCTACACTTTGTAAAATAATTTGTCCAGTGGTATAAAATATTAGCTTTACTCAGCTGTATTAATTTATCTATCAGGGACAACACGCATTAATAAGTTGTAAATCAAGGTTAATTTTCACCTGCTGGGTTATGTCATACATTATAACATGACACACAAACAGTAGACCAGGCCACAGCAAAGCACACATACAGTAGAGCAGGGGTTTTCAGTGCTTCTGAGGCCAAGGACCCCTTAGAGAGACAGAGCAGGGACCCCCTACTACATATATTCTCTAAATATTCCTACACCTTCCTATACCTTCTCTTGCATTTACCTGTAGGTGCTAAGTCAGCAGCAGCTGCAGCATGGCTTGGTGCTTAGCCTCACTCTCTGCACTTTTACCGGTGGTTTCTGAGGTGGACAGTGTGTCAGAGTCTCTTGCTTGAAAAGTTACAAAACAATTTTTCAGGGCTTACAAGACTTCTGTACACATGGAATAATAGTGCAGCTAATTGTCCAATGTGTTTCAATAGCATGTAACTATTCGCTAACTATTTCACTGTGCCATTATGTTTAGGTGTGGTACGATGCCACGCAGGGGTTTAGTGTTGGCTAGCTCACATGATTGCACAAGGATTCATGGGAAACGGTTAGCCTATCATTAATGTTGTGTTGTTAAAATATTTTTTTGGAGGGGCGCCCGGTGGCCCAGTGGGTGGAGCTGGCGCCCCAGGCACAAAGGCACTTGTGCCCTTGCTGCAGCAGCCACGGGCTCAGTCCTGGCCTGAGGCCCTTTGCTGTGTGTAATCCTCTCTCTCCTCCTTTAAAACTTAATATACTGTCCCATGAATTAATGAAAGGCAAGGCTAAGGGTGCAACCAGCCCAAAAAATAATCTTTAAAATATTTTTTGAAAATAAACACATTTCAATAAATGTAAATAAATATAAATTTCAATACTTTTGCTACTTGTATTTTGGATTTTAAGACACATTTTAATTTTGAAAAAGCACTAAAATCAAAACTTTAAATAGAAGATCAGACATTAATTTAGCAGCTCCAATGCAGTAACACTGAGGACCTCCAAGGGGTCACAGACCCCCTGTTGAAGACCGTAGAGGATACAGCATGAATGAAAAGAAAACCTAGTGAAAACTATTACATAACACACCCAGACAAGCACAAATAACAATCAGAACTTTTACAACAGACAAAAGTAAACATCACAAAGAACTAAACAAACATATCCTTACAAGCAGTTACTAAGGACGCATGTTGGCCAATTTGTCAGCTTTTCAGAAGGCTGTTAAGTCCCTCTCAAATCAGTTGGTAGTGTTTTTAGCCATGTGATGCTTGGAAAGAAAAGGCTTTTTGTCACAGACCTTCAAAGCTTGCATGTATATTTTCTCAATAAGCTTTAGGATGGTTTTTCACCTGTGATCAATCAGCAAAGCTATATGTAATATTGGGATGAAGCACTGCATTTAGAAGTATTTTTCTGCGTCCATAGTGAAATAGTTTCTGAAAATTAACATTTCAGAGGAAGAAAGTGTTTGAATTGGACTGTTTCAACTATAACTTACTCGCTCAGCTCTCCTGCATAATCTTGTGATGAATTATATGAGAACAATCTACAGATGGGGACAAAATCTCACCAGCTGTACAGGTCACATGTGTCGGATCTCTTATTTTGGTATAATACTGTCTGGAACGTTTGTGCTAATTTTAACTGTCAGCTGCATTGACTGCTTTTCTGTTTAAATCTTGCCTTTCAGTGTACTTGCTACCTTCAGTAAACAGTAACATTAATTGATCTTTGTGTCGCCTGTTTCTCCATTAGAGATGGGAAGATTGCCGCCTCAGAGAGAGTTAAGTCTGGAGCCACAGGAGAGCAGATTTGGCTTAAGATCAATGAGCCCACAGAGAAGGACAAGGGCAAATACACCATGGACATCTTTGATGGCAAGGACGGTGTGAAGAGAGTCTTTGATCTGGCTGGCAAGGGTAAGTGAAACTTTAAAAGTCAAACAAAGGAGATACTTCAGATTTGTTAAAAAAAAAAGGCCCATTAACTTTGGCTATTGTTTATGTAATTATTAATATTAATGTTTTGTTTTTTTCTGGTGCAGCATGGGAAGAGGCATTTGAAGAATTCCAAAGGCTCAAGTAAGTAAACAAACTCATCTGACTCGGTCCTTCTGTTGTGTAATTTTGAATTGAAGAGGATGTTTGCACAAATACTATGTCATAACAAACTTAAAATAGACT
>JAPZEB010000004.1:21931061-21946019 GCA_029783705.1 Chaetodon striatus
CGATCTAGACTCAGTGTACTTTGTCAGACCTTTCAGAAGCACTCAAAATACATTTCCTGGAATTGTATAGCGCAGGACAAAAATGTTGGCAATCGTTCTGCCTGTGATACCATTTTAAGATGCTTCTGACAATGTCTGCCTTCTTTCCTCCCGTAGGGCGGCAGCAATCGCAGAGAGAAGTAAGTGGTTACTTATTCTTTTGTTTCTCCCATGAGACGTCACTCTATGACATGATGTAACATTTTCCAGTACCTAGAGACTATTTCAGTTTTAACACAATCTTGTACTTGGGTTCAGTGAAATTGAAGATACATGAGTGTGTAGGTCATCATAATATCAAGATCTTATTCATTCATGGAAAATGGTTTTCTAGGAGATTAAATGGCTATATTTCGTTAATGTGGAATTGGAGAACGGAAATTTCCAGCCAAAATATATTTAAAATATTACTTGGGCAGACAGTAGAGTTGAAAACTTTGTAATATGTTTTATGAAGGATGGTTCACTCACCAGTTTGAAAGTCATCGTTAAAGGGAGAATTCACCCCCACATCAAAAATTCATATTTTCCTCTTACCTGTTGTGCTATTTATCAATCTAGATTGTTTTGGTGTGAGTTGCCGAGTGTCAGTGACGTAGTGGTAGCGATGAGATAGGTGTACTACAAGTAGATGGCTAGGTTGGTGAGGAGGAGGTGGGTATACTCTCCTATATATTCCAATGTTTTTTGACTGATAGACAGGATATACTTTAAACAGCTAGAAAAAGAGGAGGGTATGCCCTATATGTGTGCCTATACCAAGCACTACACCACTCCGAATGCTGGAGATATCGGCTGTAGAGATGTCTGCCTTCTCTTGAATATAATGGAACGAGATGGCACTTTGCTTGTGGTGTTAAAAGTGCCAAAAAATACTTTAGAAACACTCAACAGCAATGTCTCTTTCCAGAAATCATGACCTGGTTACTCAAAATAATCCACAGACTTTGTTGTGAGCATGTAGGCATGTAGGAGCTACTTTCCATTTACAAAACACCCGCAAACCGAATCACTTTGCAGGAGAAAGTGTGCATCTACTGCTATTTCAAAAAGCAGTATTGAGCTAGCTAATGGTATAGCTCAGCCAAGGAGGATGCCAAAAATGTTAACCTCTCGTGTTGTCATGAGCATGAGCCTCTTGGCCATGATTAAATACACGCTTCCTTCTGTGCCGTGATAACGGTTGGTAGAAGTTCGGTGGAAAGCGTGTATCTCTTCATCGCCATTATATTGGAGAGAACGCAGACATCTCTACAGCTGATATCACCAACACTCGGCAACTCACACCAAAACAGTCTAGACTGATAAACAGCACTACTGGTAAGAGGGAAAATATGTTTGTTTGTTTTTTTTATACATAATTTTGAGGTGAACTGTCCCTTTAATATTATGTTGTCACACGTCAAATGCTCCACACAGGCTGACTGACTGATGGTGGACATTTGCTTCTTGGCTGACTCTTGAATTTCTTGTTTAGATCGTGCTCGTGTTATTGGAGGCTTGCCAGACGTGGTTGCGATCCAAGAGGGCAAGGTAAATAAATTACATATTCAGTGTGTTCATACACTGCATTAAACTCTGTGTCTCACCTTCCTCTGTCTTTGTCACTGTTTTATTCATCGGAGTCTCTTTCCTCTGAACTTTGCAATCAATATTCTTATGACAAACATCAAACCTGTGCAATCCCTCTTACTCTCTTTAGTCCCTGAACCTGACTGGCAATGTCTGGGGCGAGCCTACACCTGAGGTGAGCTGGACGAAGAATGACAAGGAGCTGGTATCTGACGAGCGCTACAAACTCAAGTTCGAGGCTGGCAAGTTTGCCAGCATCACAATCGCTGCCGTCACCACGACTGACTCTGGCAAATACGCCCTCCACGTCAAGAACAAGTACGGTGCAGAGGCTGGCGAGTTCACGGTCAGTGTCTACAACCCAGAGGATGAGGAGATCAAAGAGGAGAAGAAATGAAGTAGAAAAGATGAATGACTGGGCTATCTCCAAAGCATTTACCCCGGCACACGCCGGTGCACCGAGCAGTTTGAATAAATGATTAATACAGCTGCTTCCTCCTGAGTCTTTAATGTGCTGGGCTAAAGAGCTTTGGGCATTGCTCGTTGAGGAAGCAAACAATGAATGTGATACAGAGAGGATAATTGTGTGCTTGTAGTTGCTTGACATGTCCTCTGTCCCTTCTGGCCACTTTCAGCAGTAAATGTAAAGTTTAACCATAGCTGTTATAAATCTTTGTTTTAGTAATGAAGGCCAGCAAAAGGGAAACCAGTATTCTTATATTAATACAGTATTACATTTGGAAAACCTCTGACCTCTGACACCAAGTCAGGCCTGAGGTTTATACGCTGTAACAAAATAAAGGAAAAATAATATATGAACTTCCTGCCAGCCATTTGCTTTGTGTGTTGTGAGACACTAAAAAAAGTGTCAGTTTTGTCATGTGCTCCACTGATTAGAGCTCTTGGTGTCTATTATTTATAAGCAGCTATTATGTTGAAATTGCACTGTGTGCATGAACGTTTTGTCCTGTTGGTGTACTGTTTGCAAGTGTCAATAATTACAGCAGTTTGTAGGAGAGGTGGAGCAGGTAAACCCTTATAGCCTGCAGTAGCGTGACGAAACACACACGGCAGTTGAAACTGGTTCATTCAAGGTGTCTCATGCAAAGCTGCACAGGCATAACTTGAATACTTTTGGAGGTCTTTCAATAGCACTTGTCTTATGGGCACCTGACACTGTTAGAAATATGTGTTGAAAGTAGGGGGGGAATGTTGTATTTCAAGTACAATACAAGGGAAACATAAAGAAAACTGCCCTGCAGCATTTAGTGTGAGGCTGTGTCTATTTACCAAGGTAAATAATAGTCTGTTTTCTCTTCAAGGCACTCCTTATTGTAATGAAAGTGCTTATGCTCTAGAGAGGTTTCCCTTTGACTTTACATAATCACCCACAAATGGTTCATTCAGTGAGAAAAATGCCTTCATTAAATTTGATTTGCAAAAACCTTAAGAGTTAGGGGGGCTGATGATGGTCTATTAGAAAACAGCTAATGGTGGCATCTGATTTCTGCCTGCTTTTATTGCTGGTGCTGTTCATCATGAGTTGTGTGCAGGGTTGTTAAAGAGGAGCCAAGCACTGCACATTAAACTGAGGTGACCTCTCACCCATACATGTGATCTTTTGTATAATATCTGTCAATAAATGTCCTCTTAACTGGGCTGCTCGGGGCAAAGTATCACTAAATAAAAGAAAGATGCTCTAAGTTTCAATACACTGTGTTGTGAAGCTATCCTAATGTAACCCTGGCTCAAAGAGTGGCACCAGCTGTGAGAGTGCGCCGCCACTGTGCGGCTCCCTGTCCCGTCAACTTCAGCTCCCTGCTCCCAGCCCTACCAGTCAGCCACGGTGGTCCAGCCACGGACACGTCAGGAGGCTTCCGAGGAGTTTCACGGGCGAAAATCATGGGGACTCACTGAAGACACCATAGCGTCCTTCATCTGCAGCATCCCGCTGGAGTAACAGAAAGGTGAGTAGTTAGCGGTAGGATGATTTCACCCGGTTTGATAGCCGTTTGCTGCTGCTGCCTGTGATAATGCATATCTCAATGTACCGTCAGCTAACGTTAGCTAGCCTGTACGCTGGCTAACATTTTAGCTACGATACATTAATTAAACCCAGAGGAACCTGCTATCGTTATGTAATTTTGAATTCATTCATAGTGTAACAAATGGACCGCTTTGCATTGAAACCGGCGACCTAGCGTTAGCACTGTTTCTTAGCCTGTTACCGTTTCACCGTTTGCTATTAACGGTAACCCCACCATAACATTAAAGCTAGCTGCGGGTTAACTGAACAGGCGAGCAGCTAGCTGAGCCCAGTCTCCATTCATTTAATTTTCTCCACTACTTTCATCCCCACTGTTAATGTCCTAAATCTCTACTAATGCCAGACATTTTAGTGCTTTGTAAACATTATTTAAAATTGAGTTTTTGGTTTCTGTTCATGTGTTTCCGCATTTTCCGTTCATGTAACGTTGGAGCGCTCGTGCACTGGTGACATTTCAATCAAGCAACATGGCAGATTTAATCCCTGAAATTAGCATTTTTAGCCCCAAAAATCTGCGACATGCAGCTAACGTTAGCTTGTATCGTGTGTTAATTTACGTTTTGTCGTTGGTGGACTCTTGGTGAAGTGTTCACTTGACTTGTAAGGTTAAGCAAAGCAATGCTGCCAACTCACCAAACAAACCACCTGCCCGTGGGTGCTATTTAAAAACTACATTTTCCAGAACTTTCTTGGTTTTGACAGATTTAACACAGTGAGTGTGAATTAAGTCTCAGTGCAGAGGCTGCAGTTTACCAAACATGAAAAGTATGCCTTGTGCCTTAACACTACTTCAGCTTAGGAAGATTAAGCAAATAAAGGTTGTTGTACCTGTATTTAGAAGAAAAATAAACACTTTGCAGATTTGCACTGCTTTTGGCTTCTTCAATCCTTTAAGATTTGTTTTTCTTGCACTGCAGAATGTGCAGTAATGAAAGCCAACACTGTCTGCCTGTCTGGGGTTGTGGTTGTCATGGTTTATGTTACACACATAATAAGTAGGCTCATTTCGGTGCAGTTTGGTGTAACCTAATACTTGAGAGAGTGTAAAGTGAGCCATGTGTTGTGTGTTTGGCTCATTCAGTCACAGGGCTGAATCTTTTGTCACTAGGTCAAAGCACATGTTCACTAGATCATTACAGATGAAAACCATAATTATGCAGTAAAACTAACTAAGATCATACAGGATATAGATGAATGAAGGACAATCTGAAAAAGACAACAATATAGATGATTATGCTGTCTAGGTAGAGGTTGAACTCATTTACTCCCACATGTTCTTGAAGTTTTTTATTTTATTTTATGTAGTCAAACATTCTCTTCTGAAAATCCTCTACATTTCTCACTTATTTGAGGTAAACAACTTCAAAAAGCAATGAAGTAAAGGGAGGAAAGAAATGCATACCATAGGACAAGGTCAACCACAACCACGACAGTTTATTTCTTTTAATTATTGAAAATTGTGCTTGATTTCTATCTACCCTGGATTGTGACGTCCTGGAGGATAGGCAAAGTAGTTTGGCTGGTTGGTTGAAGTCAGACCTGACCTGTTTTCACCTTTACCTGATATATGCTGCTTTAGTTTTGGTTTCAATATTCGTTGATTGAAGACTCGAGCGGGAACACAGCAGGTGTGGCTGAACAAAAAATTCGGAAATGTCATGATTGACTAGATGGGATCTGTTTTAGTCGACAAATCAATAAAAAGGAACAAGTGGGGGGAAATAAACTAACTAAGACCATAATACTTAGGTGCCTTGTCTTGTCTCTTAATGGTACACATACAGTATATATAAAGACATGGGCTTTCTACATTGATTTTTGCTTAGTGTATTCAGTTACTGCTGGGTTGTTTGTGACTCAGTGCACAGCACATTTCATTTATAAAAGGAAAGTATAAATCTATTTATGCATGGATCTTGTCAAATATTCAAACACAGAACAGATCCTAGCACAGGGGGAGGATGACTCAACAGCCTTGCACCCAGTAGGCCTGTGTGTTTTGTTTGATAGTGTTTACAAAAGGCTTAGCAGATGGGACAGTGGGGATGAGGCCTTTTTGGAGGAGCCCCATGCATTATGTTTATCTTAGGCACTCACTTAGTAGCTAAACCAGGCTGGAGGATGCTGGAAGTCGGACCAGTGACAACTTCCTGATGATGAAACATGTTTGAATTCATCATTGCTTGGACTACAGTCTCATGAGTGTACCAACTATATCTGCATTGGATGTCAATACGACTAAAATTAGCACTTCTAATTTTGGCAAGCTTTGTTGATATTTAATATAGGCTAACCCCTGCAGAGATTATACCTTTGGTATTTACAGAACTTTCACCTGTTCACTGTTGTGATCACATGTTCATGATGTCAAAAAGTTCAAGGGTAATGAGCAGGGAGAGATAAACTTGTTAAAGTCCAATCCACTGAATATCCCATTGGTTGAGTCCAGGAACCGAGCAAGGCTATCAACCTCTGTTTCGATTAGTCATGCACAATAACAAGCACACGCAGCAATGATGGTATCGCACATGTGACTGACTGCAAGAAACGTCACACTGTGGAGTATTGCCTGTTTTTCCCTGAGCTTGTACTCTTATCAGGTAAAAACATTGCATAGCCGTTCACAGGAATTAGCTGCCTCTTATCAGCCATACACCGCCACCTTCAAGAGGCCATCCCATTGGCTGAAGCCTCAGTGTCCTGTCAGCTGACTGGATAAGCACAAGCGCACATCCCGCACAGAGTAGCCCAGAAGAAGGATGACCAAGTTTATGATAGTGTTGCACAATCCCGTCAGATAGCAGTGTACTGGTATTTACCCTTGGGAGGGCTACTCCAATGTGATAAGGTGGGCCACGCTTGAGATTAGATTTAGGATGGCAGGGAGGCACTATCATCATAATCTGAGGGAGGACAACATTGGTCCCAGTGGAGTGTCCTGAGCTGAGTAAAGTGAGAGCTGGTGCTCTTCTAAAAAGTGATGAAGAGAGAGAGGTCCTGGGGGGACAGGGAGCTCCTGGGAAACAACACAGATGACAACACAGACAACAGTGAACAGGATGAGTCCTTGTCTCTGAGGTCGTCTTGGTCCCTGGTGAGTCAGTGCTGACAGGTCTCTTAGTCGGTCACAGCTTTGGCCCGATGCTGGAAGGCCGGGTATATTGTTAGTCATCTTGTATTGTTTGGTTTGGCACACTGCTTGGATTTATTGGCATATAATTGTAGCCAAGCCTAGTGGCTTGATACCTGTCTACAATGAATCAGATGGATGATGTCAGCTTATGGCTACATTAGAGACTGTTGTTTTAGGGACTGTGAAAGAAGAGTGTTTGTTTTTGAGATGGTCTTAAGTATTCTGGCTGGTAATAACGCCTGCATTGCCTGTTTAATCTGCTCATCATTTCATATCCAGTATATCAAGGCTGTCCTGTTTTAATTTGTAGTTCATGGTCTGGCAATGTAGCTACTTGTGCGGACTTCTACTTTTGAGTTGACACCTAAAGAAGGAAAAGATATTGGGTGGCAGCAGGTAAAACATGTTTGTCACATGCGACTGTGCTCTAGATAACTGAATACTGGCGGCTTTTTAGACAGCTCCTATGTAAAGGTCATTTTACTTTTAATGTAAAATATTCCCAGTTATATAATGGCCTTTACGGCTGTTTGTTAAAGACAAATGTGTTAATGTCTCTCTGCACTTTGTGATAACACTATCAGTCCAGGAGCTCTGCACTTGATACACCTGCAGTGGGACTTTCTGTGGTATCAAATTAAAAATGAAAGTTTATTACGTAATGCTCCAAATTTATACCGCATGTTATTTGCTTGATAGCAACAAGACTGTTCTGGTTTCCAGAGATACAAATAAATCCAAAGAGAGAAACAGACATACATAGGAATGAATGAATTTACCTCTGACAGTGGCAAATGGAAATGATTTTGTAGCTAAGTTGTGTGGCCTTTTTTACAAGTCCCTCTCAGATGAAAGACTTCATCTATAAATTACAGTTTTCGTCTTCTTGCTTGATGCCTGCTGAATGACTTTGTCTCTGCTGATCCTCGCTGCATTGAATAACATAAAACACATTTTCTTCTGTGAATAGTCTATTATGGTTCTGGCAGCATCTTTGTCTTGTAGTACACAAGCTTTTCAATAACATTTCTATTAGTTTAGAACTTCCTTACACCATACAAGCAGTCATAATAAAAATAAACTTTATAATGACGGATTTTTCCAGCGTTTCACTGTTACTGGTTATTTTCCTTCAGATTATAGTTTCTTGTTATCTTCCAGAGGAGTGTCATTGTGAGTGTCAACAAAGGGCCTTAACTCAGGCATAACTTGTATTTTTCCATCCTCCTCCTTGTCTACAAATGTGGGGTGAAGTTCTTTGAGCGAATTGAAAGCTTCCTGTTGTTAACAGGTCCCGTATCAAATCATCTAAACCCCTCTACATCCCTTTGAACTGTCGGCCTACAGTTGGCTGTTTGATTTCACAATGGTTGCCTGCCTGTGTGGTTAGAAGTGTGGAAATCACTCTAAGTAGCCTGCAGTATATTAATAATTTATTGCTGTCTATTCATTAGCTTACTCTCTGGTGAAACATATCATGCCAGTTTGCCATATTCCATGATGCCACCCATGCACAAATGCCCCTATTCTCTACTCTACAACACCCCCCCACTGCTCTCATGCCTGGAGTCTGAACAAAAGGTCAGTGTGAGATAGGACCATTTCAAGTTGCATAAACCCAATGAAGTCAGCAGGGGACGTGTTTACAAGCCCCACTAAACTAGACCCTGACCCGAACAAACCAAAATCATGTTTGCTAAGCTAATAGTTAGTTAGACGCACTCTGTGATGCAGCGCACAGATGACTGTAAATAATCTAGTTCTGTAACACAGGCAGGAAGTTTGTATGATTAGCCTAGTGATTTGCTCTCTGATTTAGTAGCTTTAACAGATTGCTTGTAAAAGACTTTACAGTCTTTGAAACTGCTTCTCCCACGCGACAAAAAAAGTGCTTTGAGAAAATGTGCAGGGTTAATCCAAGTGCGAATAATTATAGCCACACACCGATGGCTTTTAGTGTCTATTTGATATACTTAGCAGAGGGTTATGAATGTAAACAGGAAGTCAGCTGCTTCCATTGCAGCGGGGCAGTGGGAACTCTTTGTGAGGTTGTCTCTTCACATTGTTTCAGCCCAGCCGTCAGCCCCCCTCTCTGATGCAGCTCATGTGGGACAGCGGCCAGTGACAGTGTAACAGAGGCAGGCTGTAAACAGGTCAGGAGATAACAGACACCACAGGGCAGGCAGGCAGAGAGGGAGCTGAGAGATGAAAGCAAAAGACAAATAAAACCGTGCGACTGTCTAGAAGAAGATATTCAAAAGACGAGACAGCAGTTGATAGACTGAGTCAAGTGGAAAACAACTACGTTTCACAACTTGTACGGGCCAAAACGGTTTCCTCCTCTGGACTTTTGCTGAGCAGCACATCCTCATCCTGTCTTTCCCTTAACTCAGCTAATATTCTTTTTCCTCCTTCAGGCGGACACGATGAACTACGTTGGCCAGCTGGCAGGTCAGGTGCTGGTTACCGTCAAAGAACTGTATAAGGGCATTAATCAGGCCACGTTGTCGGGCTGCATTGATGTTGTGGTTGTCCGCCAGAGAGATGGCACCTACCAGTGCTCACCATTCCATGTGCGCTTTGGCAAGCTCGGTGTATTGCGCTCCAAAGAGAAAGTGGTAAGTTGAAGAATTGTTTTGTTTTCTCTCACTGACATGTTAAAATCATATCATTGTTTAAATTATTGAGCGCCATATCAAGAAAGTTCAAGTTCATGAATCTGCCTAAGGAGATGTTTTTTAAAATGCACAGTTGTGAGAATGAGTGGATACAAGAGTGTGTGCCAGCTACAAAATGCTTTGTTTGTCTTTAAAGAAGAAGGCCCTATTCCTCACAATGTGTAGTTAAGTGAATATTTTGAAAAGCGATACAGTATAATTAGTTTTGAAGACAACATAAACATCAGTTCATACAGTGAGCATTGCAAGTGCTGCACAATGTGCTCAAACTAAGCCAGATTACTTCCAGGTTTAAAGACGTTTTTAGTTATTGATTGACTGACATCTCCCTGAACATCAGGTCACAGTGGCATGCCAAGAGTTTGTTTCTCTTTGAGGAAGCTTGGTTGAACTTCAGTTTTGATTTTCAAACCAATAAGTTGTAGAAAACATTAACTACCTCTACATGCACATTTACATTACATTTGTTTGCCAAATATGAGAGTATTCTGAATTTGATAAGGGTCATGTAAACAGCATGTTCCTTTTGGATATTCCCAATATAAACCCATTTGCCAATGTAGTTTTTTCCGAGTTAGATATGTGGTATATGCCAGTATCACTTGGGTTTTAGGAGCATTCTTTGGGTATGTATACAGCGCATTAAGAATATACTTCTTAAATGGGATATATTGGGTCAGCCCTGTGCGTTGTCATGGATGCATTGTATACGAACCAACCAAACAACAGTTTGCGAGGCTGTGCTAAAGATGCATTCCCAAAAGAAAAGTCCATATTTCTGGTCAGAACGAGAAACGCACCTACTTTTAAACTTTCTGAAAGACTTGGATATCAGCAGGTTTTGGATATGCACAAGTATCACAACGCCAACCTTTTCAAGAAGGTGGTTGAAGGAATGAAAGAGGAAGGCTGTGTTCACAAAGTCCAACAAGTCTGCCATCGGTGAAAAACTTAAAAAAAAAAAAACCTAAATTGATGCAGCAAAGCAAAATGGCACAGGTGGCTCCAGCCGTTTCACTTTTCCATATTTTAATGTGATAAACAACATGTGAGGGCACATTTATGGCAGTATGCACAGCTGTGGAATATTCATTTTCATTAGCCATGTATATGGCTTAGTAGAGATCTGTCTTTTTCAGAATAAGGGCAAAAGCCAAAATATTTTCTGCAAATAAATGTAGTCATTGGCTGAATAAAGAAGATCCATGCCTTGGGTCATCTGAGTGCTGAATATAAGTTGCCCCATTTACCATTACAAGGTTACCAATTCTCAGGTTGCTTCTGCCAGAATTAATAGCTTCAGTGGAGCATCTTTGAATCATTTGGGGAAACGTTTGGGAGATGGGATGTACTGGGCTTTTTCTCCCTGCTTAGTAGTTGTTACTTTATCTTCTGGCCTGGAGATGAGATCCAATTAATCATGGCTAAGGAACAACGGTGCTATTTATAGCACTCACTTCTCACTTGAGAAAATGACATTTTTGTTGCACCTTTGTGTCGGCCTAGTTGATGGATAGTGAGAGCAAGTTAAGCCTGTTTTTGTAATGGTTTTTATGTTGTTGTGATTAAGTAAATAGAGAGCCAAATATCATGAATTTTAAAACAGCAGATCCTCTTGGAGAGTTGTAATAGAAACCTGCTTCAGCATCAGTCAGCTCAAACTTTCTTGTGTTATGAAACTGAGGTTACTTGAGTTTGTCATCTTATGTAAAGATTCAGAATATGTCATGGTCTTCAGCTATTAGTTAACAAGAGCTAAAACTAGATAGCGTTTATAATTGAATGACTTTTCCGACCACATCACTATCAATGGTGAATTTGTCCATGGATTCTATTATTAGAAGAGCAATGTTATGCTCTGAGTTGAATAAAGCTTATTCACTTGCTTGAGGATCAGAGTGGGTGCTGATTTGTGGGGGATTGACACTGTCTCACCACCTACCCAGAATGCTAATGGGCTCAGAGGAAGGACTGAATGAGTGGTTTCTATGGCAACAGCTCTACAACTTGAATGAGTGGGAAGGGGAGGACACGTGAAGAAGATGGCCTCAACAACAAGGGCTGTTGTGTAACAAACAGCTATGCATGCGTCCCTGAGATCACTTGTCACATCCTCGAGGGCTGCAATATATATATCTATATGTTTTTATAAGTTACTGGACCACATAAATGATGTGATATTTGTCACTGATATGCAGTTATTTTTTTTAAAATTCAGAGTGGGAATTAAGTTGTAGCTGCCAGCCAAACGCTAATTAAATTTTGGCTGTGGATGGCGTGTTTCTGCCCATACACCAGTCACTTTTGTTGGCAACCTGAAATGTTTTAAAGTACTTTTTGATTCTAAAAAACACTCGGGGATAAGTAAACTCTGCTATGCATAAATGGTTATTTTCTTCCGTTTTCTGTTCTTCCAGCCAGAAGTAAACACAAACTTCAAAAGTCACATTGGCCAGTGCTGCCAGAAATAAACAACCCAATACAATGACTTAATTTTGAGCATCTGCAGGCATCCATTGCCTCCAGTAGTTCCTGTAATCCAGCATGGTGTTGGCAAATCCACAACTCAGTCAAGTGAATGTAACCTGTCACCGGCTGTGAGAGGCTGAAGAGAACCCTCATTTATTCCGACTCATTATTAATTGGGCCGTGAAATTCCCAGCCATCACTCACCATCCATAAATTGCCCTTAGCAACCCTGAGGGGGTGAAATTAAATCTTGAGGCTGTTGAGAAACCACACCGGCAGTAAAGGACATCAGTGAAGGGAAAGATACAACATGACGGCTCATAAGAGAAACAGAAAAAACAGATGATGTTGGTGGCTAGAATTAATATTGATGATTTGGTTTCAGGTTGTCAGACCAGGCTGAGTGCTTGTGAGTCAAATTCTGCCTCCTCTTTAGTCTCTGCAGTGCCAGACGTGATCTGGTTTTTGCTTTTATGGTGTCAAGTTTCTGAATGGCCTCGGGTCCACTGGGGGTTTGCCCGGCAAACATGAATGGCCCCGTTCTATTGGCAGGCTCTTCTGAATGCAAGCCCAGAGGACCCATACAGTTATTAGGTTTTGTAAAGCCCTCAGAGAAAGATGGGGCTGTAAGTAGCTACGGGCTCTCTATGTGGCCTGACATGTAGTGTTGAGAGTATAACAAAACAAGATCCAGTTTGTTTTTAAACCAATTAAAAAGGCATAATCGGATGTATATATACACACATACATGCTAATTAGATGTCAGGCTAACATACTTCCTCATGAAAAGTACCATTGAATTGCTTTTTTCTGACAAATTCTTCCAGATTGACATTGAAGTGAATGGAGAGCCCGTAGAGTTGCACATGAAGCTTGGTGACAATGGAGAGGCCTTTTTTGTCCAGGAAGCTGAGCAGCTGAATGTAAGTACCCAGTTAACTACACACAGTAATTAAGTCACCCCCTGTTTGAAAAATAAAATGAAATGACGATACAGCTGTAGGTTAATAACAGACTTTGATATAGATTTCTTTTTGCTGTGTGAAGCTAAGCAGCAAAAGTTAAGTGAGATATTAAATGGGCTGCAAATTATTTCTTAATCAAACATTAACAGCATCTGTCCAGGTTTTTAATGTGCTGTGTTGCTTGTCAAGCAGAGACGTTTTTAGAATAAGATTGTTTTGTGTTCCTACTGAGCAGCCAGTGTCCTTATCCTTTGATATATTTGTTATTCAATTAAATTTGATCACGATGCCTTAACCAGAACCAACAACAGCCTTAACTCTGACTGCAACACACACATGTAGGGAAATGTTTGTGTGAGGAAATAATTACTACACAGCTGTGTGGCTGCCATATTTGACAGGTGACCTATTGCTCAAGCTTTCCAAACTCTTACTGTGACAACTAACCAGTGACAACAACCCTGTTCTGCTGGACTGCAGTCCTAGGCTAGGATCAGACACTAAGAATCATTAATGCTACTTTGCACTTGTTTAAATGTATCTTTAGGTTCAAGTCACTGATTCTCATTGATCCTTAAGCAGATTGTCCCTGCCCACCTGGCCACCTCCCCGATCCCCACCGAGAGTCACCTGTTCTGGATCTCAGAGGTTGAGCACAGGCCACCAAAGGATCTGGAGGATGACCCCGCTGACCCAGAGGACCCACCGGAGCCTCCTGCTCCGAGCACCGTGGCCACAAAAAAGAAGAAACGACGGAGGAAGAAGCATAAAGGAGACCCCCGAAGAGAGGAGTTGACCCCGCCCATGTCAGTCACTACCGGTAATGCTATTGCTGCTAACGCACCTGCTGCTACGACTGCTGCTATGTCCAGCGCTGGGCAAAATGAAGAAATCTTTGAGATGGACCTGAGCTCTGACGAGGAAGCTGCTGCACATGTCTCAAGGTAGGTTTAGGGTCAATGCTCTCTGTTATAGCAGAGATCTGTTTAAACAGAGTTTAATTATGTATCTCTTCCACTCTCTATATAGGTCACCTTCAGTGACCACAATGCGAGATATTGACCCCAAATTACCCGCAGCTAGACACAGCCTTGATGGTTATCCAATGTATGATGGGGACTGGCCAGCAAATGACAGGTATGTATTGACATGTACACAGAGCCGTCAGCTAGAGTGTGGCCGAGATACGTAAATAGACTCTATCTTATTGATTGTTTGCATTTGCTTATCTGTCCCTTTAGTCACGGCTTGTCTCAGGCCTTTTCCCCAAAGAGTGACTCTGAGCTGATGGTCAGGCCCTCAGAGAGTTTACTCAGAGCTGAGTCCCACATGCAGTGGACTTGGGGGGAGTTTCCAGAAACAACCAGGGTAAGCACCTCTCTCCATTAAAATTCAGAGGTAAGGGTGCTCCTGTCAGGATTTTTGGTCAGATAATTAATAACTAGAAGCAGTATCTGCTGATACTAATCACTGGGTTTATTTGAAGCCTTTTATTGTGTAGCATTTTATATTTATTTCACTATACTTAACAACATTGTATATCAAGTATTAAAATGAAGAGATGAGGAAGCATCACTAATTGACAGCTGTTTATTTTCTGGCAGGCAACATGTGCAACATATTCCCAGCTCTCTCTCTGACAGACAACTAAAACCACAGCTGCCTGCGCTTGGTTATTGGGAACAGCCGGTGCATAACAAATATAGCTTTCCTGCAGAATAATATAAAATGTTATAAAATATAATTAAAACAAACACAACACACCAAGTTAGAACAATAAATTATAGTGAGGCAGTAGTGTTAATTTTGTAAGTAGTTCTTTATTTGGTCTCTTTTAGCATATTTAGTTAATTTAATCCTGTTTTGTTTTTTTGTTTTTTTTAATTAAGTTATAGGTGACTAAAAGTTTGGCCACTTTAGTCTTACCTCAGTCAAAGAAAGTCATAACTATTTTACTATAGTTTTATTTTTTATTATCTTGTGTACTTACTGTACTGTACTGTACTTGTACTCAGTCACGATGCACATACGATTTACTATTAATGAGGTATGAGA
>JAPZEB010000004.1:21946119-21957414 GCA_029783705.1 Chaetodon striatus
TCCTTTTTAGACATCAGATTATATTGAAAAGTTCAGTCACTCTAAGCAGGCCAATTGCAATTAAAGATAAATAAATCAATGGTTTAATCATAACTTGCCCAGCTCCAATGACACGTCCGCATTCCCCGACATACTACAGACAGTTGCAGTGGTGGCCGATCAGTTGGAGCACCCTTATTCACACATACATGGTTCTCGGCATACTCTCCTTTTGCTAACTTTTTCCCCCCAATATCCAAAATCCAGGTCACCAAAAAAGAGAAACCAGAACTTCTAAAAACCGTGACCATCACCCCATCAGAGAGCACCCACTTCCGCGTCATCCTCAGCTCTGAAGCCATGGAGAGCGAGACTGCGATCGAAAGGGGAGAGGGTGCCTCCTCCTCCTCAGTGTGTACCATTGTTAAGCCCGAGCCACGCACCCCTATCACCACTATGACACCTGTGATTCCTCTGGCATCTGTTGGCACCATAACCTCTGTAAGCCCTGTGGCCCCCACAGAGCCCCTGGATGTTTTGCCACCCAATGTGGCAACCTCCACCCCTTTCAGCAGCCAACAGAGTGATTCACCCTCGAAGAAGAAAGGTGCGTTATTGCTCCTCTTTGAGACCTCTCCTGTTGAGTTATGATTGCACATTAACTGATAAATGTTTCTGTTGTTTGATAAAGGTGTCCCAAAGAGGAGCCAGCATCAGGGTCCTGAGGATATCTACCTAGATGACTTGAATGTACTTGAACCCGATGTTGCTGCAAGATATTTTCCTAAGAGGTGAGATTATGAAAGAGGCACCTAATTAATGTCACTGCTTGACCTGTTCTAATTAAAAATGGAAAGCTAATTTTGGTCTATTTTAAAACTAAATGAAGCAAAACTACTCTTCTTCTAGACCAGCATTATGATACGTTGGTTCTCTTTTTGTTTCTTCAGTGAATCTGAGGCAGCGACAAAGCACTGGATGGACTCAGAGATGCATTCTGGTTCACAGTCCCCGCAGTCGGTAGGCAGTGCAGCTGCTGACAGCGGGACAGAGTGTCTGTCTGACTCAGCTAGTGACCTCCCAGACGTCACTCTTTCTCTGTGCGGAGGCCTCACAGAAAATGCTGAAATATCCAAAGGTACACCAGAATGGCACTCATAAAAAATGTAGGCGAAAGTGCACTTAGTACTTCTACACCGGGTAGAAAGTTAACCTCAGTGTGCAGAAACAAACTAAATTCATTGTGTAACAAAGTTTTACCAACTGCATTAACGTCATTAGAAGGTGTCCGGCCACTGTTGGTGGAGGCTCTGTTACGTACAAAAAATCGGACTGCTTTGTGTAATGGCAACAGTGTTGGCACCCACACATCCGTTTAAGGCCACAAGTGTCCATTTTACAAGGGTCGAAACAGTACTTTCTCTTTTGTGTCTCAAACACTGTCCTGTAAGTGTCACTTAGAGGCACTGAATAACTGAGGGTCATGCTCAAAACGTCACTTGATGCCAATTAAATATAAGTACTTACCATCTACATGCACATGCTTTTGTAAACTTTTCTGAGCGTGTCTTAAAAGCTCTCAGCTGATATGGCTGATGGAAGAAAAAGTTCCCTGACCTTTCCGTCTGGCGTTAAGTAAGATGATATGGCTCACCACCACTGACCTTTTCATCTGCTGTTTTTAATTAATGTTCTCTGTCTTTTGTGTTTGCAGAAAGGTTCATGGAGCATATCATCACCTATCATGAATTTGCTGAAAACCCAGCAATTATAGATAACCCCAACCTGGTTGTAAAGATAGGAAATAGGTAAGTAAGCATATTTATTTCACACATAAAATAAACAAGAAATATATATTTCAAGTGTGTGGTCAACAGTGTCTCTTACCTAATGCTTTTGTTCCCAGATATTATAATTGGGCACTAGCTGCACCCTTAATTTTAAGCCTACAAGCATTTCAGAAGAACTTACCAAAGGTAACTGATGTTGGTTTTCTGTTTTCTATGTGTTGTCATTACATATGGATTGTTGTAAATTGGCAACTAGCTTCTCATTAACTGTCTTTGTCTTTTTGTGTAGGCTACAGAGGAGGCCTGGGTGAAGGAGAAAATGCCAAAGAAGTCAGGTCGCTGGTGGTTCTGGCGAAAAAGGGCAGATAGTGCAATCAAGCAGGTGTGCACATGTAACATACTTATTAAAACTTGCACTGAAAAACATTTTTTGTAAGATTCACATCCATTTTTTCTCTTTATTCTTCCAGTCAGAGACAAAGCTTGAAACCAAGGAGGAGTCTCATCTGGAAGAGGAAGGACCTTCCATGTCTCAGGAGAAACTGCCCTTGCCGTAAGTGGTGCCAAAGGTTTATTAGTACTCATTAAAGTCAAGTGAGCTCAGTGGCAGGTTGAACTCTGGGATGACACCGTCAAAAGAAAATCCACAGCTTTGTAAATCTGTTTTATAGCAACTCAGCATAATTACATTATATTGTGAGAGAATTAAGTCAATGAACCAAGCTGTTTTGGCAGGGTTACAAGGCGGATCAGGAAGGGCTAAGTGTGCTCAGTGAAATTTAATTCAGTGTATTTAATCAGCGTCAGGTCTTGAGCAGTTTTGAAGTTGCACAAAATGATTAAATAGGAGCAGAAAAATAGCTCTGAAACATAAACAGTTTATTAATTTATCTATATATAGATATACATACATGTTGTTTTTCCCTGTAGGCCTAAAGCAGGAGACTCATCCAGCGATGAAGAGGCCAAGGAGGTGAGCGCTGCATCCTGTCAGGAGAGACTGCAGCCAGTAGATGGTCAGCACCACCCCAGCCCACACACTTACAGGAAGTCCCTACGCCTCTCCTCTGATCAGATAGTAAGTACATGTTTCCTTCCTCAAAATCGTCTCTTGGCAACTTCTTTAAAAGTATAGCATTCTGCTGCTTAATTAGTCTTATAAGTTTAAGTTTAACTTTTTTTGACAGTTTAACTTTTAAATAAAAATCTGGCTGGTTTTCAGAGAACATGATTGATTTGTACTTGAAAGGGTTTATTTTATAGGTTAGAGCTCCCTCTGCTGGCCAGCTATGAACTGCATTGTGCCTGTTCTTCTTACAGTCTGTAGGGGGCTCTAAAGACCTGTACATGTTCACTGCACTGTGGGAAAACAAATCAAAGTGCAGGATAATGCCTACACTGTTGCAGCACGTTAGTGAATGAAATCGCCTGCGCCTCCAGATGTCCTTCACTGCCTTCCTTGTGTTTCCAGGCCAGTCTGAAACTGAAGGAGGGACCTAATGATGTGACGTTCAGCATCACCACTCAATACCAGGGCACATGCCGCTGCGAGGGCACCATCTACCTGTGGAACTGGGACGACAAAGTCATTATCTCTGACATCGATGGCACCATCACTAAGTATGTGCCTCCAAGACACTCACAACAGTTTGATAACCTCTATCAGCAGTGTAATGGTGCTGAACTTCCATGAGGTGTTATTCTACTTTTATGTCACGAAGGCACACGTAAATGCTGAACAAGAATTTGTGGCAAACTTTAATGAGAGTCTTTTACTGTAGTGATTGTGGGCGGTACTAAATGGCACAGTAAATTACTATGCTGTCGTTACAACACCTTACATTGTCCAGGGGTCATCAGTTCTCCAGCAGTGCATGTCATTTAGCTTCCCTTTAGTTGCATATAATATCAGCTGCTTGTGCATGCTCATAATATATCCTCAATAAATACCAAATATTGATTAGGCATGTATATGAGGAATGATCGACCTGTTAAGCCCAGTTCAGAGCAAAGATCCATGACGACATGAAACCATTTTAGTACGTCGCAGGGGAAAGTTGCAGTGGTGTGAACTTGCCCATCTCGGCTCGACTCAAGCCATCCTGTTATGTCTGCTGTGACTCAGCTCGTTAAATCAACAGTGGCTGGTTTTAGAACGTAAGGCACGTCACCTGTTTCAACAGCCAAATGGCTTGTAGCAAAGTCAGCTGACCAAGTTAGTTACAACCTGTCAGCCAGTGGTGTGTGTTTGTTTGCCCGAGACCGTCTCATTGGCGTTCCTGCAGCTGTTTACACTTATGTTGGTCTCCATCCTTACTATGTGTCACTGCTGCTCGCTGTATGTGTGCATGCCACACACACATATTCAAAAAACAGTGCACTTATGATTGTTACTTTCCCCTGAAAAGCTGGGAATTAAAACTTAAGTACAGAGTCGTCACTATGGAGATGATAAGCCAAATCTCAGTTGCATTGGTATAAACTGGTAGATTCTGAGAACGCTGCAGACTGGCACATTGCAAGTAGTTGTGAGATTCAACTTGTCACGTTGCGAATCTTTGCTGTGAACATGGCTCGTACTCTTGTAAAAACCTTTTTGCACTTTTGTAATATATAGTGTGAAATGATGCAAAAAGTGTCTGTGTAACAGATGACGCATGTTCGTCTTGGATCATGATCTGTAAACATCCACATTGCCAGAAAGAAAGTAATTTGTGCTTTAGTGAGACAGCACGTGTAGAAGTGTGATACTATTTTGAGTCTCTCGTGTCTATAAATTGCCCACATACTGTGAAATAACGCTCCTTATTTGATGGCTCGTGTGATCACCAGAGATGGAGGCCAGCAGGTGAATGAACAGAACATGTGATAGCTCGGCTTAATAAACAAAAGAAAGGAAGTAGTTTTGAAGAAGATTTCTTTTCCCTTCATAGAATCTAGTGCCAATTTCATCGCCATTGATAAATTTTAGTCCTTCTCAAACAGCAGATATTAAGTCCATAATCCAGTTTTAAGCTTTTTAATTAGCAAAAGCAAGCCCCATCTCTTTTGATACAAGTCTGATGTGTGCCCGACGCCCACTCTTATGAGGTTCATAGGTGGTTTACATCAAACAGGTCCAGATTGACTGAAGCTTATTATCTCTGTGACCCTTTGGGCCAACCTGTGACATGTGGTTTTCTTTGAGTATCAGGGTGAAGAGCACAGGGACTATTATAATGAGCCCATTTACATTTCTGTCTGTAAGCACACAAAGCCATAAGCTGCGGTTGAGACTGTGCTCGCCCTATGGGCCCGTAATCCTCATTAGTGGAGAAGGATCCATAATGTTCTGTTTATGATGAAATGGTAAAGTAGTTATGGTGCTTTATATGACCTTCTTGAATGGTCTGTACTACCGATCTACTTCCTTTTTTTCCTCTGACTCGTTTACTCTACATCTGTTACGTTTTAGGAGCCTGTTTCTCAATGATGTACCTGGCAGATGGAGATATCGCCGTCTTAATGTCACTAATATCTCTTTGTGTTTGTTTGAATGTTTAGGTCAGATGTGTTTGGACAGATCCTGCCACAGCTGGGGAAGGACTGGACCCACCAGGGCATTGCAAAGCTCTACCACTCAGTAGCTGAGTAAGTGCACGACAACATTGATTAATCACAGAGGAAGGATGAATGGTTGGTCAGTGGTTAGCACTGTCTGGGTTTGATTCCCAATAGTCCCTCTGTGGAGTTGATATGCTCTCCCAGTGTTTGCGTGGGGTGCTTGAGGTTGATGACTCAGGAAGTTTAACTATATCCAGGACAGAAATACTGTAGAAGCTAAGAACACCATGAAACTCCATGTCAGCGTTTGACCACTTTTCTCATTGTGGTTTCTTTTGTGGGTTTAAAAACTTTAATTTTGACCTGTTTTTGCTGCTGTAGTCATGCAGACAAAAGGGAACTTGAAACACACAGGCGGAAATAGGCTACTGTGGCCATTAGTCGTGATAATAAATAGAATCTACTGTACAGATGGAGGACAAATTAAAGAAACAAAAAAAGAATAACAGACCAGAGAAACATATCAAATGCAGATGCTTCCATGCAGGAGGGCTCGCTAAATGCTTCAGTGAGTATGAATGACGTAAATAAAATGCTACAGCCTTGACAATCATCACATCTTAAAATAGAGTTTCACACATGAAAGATTTTTGGCCATCGTGCAAGACAATCGTCTCCACCACTGTCTCAATAACACCAAATCATATACTGTAAACTTTAATCTTCAAATCTAATTAGTGATGTCTGTGATCGTCTCTGATGCTGTATGTCCTTTTGTTGCATCTGGCTGTTTGTTTTTCTTTCTATTGGCTGTAATCAGGTTGAGATTTTTATCTCAATGTGCATTTACATGCACAAAATATTCAGATTTTTGCCCTTATTTCAGATAACACAATATTCCTACTAAACTGTTTACATGGCTGATGAAAATAAACACTCCTCTAATATTTCTGTATACATGTAACCGTGCATACTCCGATTTAAGTGCTCCAACGTGTCTTTTATCACATCAAAATTTGGAAAAAATGGAACAGCTGGCGCAGCTTGTGTCATTTTGCCTCTTTGCATCAAAACAGGATTTTTCAAAGTTTCCCACCAGTGGTAGACTTGTTTAACTATGCGAAAAACAGCCTTTCTCTTTCATTTCTTCAGCCTCCTTTTTGAAGAGGTCAGCATTGCAATATTAGTGCATAACCAAAATGCTGGTGAGATTTTAGTCTTGTGATCTTTTTTTCTAACAACAGCTTGGAAAACTGTTGGCTTGTTGGTTTGTGTACAATGTAGAAAGCTGACTGTAAACAGGCAAGAGGCCTTGTGTTGCAAACTGCGGTAAAACCACAGTTGAGATACATATTATGAATATGTTGTACACATCCAAAGAACGCTCCTAAAGCCTGAATAATATCAGTATATCAGACATAACTTCATCAGAAAATGCCAAATTGGGAATATCCAAACAGAAATGCTGTTCACATGACCTGTATCAAATTCAAAATATTTTGATAGAGTAATAATGGAATATTAGTGTGTGTGTAAACCTAGTCAATGAGATTATCTGATTAACTAATGGCTCTATATATGAGGGAATATCTTGTGGAGGAATGGTCTTCATCCCTTCATTATGTACCACAGACTTGGCAAGGAACAGCACTGAAGCTGTCTTGGAGGCTCGTGTTGGCCTGACTCCATGCTGAAGCACTTCATGTTGGTTTTTCCTTTAATTTGTCACCCATCTGTACCTTTTAGTAGAATTTTCAGTGGATTGGTAGGACTTCAGAGCGGCAGTGATTAGCACTGTCACCTTGTAGCGAGAAGGTTTTGGGTTCAAACCGGCCAGCTGGGGCCTTTGTGTGTGGAGTTTGCCATGCTGGTTTGATTAATTGGCAACTCTTAATAGGTAGGTGTGAATGTGAGCGTGAATCGTCTGTCTCTATGTGTCACTCCTGTGATTGGTTGACTCCAGCCCCTCATGACCTCGAGGATAAGCGGGTAAAGCAGGTGGACAATGTATAGTATGACATCTGCACATTACGAAAACATCTGCTCTTATTAAAGTGCTATTCTTAGTAATTTCTAATGATGGTCATGTTATTAAACTGTATTAGAACAACTGTTAATGAGCACCGCTCTCCCCGTTGGCAGGAACGGCTACAAGTTCTTGTACTGCTCTGCGCGGGCTATTGGCATGGCAGACATGACACGAGGTTACCTGCAGTGGGTCAACGACGGAGGCATCATTCTACCCCGAGGACCTCTCATGCTGTCTCCCAGCAGCCTTTTCTCTGCCTTCCACAGGTACAAGAACATGCAACACAAATGTTTCACTGTTATTAAGCCAAATACTTCTTATTCCCAAAGTCATCACATACATCAAATTCTCCACATTACGTATCTTGTGATCTCCTGATTCCAAACCATACCATATTTGTTTCCCTCCAAACTATAATCCTTTTTGTCTGGAAACTTAATTTCACATTAAATATTAAGTTTCCGACTCCAAATCCTCTCCAAATCCTCGTTCATTATAATAAGCCTTTCATATGCCGAGGTTGCTAAGGCCACAGAAAACTCAAACTCATGAATTTCTAACTGTTGGTAGCCTTGCCATCAGCTCTTAGAAATCTACTTGTGTTCAGCATCTTCTTGCTCTCTTAATAACTCCATTTTTTTTTTTCATCTTTATTTCCTGGTTTCCACAATCGGTTCTGAATGAGTAGAGAACTGTGTCTTCAAAGAGAGGACAGCTGCCAAAGCAGTGCCTTTGATGGGCGATTGGCATGTTTATTAATTAGCTCGTTCCACTAAAGAGAATGGCAAGCGGCTGATTTCTGTAGATTTCTGTGCAGCAGCACAGAGCTGTGGATGGAATCTTATAGGAGACCAAGTTACTCAAAGTGATGCTGAAAAAGCACAATGTAGGTGGTAATTGCAAAGATTATTGGTCTCTTGGTAAACAAGATTTAGTACTGGATGCAATGGATTCCTTGTAGAAATCATTTGTGATGGTCTCCGTTAACGTGGTGCTATACCAAGTGTTTTTTTAACATTCAAAGCTTCTATGGAGGTTTTTGAATTAAGCTTTGAATCTATTTCTACAAATAATGCTAATAATATTAATGTAGTGTCATTTTTATCTTAGGGTTTTAACAGAATGAACAAAAATGTTAATTTGGAATCTAAATGTCAAAGTCATGGATGAAGCTTCGAAGCATCAAACCACACTGTACAGCCCTACGTCAGTGTCAACTTAAATAAATATAACACTGCACATATTGTTCTAATTGTAGTTTTGCGAGGCCATAAATGTCAGTGGCTTGTTCACATCACTGAATTAATGTACCCATCTTTTACTCTCTGGCTTAAAGACTGTATGCACACAATACACACAGCCATTAAAAGACAGGCCTTCTTATGCCATATAAGGCCCGTTAGAAATCCCATGTCCCCATGCTCTGTCGAAGGTCAACACAAGTAAACAGACTTGATTAGTTACTAGTTTAGTTGACCGCTGAGAGGCTGCTCTGCTGTGTTTTGATGTTAATCATACATCATTTCCATGGGATTCTTCTCTGACCTTTACCTTGTACATCATGGTTAATGTGTCACCATAGCAACCTGCAGCATGTGGATTTTTGTGTCATGTCTGTTAGTTTCATATTTCATCTATATGTATATGGCCAGCCTGATTTAAAAGCATTAATAGAGACTCCCCTACCATCTGAGCAGCAGAAAAGCTAAACCAAACTGATATTTGTGGATTTTTTTGGGTTGTTTCACACATTATTTCACATGTATCGACCGGAAAAAACTAAATCTGATCTAAATAGATAAGAAGGAAAAAGATTGAGAGAAGTGTAGCATGTATTTGGCCGTGTTAACTCTAATTCAGACTTGACCCATGCTAAGGACATGCATATGTGTGGCGCTCTAATCAAACTGTCTGTTTGCTTCAGGGAGGTGATTGAGAAGAAACCAGAGATCTTCAAGATTGAATGCCTTACAGATATCAAGAACCTGTTCCAGCATAACAAGCAGCCATTCTACGCCGCCTTTGGGAATAGAGCTAATGTGAGTTAATGAATGTTTGAAGATGTCAGACTCCCAGACATTAAAGCGCTCGTTTTTTACACGACAGCGAGCCCTGTTTTCCAGAAGCCGCTGCCGACATGATGTATTGCAAGATCAACATGACACGTTGGCTATCAATTAACAGACATAAACATATGAAATCAGTACTGGGCTGAACCTGAGCTGAGGTCACCGGCGGAGTATGGGTCTCGTGACATCGTCTGTTGACGGGAGCTCAAGCCGGGCACAGCGTCCCATCTTCAGCTGCATAAACACCAACACCCATATGAAGCACTGGGTCGGCCGTCAAACCTCTGTCTGTCTGTAACACTTGCCAAAGAAAAGAAAACAAAAAAAGACCCACACAAACACACGCAGTCTTGCACTTACCCATCAGAACATTCAGTCTAGAGTTGTTGCCATTAGGTGGAACACAAACAGGAAATCTTTGGTTAATGTTATTAACGCACTTATGTCAGTTTGTACCAGTGTGTATTATGTATGAGAACTACTTTCTGAGAATTACATGATAGAGTGTGTTCTCAGATGGCTTTTAAAGGCCCTGAGGCTAATTTTTCATCATGTATGAATTAGTTTTATTCATATACTTTATCGCAGAGGAAAAATGCTGTGTTTTATATCATAAATTAAATTATTGTCCTGTTTTGGTTACCATTTTATTTACATTTTGGATCACGTATTGAACCTTTAGCTCTTTTGTCTCCTACAGGATGTGTTTGCCTATAAGGAGGTGGGAGTTCCAGTGTGTAGGATCTTCACAGTCAACCCAAAGGGAGAGCTGATCCAGGAGCAGACCAAGGGCAACAAGTCCTCGTAAGTATATTGTCCGGTTCTGTCTTTTTCACTTTAAAGATCCACAATAATAAACATAAGACACTGTTACCTTGAGAACTACAAAAAAAAAAATGTTTGCATGCCTTAGAAGATATAATGTCCAACAGTTACTCGCCAAATTGAATATTTTAAGAGAAAAAAAGAAATATTAACTTAAAGCTGTATCAATCAATATTTTATATGAATGAAAGATTTTTTAAATTACTTTGTGTTATGTGAAAGTGCTCTGCTGTAGTGAGACACCCACAGAGATTTATCATGCTCTGCAGTTGCACTCAGCTTTATTGAGCTGTTTAGTGTCGTCCAACTTATTGTTTAGGTTTTACAGCTCCAAACTTTTGTTTTGATTTATACTCACTTCTCTCATCAATCCTGTTTTCAGCAGCAGAAGGCAGCTGTTTTCACCAAAAAAAAACCACTATGATTAACTGACTGTACAGTACCGGCCCAGCACCAAACAAAAGACTAGCTGGTGAACATAGTGGAGCATTTAGCAGCTAAAGAGACAAACAAAAATAGGGTGAATGTTGTATTTACATTTTTGTCAGCTTGCCAGAAACAAAATTTCACATTAATGCTAATGTTGCTCAGTGCAATGTCAACATGTAACTAAGTAATTGTTGGCCAACACATACGCTGTAACAGCTTCATGATGTAATATACACACCCAGATGACAGTTTATTAGGTACACTTAGTTAAAACTAATGCAGTCAATAAATCCTACCATATGGCAGTATTAGACGGTATTGCAGTACAACTCTGGTGGTTGGTATACTGCTTGCATTGTAATTGTTAGTATAATTGCTCTTTTATAGTTTCTATTTTCACCCTTATTTATATTAATATACTTCTAATTATTGATTTTGGTATTTTTACTGCTGCAACATCCGAATGTCCCCTCTGGAGATCAATAAAGGCTTTACTTATTTTAATTTGTGTTACCTTGTTATACTGAGAGATTGTGCTATTTTGTCCACCCTATTTTTATCAGTGAGGGTTGGCTAAATAACAGAAACACTTCAGATAAAGCAAAATGATCCTACAGTTGAGTCAACGACT
>JAPZEB010000004.1:22005577-22022219 GCA_029783705.1 Chaetodon striatus
ACACACACACACACACACACACACACACACACACACACACACACACACACACACACACACACAAACACACACACACAGGGTTACTTAGGTCACTTCTCAGCAAATAACATAAACCCTTTTTACACAGAAATCCCGCAATAGAGTTTTGCTTTTTTACACAGAGCCAAACAGTGCCGGCGTAATGCTGCCCCAGTGTGCGGTTTTAGACAGCTTGCCTTCTTTCCAGACGTGAAAGAGGCTTGAGGGTGTGGAGTGTAGCACCACAGTGTCAAGGTCTAGTGTTACAAATAACATACACATTGGGTAGTGCTTTTAAACAATAATAATGGCACAACAAGACAACAACAATCATTTACCTACCCTGGTATGTAACGGTTGATGTTGTCCTCTGTTCAAAGGTTAAGGAGCACCCGCACCTCACTGTCTCCTCAATTTGTGGTCATTGTCAGTTGTTGTTCTTCTTTGAGTTAGCTGCTAACTGCTTCTAGCTGCATTTTAAATCTCCCGCAGTGGGTTGCACATTTAACACGTTGTCAAAATGTTACACCCTTTCATACAGATGTTGATTAGGCTCCGTTACAACCTCCTCTGCCAGCTTAAAGTTGAGACAGTTCTGTTCCCTGCCGTTGTACCTTTTAAACAGAACGGTGAGGCGAAATAGCGATGTGATAACTGCGCCTTGAACAGGCAGTGTAAAAGAGGCCATAGACTTGCATTCATTTCCTGGAGAATTACCCTAACGACTATTGCCTAATCCTTACCCAAACCTTAACCTAACCTCTTAACCACTGACCCAAAGCTCTATCTTTTTCCGATTAGGGGATGCGGCCTTTGACCCCAATTAAACAAGCCGTCCCAAGTGAGCTGGTTTGAGTCTGGTGTGTCTGCATAAGGATAACTTACACACACATGCACACCCACGCACGCACAGAAGATAACCAAGAGTGGTATGATGATCTAATTAATCAGTGATTGGAACAACTGCACGCTTCCTCTTTTAAATGCCACCCACCCACGAACGCAGAGCGTACTCCTGCCCCCCTCCTTGCTCCCTCTTTATTACACCCCCACATCTCCATCTCATTCCCAGGACTGCTAATAATTACAAATACAAATACACAAACATAGTTTACTGATTAAGACAGAAAAATATTTGTCCGCATGAAGGGGCTGCTGTCCTGACACAGCTGTCTGAATAAAACCTCATTACTGAATTGACTCTCCAGAAGCAGACTCATGCACCCCCGACGCCACAGGTTGCTCGTTACCGCTCGACTTTCTCTTTTCAGCTCAAACCTCTACAGCGGGCAGACGGGGCTGTGTTAGCTCTCCCATTCAACATCACCGGCTGTGACCTCCTGCTCATCATGACAGAAACACGGCAAAGCAATGATTCATCAAGCAAATATACAAACTTTGTATTTTTTGTGTGGTAAAGTGCGTCTGAATGTGGCATTTGGCTGTGGAATGTCTCCATTGTATCATGGAGGATACAGACTTTGGCATTGAGCAGGATGGGAGTTGGGAGCTGTGTATGTTGAGGTAATAGCAAAAGCGTTACCACGGAGACGCAGGTGGAATCTCTGAAATGTTTTGGCTTTTAACCTCGACTCAGATGCCACTAATGTGAAGCTCAGGAGACACGAAAAGCTGATTTTTGTGTTCAGGGGTCTATTGAGAGAGAGAATGAGTAACATACAAACACTCAATCAAGAGAGCTTATAAGGGCGGCGTTTCAGAAAGTATAGAACGGAGGGGGAAGCAGATACGAGGTTATGTGAATGCACAAAAACAAACTGAAGGACGAGCAAAAAATATCTCTCATGTTACCTGTTTTCTTACAAGGCTGCAATGGCCATCACAAAGTCGCAAAATGACCGTTTGTTTATCAGTTACTCACTCTGTCACCTTGAATTTGTGAAGAAGAATGCATGTGCTTGGCAATGCATGCTACCTGTATGGGGAGGTGTTTTACATAGTTTGCATGTGTTTTGGGGAGCACTGAGCTTATGACTGGATAAATCAGACTTGGATTATGTTCCACGAGCTGTGTGAGTTTAAAATCAGATGTTTTGTTGTAGTTTTGCCGCTGCTTTATGTGAATTCCTTTTACTTCAGTTATCAAGAACGTTTGCTGTTTTTGGATTCTTCGTTCACCGTGGAGGCATACGAGAAAAACAGAGGGTGCATTCCCTCTTTCTTTTATATTCCTTACCTTGGAGATAACACTTACACTTACTGAGTTCGCTAGAGACAGAGATCAACCTAGAGAGCTCTGCTGTTGTTACTTTGCGATGTATGTAGTTTAACTTTCAAGTCATGACTACACAGATTGTAGATCCTGACATTTGCAACAGCAAAATCACATCTGCAGTTCTGTCATAGTTTTTTTTAAATTTTTTTTTTTATAGTTGTTTGTAATATTTAAGCTTATTTTGTTCCCCTAATTATTATTCTTATTATTACTGTTCGACTGGTCATCAAGTACTTGAATGCGCTGTCATCTCTCATTGCGATTTCTGACAACTGTCAAACAGCTGTCAATCAGTTGTCAAGCTGTTTGTGGCTCAGTCATTGTGACAGATCTTCCGCTGCGCAGAGGATTGTGGGTCAGAATAGTCAAAAAACCATGCCACTGAAAAATCGGACCAGATGTAGTAGAACATCCTGGTATTTGTGGCATAGCGCATTTGACATACTATGTATTGGGACATACTAAATCTTTTTCTGTAATCCTATATAACATGGTAGTATGGATGTTGGAACACAAAGAAAGTTTTCGTCATGAATTCGAGGTGACACTAGGTGAGTCATTTATATACAAATGGTCATTTTGTGACTGAAGTGTTCCTCTTTGATCAGCATTGGTCATTGACCCACCAGTGACTGCAGTCAGTCCATGATGTTTTTTGTCAGTCCACCAAAAAGAAAACTCCAAAAACCCAAACAAAACAAACAAACCCAAACCTACCTGTTTCACAATGTGTCATTTCATTGTGAAGCAAGAATGACAACTCTCTGACGTAAAGTGATTATGGCTTGTGAGTAACACCGTAGGAAGCGTGTAAGGTTGTCACAAACGGGCTGACTGGCACCTCGTCAAATGCTCCTCCACCCTCCTATCACTGTGCGCCCTGTTTCCACTAGGTTCTATAATTCATCATCTCCTAGGCGAAAAGAGGTTAAACTGTAAAGGGACATGTGTCTGTGCCGGAGAGGACTCCCCCCGAACACCCTCTGCTGAGCCTGTGATGACATTTTCATTTGACACCATAGCCAACATTGCTGTAATGAGAAGCCATCAAAAAGCCATCTCCTAAAATAGAAAGGGATTTCAATTTGAGGACGCCTATATTGATATGCAAAATATGTATAAAAAAAGGGGCTCTCGCTTAGATGGGCTGGATACACTGGGAGCCAGTGGAAGTCATGTGATGACACCTTGGATTGGTTTGATCTGCGTACACCAGAATAGAATTATGCTAATGGATACAGACTGAGAAAGGAAATTTTGAAAAGGAGGAAAAATATTAAATTCAGTTTTATTGAAGATGTGTATGAAATTGATTTCTCCCCCAGGGTGTTTGAGACCTAAATCAATTATATATTTCCTATAATTGGTCCGCAAGAAACCACAGTGCAGTGTAGAGTCCATAAGTCTGTTTTGCAAAGACGTAGGTATTACTTGAGATAACAAGCACTGTGGACTGAGTAAGACACTTTTTTCCCCCAACTGCCAGCTTTCACTGCAACAAATAAGAAAAATAAGTTATAGCTTCTGCTTGTTTGTCTGTTTGAATTGGAAATGGTGTACTTAAGGGCTGCAACCTAGTGTTGTTTAGATTATTAGAAAATAAAATTATCAGTTATAATGTCCTCCAACCTGGGATGACTTCTTTAGATGTCTTGTTTTGTCCAGAACACAAAGATTTACGATCATGTATGGCAGAAAACCATAAAAATGCTGGAACAAACACACAAGTATTTGTCATTTTTGCTTATAAAATGACTATAATGATTCTAAAATAGTAGCAGATTTTATCAGTTGATTAATCAATAGTTTTTGGCAGCTATAGCTGAATTCAAAGCTCTCAGTTTGTCCAGAGAACATTTGGTTAATGCTCAAACATTTTGACAGGGATGTTTTAGCTCTTCTGGGAGAATATTTCTGGAAATACCATTGTTTAATATTGCTCTGATATCTTGTCATTATTTCACCTGATTCACCAGCCATATAATGACCTTCGCGTCTCCTGTCAGGATGACTCAGTAATACACTGTTTCATTGTACCCCGAGAAAGTCATCTAGTCGAGGAGGACTGTCTCGCTCCGATCTCTGAAACTGTCCCTGTCACACATTGTAAAATTGCAAAATTTGTATTAAAGTTTTAAAAAGGTCATCTTGCACGACCCTTTGAATGTTAGTTTTGCATCCATCTTTTTTAAAACCTAGTGTTTCACTGGTCTTTATAAGTATTTTTGAGGAAGTCACTGTACCTATATTAGCTACCTCGTGAAGTTTGTTGTCTGAAATTTATACATAATCACAGTGGCTACATTTAGAGTTGATCAGAATTTTTCCAATCAGATCTTGACCACTTTCGGATGTGGTCCTAAATCCGATACAAATCCGATCACTGTCCGTGCAACTGCTTTGACAGCAGTCATATTGGAATTCATGTGTGTTTTCTTTCCATATATCCATGGTTTTTCCACGTCATACTTAATAGTATCACAGCAGTCCTGTTGAAACTAGAGAGGGCTGACATAGCTGAACTGCTGCTGCAGTAGGCTGCCCCTGTCACAAGCCAGTAGAGCCCAACTGCCAGATGCTTTCTGACGAGGACAGCTTGCCTACATGCTGTGACAGTGTTGTCTTGAGGCCTCATCAAAGATATTCGGATGCAGCCCTGGATGTCCTAAGGTTTGGAGGAACTGCTCCCTCTTGAAATCCTCTACATCTTGGTCCCACCACTCATGACTCCTCTCCCGCCACACCCACACCTCTCTCTCCTGGACGCAGGCTCGTGCTAGGTCTGTGTCTGTCTGTAGTGTTTCTTTTCCCGTGATCTCCATGTTAAATAAATTGTGTTTGCCACAGGACCACCAGCAACAGCTGCTGATAGAGCTAGTGGACCAAAAGCCCATTTGTACGACAGCCCGTTATCCCGAAACCAAAAAGAAGCAAATGGCTAATTATTATGCAAAATGACATCACTGAACATTCCTACAGTGGTAATCATACAGGAGATGAAGTTTGCACCGCTACGTCATTAATTTTTGTCTTTAAATGGCTGTTTCGCAAATGCAATATTTTTATTGTTCTAATGTGAATGTGCGCAACATTATTGGTTGCATGTGACACATTCAAACATGACTGTCAGTCAACAGTGTCAGCAGAAAGATAGGATCTGGGCAAATAATTGGAGTTGAGCATTTAGCCCTGTAATGTGACTGCAAGATAGTGATGCTGTGGACAAACAGTAGAAGTATTTTCACATGTCCTGCAGAGAGTAAGAAGTTCAGATAGCTCAAAGCACAACAGGTAGTTGCACAAGTTCAATACAATAAGATCAGGACGGAATATCACCATTCATGTTATCTGCTGTGAGGAAACAATCACTTACAGTGTGAGTAAAAACAAACACACATGCAACAGTAATTTTAGTTTAATTTTCCTCCATGGGTGGAACCAGATGAAAACATTACATGCTCTACTGTCATCGGAAGGTTTCATTTTCTCCTGAGCCTCGGATGAAATCTACCTTATTGCTGCTTCCCTCCTCCCCCACAGCCGGCGTAATGACAGAATATTTCCCCAGAGTGTGAAAGCAGATCCAAGCTGTACTTTTAGAAACTTTATTAAACCAACCTAACCAATTATTTCAGTGTTTGCCTTCCTTCTGACGAGTGACGATCCATTCAATAAGGCTGGTAAATGTTAATGTAAAATGAATTTTCTGTTGAGCTGGTGATCACTGATGTCTTTTTGGCCAACCACGCTGCCAACAATAGTTTCATACCTTCCAGCAGGGTTGGTTTAGCTGCACGGGATGTAGAGATGTGAAAGTTACTGGAGCAGCAACGACAGCAACACCTCTGACTCAGAGGGATTGCATTTTAATACAAAAGTCTGGCAAGACTCCAGCTGGGGCAAAATATTTTATTGAATTGCCCAGTTAGCCTGTGATCAAACACTTGGGTGGGAGATTGCGTTCCTCGGCTGACATTTATCTATTTATCTTTTCAGAGAAAAATAGAAGAAAAATCAATCAGGCTTTAGAAATGAGACAACGTTGGCTGCAGGCTGATAGATGTCTTGTCACTCGCTGTTACCAAGAAGTTTAACGTTCAGCCTGAAGAGAGGCCCAGGATTCCCCCACAAGTCGATAAGCTGCTGTGCAACACTTCAGAGTGGAGATACAAGTGATAGGAAGACTGTGGACAACTAGTCACCCATCAGAACAGTACAAGCTGCTACAGATTAATGCATAGCAGCTTGTCATGTTCTGATGGGTGAGAAGCTGCTACAGATTCATGTGTGAGAAGGTGTCCTTACCTTTCAAGTGTCTCCATGTCACGGTGTCACATGTGAAGAAAAACTCTCAGCTCTGTCACATAAGAAATGCAGTTTATTGGTAGATGTTGGTGCTTTGATTCATTCTGGGGTGGCATCATTCAAGTATTTTATCACTTTCTTTTTAATTCTTTTAAAATCTCGGTTAAGTGGTTCTCACTAAGAGCATTAAGAAATGGTAATTGTTTATTTTCTGGTATCTAAATGTATATTATAGATGAGATCAATCACTCTATTGCATGTAGCACTGGTATCCTTTGAATTCCTACCATGAGGGAGCAAGTGGACACATGATAATTTAATGTCTCCGGAGTTCAAAGCAGCATTGTAGCCCAGAACCCTCTAATATAGTGAAGCAATATGTCGAAGCTTTCATTTCTCATGCAAAAGGTAGCTTTCATTATTACTGGGCAATGGACTGTCATTACTCACACTTGTACAAAGGCTCATAATATTGGGTTTCCATATGGCAAGTGGCAGATGGATGGAAGGATTCATCTGAAGTTCCCTCGCTTGTGTAAAAGTTTGCTTTTTATGCATTTAAATGAGCAGTGTATTCTCCTGAGCTCTAATCTTTATGTAAGGCACTGTGTCGAGGCAGTAAAACTACCCTTTGAAAATTGTAAGTTCATTAAAAATGCTCACTGCAAGCAGCAGTGGCCCCAAAGCAAAGATCTAGGGTAAACCCACGTCTAATGTTGGTGTAAATTTGCTGTGATGTCGTGATGACCCGACTCCTGAACTCTGTTTAATCCCGATCCTCTGCTTGCTTTGGAAGGAAAGGCTTAACAAAGGCCGTGTTGCCCTCTTATCTATACATTTCATCTCAGTATCCCTCGAATTATGTTCATACTGGATGATTTCCACCTCATAATTTATATCCAATGTCAACGTTCAGTGCCACTTCAGACACTGCATGTTTACCTTTTTTATTAGCTTGAGTGTTTTAGTTGCCTAACCTTAGCCATACTCTAATCGTTTTATTTGCCAGAATCACAATCTTTTTCTAACCTTTAAGGAATTAGTTCAGATTTTTTGAAGTGGGGCTGTATTAAGTCCCTTTTACACTGCCAGATTTTTGGCGAACGTTGGGCCATTTTGCAGGCAAGCTGTGAGCATTTAGACACATAGAGCCAGATTGACGAGTTGATCTGAGGTGCCCAATTTTCCGCCACGTAGGGGTAAACATATTGGTGGAACCTTTTTGGTTTAAAAAGAACAAGACGCCCTTCCGCTATGAGAGGGGCCGTTGATGACTTGTGGGAGGAGCTGTTGATGACTCCACACGTGCGACCCTCTGGTGGTGGAAACAGCTGATAGCAGGAATGAGCAGCTGTTTACGTCACACGCTGAGCTACACGTTTTGTTACTTGCTCACGCCCTTCATTGCCCCGAAAAAGGAACATTCTGTATGAACAAAAGAAGGAAATTCTTGCATAAAAGCTCACTGTGCTATGCACTTTTATACTGCATATCAGCTGTTTGGATCAGAAAGAGCTGTTTTTAGCTTGTTGAAATAACACTGCTAATTAACGTTACAGACAAGCATGAGTGTTAACGTTGGCTGCCTAGGTCACGCATGTTGAGTTAGTCGTTTTATTATTGTATAGCATAGCAGGCAGCTACTGTGGCTGTCAGCTAATGGCTTATAATAAAATGGCTGATATTAATATGTGCCACTGGCCAGGTTAACATTTATGATAAATGTTTAAAATTTCAATGGTGTTGAAATGGGAGCTTTACTAACCTCTCGAAATTCTGCAGCGGTGCTGTGTGTGTAGCTGTGAGTCAATGAAGTGTAAAGAGGGCACTGTTGGTATTGATACTGCTGCAAATAAGTATTGTATCCAGTACAAATTTTTTTAGTACTGAAGACTACCTTAGTATCGATTTTTTTTTTTTTTTTTTGGACAACCCTAGTGGCACTGAATCACTGCTGGTAAGCGAGAGAGAGACCTACTGAAGAGCACTGCTGTACCGAACCATCAGGAAAAATAACACTAAATTCCTAAAGCAAATGAAACAACTTAAAAAACGACCAGGAGAATGTGAAGTGCTGGGATCCTCTGATTCAGGAACATCCTGACGATCCCTTTTTCTTCACAGTGTATGGCAAAATCATTGTCACTGTCATAATCGGTTATTGTACTTTTCTCCCAGAAACTACTGAAAGTCTGACCCAAACAGCTGACCTTCAGTGTAATACACTGCCGCACAATGGCGCTCTTTCACAGGAATATGGAAGCTCTATGGTTGAGACAATCTATTGCCAAAGGACAGAGCTGTCTGTTGACAGGGTAAAGTGGTGAAAGTATTCTCATTATATTGATTGTTTTAGGTAAGCCTGTCTTTAAGTGGCTGAAATACATTTTGCCGCAAATCCATATTCACAGCAATCTACTGTATGTAATACACTGACTGTGGATAAGTGCCTCATAGAGCCCCACTTCAAAAAATGCAAACTATACCTTTTACCATACCACAGCTGCCACGCAGACATTGTAATAATTGAGAATATTAAAAACGCTGAACATATTCAACGTTGCAAATGAATAGAATCCAGGGTTTGTATCATATAGAGTCATAGAAACACAGCATCCACAATGAATTGTAAAAATGAACTAACTATCCTTCTTTGTTCTGAGGGACAGCGTTCCACAGCCTTTTGTCTCTGGACCACAACTTTACATCTTGTTCCACACACAGTGACACTGCACATAAACTGTAAAGCAAATCCCATTCAGTCGTAAAACAACATCCATCAAGCTGTCACTGTGGGGACGGTGGAGTAGCTCCAGTGGATCCACAAAACATTTAAATCACCACAACAAAACGCAGCCACACTCAGAACACAGCACTGAGGTTTGTGTTACCTGGCATTACACAATGTTTCAGCTCTTATGTAAACTGGCACTAAAATGTTTATACCAGTTTTTGTTCTCATTTGCTATGAATATAATTTCTTTGTTGTCAAACATTGAAAATTCAATCCAAAGTCTCAAAAATGGATAGCTAAAGCAATAGTTTGAAGCAGCTAGAAATTAAGGATGGGGTTTTATATATAGTCTGTTCATCACACAGTAACTGGTAATTAGATTAGATTTCACTGAATTATAAAATCTAGTAGTTAGTTTGACCATCAACGTATCTCTGGCATAAACTGGACATCGTCCACACCTGTATAAAATGAGGGTTTTTGTGAAAAACGTAATTGCATAGCTCTTTGCGAGGGTTCGTGTTAAGGGCTTAGGGTGTGCATAATGAATTGGATTGTGAATTTTATGGAGCATTGAATGACCTTGGTACTGAAAGTCTTGGTTAGAGTGCCACAGTTCATCCTTGTGAAATGTAAATTGGATAGATACCTTTTTTTGTTAAGGTAATGAAAAGGAAAGAGTATCTCCTTGGCAATTTAGCAATGAAAACAGCTTGCAGTTTATGCTGAATCCCATGTAATGAATTGAATGACTGAATGAATTAAATGGACGGGAACTCGCAGAATAACTGTCAGGAATATGATGTGCACGATGTCACGATGGCATGTCAAGGCTCAAGATCTCTGACAAGGAAACCCATCCGCCCATACTTATTTTCTCATTAGCAACTGTTGCATCAACAAACTCAATTCGCACCTTCTCTGAACTCCCCAGCACAACCTGCTGTTACCAAGGTAACTGTGGGAGTCATCAGAGCGTAATGCACCACCACACGAGTCTGAACCAAACAACGTGCTGCAAGTCCTTGAAGTCGATCACGTGAGCGTCTGAGTTTTAGGCTTGTAGTGACAAAAGCTGCACATGTGGACTGAACTTGAGGTGTGACCTGTCCTTTTCAAATGAAGGTGAATTTCACTTGAACAAGATTGCCCCGCTGTAGAACGGCTATACAGCTGATGCGATCTTGGGAGATGCAGGCTGGGAACATGAGCGATGCATTCCCCAAGGGAAATGAAGGACTGAAATGTATGGAGATAATTATTTCCTCCAATCTTCCGGCCTGCCCCCTGCCCTGGTCCTCTGTGTCCCATCTGTGACTGACCTCTGCTCCCTAGAGACGTGTGTGTGTGTGTGGGTGTGTGTGTGGGTGTGTGTCTGCATATATGTATGTCTGAGGAAGTGTTGGAATATTTTTGCTAAGTAATTAATTATTACTGATTAACAGAGGATGTATAAAGCAAAATAGAAAGTGGTGAATTAAATTCACATGCAGATTTTATGTGTTGATTGTTCCGTTACTAAAATGATTAAATGTTAATTTAACTTGTTAATTATTCCACTCTGCTTGTTTTTATTACTTACAGAAAAGTTACAGTGCAAAACATATAAACTCATTATTGAAATACATTGTAAAATGTAATTTAAATTGTAAATTGAGCTTTACATTATTCCGTTCTATGTGCTTCCTATTGTGTTTTTTTTAATTAATTTATGAGGGAGAAAGAACAGGCCCCCTGTTGACATCCTCTGTAGTGCAGTGAGGGTTAGATCTAGTTTTATTTCTAAAGATATACTACAGAAAAATGTTCAACAAATAAATTGTGATTATAAAACATAGATAGCTTTTTTTTAATGTTCTACAAATCTTTATCATAAATAAAATAATAATGATGATGTAATACAAATACACATTGACAAATTTAATGATTTCATCAAACAGTAATTCGTAAACCGATTTCTCCATTTATTAATCAATCAGTAATAATATATACCAGTCTTCACATCAGGTTTGCCATTCCAACATGATGAATCTCTCTCCACTGAATGCCTGCAGCTCACAGACTGGTTAAAACCACAGCAAACGTCAGAACCAGCTCACTAATTCAGTCTAAACAAGTTGTGAAGTCTTGAAGGGTGACCGGCATGCGGGTGAGGGATGATGATTGGCTTCTCGTGACATGGCAGCGCTGTGAATATTTCCACCGGCGGGAGGTTGAAGGGTCATCCATCTTTCTGTGGAGACAGAAAGACAAATAGGCTGACACTCTCCTGTGAGTGGCTGTCATACATCTATCTCATCATTATTGAGCTGCTGGGGACCGGCACCCCATCAGCCTGTGTCACACTGCCAGCATTTTCACTCAGCCGTGGTGCGCAGGATCAGACGCACCGACAATAGATGAGAGCCTCTTCACTGTGTGTTTGGAATCCCAACAGGAGTTTTGTCTCCCAGGTTCGGACTTTAGTCAGCAGCACTGAAAAGTTTTTATACATGTAGGTTTTAGAAGTAAAATGAGTTCATAAGAAGAGACCTGCAAGTACTGAAGGACATTTAAAAGGAAATTTCACATTTTTGCCGCATTTTTAGCCCTGTGTGGAAAAGGGTTTCAAAGCAACTATCTTGGCAGTGCTGAAGTCATGAGCCAGTTAATCAATCAATCAATCAATCAACCAACACAAAAATAATCAACTACAATTTAGACAATCTGTTCATTGGTGAAATAATTTATTGTACATAACTACCAAATGTTCTCTGCTTCCAGCTTCTCAAAGGTGAATCCTCATGTTTTAGAAGCTTAAAGCAGTTTTGCGTAATAAAATACTTAAACAATGAATTGATAGTATAATGGACATCTTGTGGTTTTAGACTGTTGGTCGGACAAAGCAAACAAACATAGTCGACATAGTCGACAAATAGTCGACCAGCAAGGCAATTAGTTGACAAAATTTCATACAATGCAATCACAGCAGACGGATATCTTTCTCTTCTTCTGTAAATATTCAGTCTGATAAATATGGAAAAGTTGATCATTTTACTGCAGGGCTACCCAGAGCTTTACATCTGTCCCACGGACGATAGGCCTACGCGCTTATTAACGATGTCTGGAAGAAGATCAGCTCTGCACTCAGGATTTCAGTTAAACAGGCTATACAATGCTTGTTAAGGATGCCTAGAAGCAACCTGACACCACGCTCTTGAAAGCTGGCACAAAAAAGGCACAAGCAGCTTCCAGAGCCTGACCTAGTGTTTTCCAGGCAGTTAAAAATTCAGCATGTGTACGCCCCCTAGTTTATTGGGCTGGTACCTGCCGTTATTACACAGGCTAGTTAATAAAATGTCGGGCAGGAAATCCAAAGTGTGGGATCATTTTGAGAAGGTGAAGGACCAACCCAAGGTGATATGTAAACTCATTCATCGACTACAAACATGACGTATCATCTGAAACATGGAAGTAGCTACATGCCCATTAGCCACTTAGCACAGTCATTACTGCTTTGCCGACAGCGTCATTAACAGGCGGCTCACTCAGTGTGTGACGTGCACTTGTAGATAAAATAAAGGCCTATATTAATGAAGGTTCGTTAGTATGGTTTTGTATTTGTTACTTATAGTAACTAGTGTGAGTGTGTGTATGTTACCAAAAACCTCACCATGAAGACAAGACTCAGAAAGAAAGCAAATAAGCGTATTTCCTTCCCGTATTACTTATTCAACGCTCATTATTTTGTTTGTGTCATCTGGGCAAACTAGACTCTTATTTCTTTTCTGTATTGATTTTCTATTGTCAACAGAAAAACCTTGTATCCCACATCTGTATTCAAGACAACAGGACACTTAATGTCAGGGTATCAAAGGTGCAATAAAACACATCCAAGGTATTTTTCACAGTCTGTACCGGTCAGATAACAATTTGTTCCAGGAAAAGAAAACGGCTGGCACAGGATTTCATCTGAACTCCTGCTGCGATCTATATCTACACTAAACACAGACACTTTCACATCAACACACACACCCTATATGCTGCTGTGCAATTAGGTAGAAACCTCTTTTTACCAGCCAGAGGCCATATCTCTACAGCAGAGGTACCAAATACCCAAATATGGTATAAAGTAAGTATTAAATTTGGCAGAATAGATTTTTAAAAATCTTCAGTTTTAGGTTTGTATTCCTGTGACTTGTTTTTTTTACTGCAGACAGTGTCCCTCTTGATCTTTGTTTGGATCAGCCTCATTACAAAGATAAAGCAACAAGTGTGGCAGCGAGAGAGCCGACTCACTAATTAACTTTCAAAGAGTTGCACAGACAAAGACTTATCTTGTCGGCTTTGACTCTGTCGACGTAAAGAAAATTAATTAAATTATAGTGCTCTTTCTGTTTAATTAACGTATCATACATCGGCAAAATGCTCAATTAAGGAAACAAATGCACGGGGGTGTTCAGTCTTTATGGCCGCACAAATGCAAGTCATGAGTTCCATACACAAAACCAGTATATTCAAAAGCAACGCTGGAGAAGTGTATGAATATATTGTGAAAGGTTAATTGGATACACATCTTGAGCAAAACTGAATCAACTTATGATCAAAATGGAACACGATGCATAGTTGTTCAAGGATATTTGTATTTACAGCTTAACAAAAGAGGCCATCTTTTATAAGAGTTATAAGTCTTACTTTAGCCAAGTTAACCTGAGGAAGTATCTGCTTGTGAAAGTTTTGTTGCTGCAGAGAAACTCAGTCCCTGCAGAGTGGAGAGCATCTCCAAACATCTTTACTGCAGAAGTGAATGAGGCAGCAAATCATCTATTAAGCAGCTAAGAATTGCCTGTGTCACAGAATGTCAAGACGCAGAGCTCAAAAAACAGTGTGAAAAATGTGAGCTGTAAAGCTGCAAGTGGGAAGTATTCTCACTGCTGTTTCATCTGGCAATAACTTTCTTGATAAATTTTGTAAATCTTTTGCTCCATAAGATGTCCAAAAATGGTGAAACAGTTCTCCGGAGCCCAAGTTTACATTTTCAAATGTCTTGCTTTGTCTAACCGACACACAAAAACCCAAAGATATTCAGTTTATATATCTATTATCACAGAATACTGTGATAATATATCTAATATATTAGAGTGCAAATTATTTACTAGGGGTGGGAAACACCAGAGGATCCACGATACGATATTATCACGATACTTAAATCACGATACAATATCATTGTGATTTTAAATATGTTGTGATATATTGCTTTTTTTCAACTGTAAATTATGTCCCAAGGAGAAACTGTCAACATCTGTTTTATCTAATAAGATAAAGATTTCAGTCTGTTCATGTCGTTTTTTTTTTTTTGCTGCAGCGATGGGTATCTTGTGGACTGATAAAGCAATTGATTATATTAAACTAGTAGGCTTGCTTAAGTTTAATTTGTATTTGTTATATTATTAATTTATATGATAAAAACATCGATACTTGGCAATATGTGACGATACAGTATTGCCACACAAAAATATTGCGATACTACGCTGAATCAATTTTTTTCCCCACCCGTATTGTTTACACTATACACTCCAAATACCAGCAGCGTGACGAGGCATAGAGCGTCTAATTTGCTCTGCCCTTTTTTTCTGGATGCCAAAAGTTAAAAAAAAACAACAACTTTGGGCCACTTATCAAAGTCACTTTTTACTGAGCTGCCCAATCACAGTAGAGGAGGGGCGAGGCAAATACCACAAAGACCAACCGTCACATCGAAATTACTGAACCCAAAGATTAGCAGGTCTATCGTCTAAAAAAAAAAAAAAAAAAAAAAAACCTGCGCCCTTGATTGAACCTCACTGCTGTTCTGTTTTCTGCATTTAACAATGAACAAGTATTTTATTTGTTTTAAGACTGAGCCATTGTTGTCATTTAAAAAGCAATATACCTAATAATAGCCTAACAATAAAGCTTGTTTACTAAGCACAGCAATCAGGATAGATGAAGTAATTTGCAAAAACTAAATGGTGATAATACCACATGTCGTGCTGTTGAGCCCCTCTTAATCGCCGCAGGGGAAATTCCTTCACCGTGACAGCCCATTTAGAAGTTTAACAGATCTTGAGTGGAAAACCATTTGACAGTTCTTTTTTCTTAGATTAGAGATTTTAGAAACTAAGAACCAAAACTTATGTTCCCCCTCTAAACAGTTTCTAAAAATGATGGACTTGTCTGCACTCTTCTTCTGTGGTAAGTCATCCAGTGCACATAAAAAGAAACAGCTGAATATGAGCACCAGTCAAGACTTCATTTTGTTCTGCTCAGCTTTCCAAGCATGAGGAACAGGTCATGTCAGACGTTAACATCTGTCTCTCTTCAAACCCATAATTCCTTGTTTTCAGCTCCAGAAAACAACAGTTCTATTATCAAAAGATTAAGTATCACATTTCCAACCGTATGAATGCTCAAATACATTCCAGTCACGACAGGTGTAAACACACCTTTCCTAAAACAACCTATTCATTAATTCAGCACTGTGACACATTTAGCGGCGCTGCACGCTGCAGCTGCACTACATGTAAATCGAGAACCACACTCACATGTAAGTCTCTCCTTCAGCTCGGGAGTGGGCGCCATGTCCACGGAGCTCTTGCTGTGGCAGTTAAGCAGGGTCGGGTCGGCCCCGTGGCTCAGCAGCAGGGAGCAGACCTCCACTCTGTTTTTAGATGCGGCTTCATGGAGTGGAGTGAACTGCCACAGATCCATGGCATTCACACAGGCTCCATGCTGAAAGCAAAAAGGAAAGATTAACAAACAAATGGAAGGGAACAGGAAAAACGAGAGAAACAGGAAAAAAGAAAGATAGAAAAAAGGTAAAAGGGAGGAAAGAGAGGAGCTGTGAGAACCACGTTCTTCTATTTTACTTGGATTGTCCTAAAGGGAATTAAAAAGACAGTTCAGATCTTTGAAGTGGGGTTGTGTGATATTCTTGTCCATAGTCAGTGTATTACATATAGTAGATCTCAGTCGGCACGCCCCCAGTTTGGAGAAGCATGGAGGAATACCACCATAGAAGCGAAGCAATAAGGTACTGTGGAAGAGGCTCCAACAAAACATATTTTAGCCATCAAAAAAGTCAGTATTAGTTCAAGTGTACACTATATTAAGAACATTTTCACTGCTTTACCTTGCCATCAGGTAAAGGTACACATCAGGTACACCTTGCTGGTACGGGGTTAGACCATGTTTTGCCTCAAAACTGCCTTAACTCTTTGTGGCACAGATTCAACAAGGTGCTAGAAACATTCCTGGGTACACTGTGGTCATAAAGGGATGGACACGGTCAGCAACAATACTCAGGTAGGCTGTGGTGTTTAAACCATGCT
>JAPZEB010000004.1:22025953-22038382 GCA_029783705.1 Chaetodon striatus
ACATTAATAATCCTCCAGGACTGTAACATGCTCATGTTTAACCCAAACAATGCGTAATGTGACTGCAGTTGGTTCGGATCGAGGTCAGAACACGTTCTCACCACAAACAAACCACACCAGAGTTTGTTTGTAACCGGACCGAGACCAGCCCTTCAAGAAGGTCTCGGTCCCGTTGTTTTGGTGCACATCTTAGTGTGGTTGCTGTGTTCACACCTGCCCAAACGAATAGTACTCAGGGGGAAATAAACTTGAGTTTGATTGAACCGAACCAAACAGGGCAGGTGTGAAAGCCTACAAAGCCCATTGGTTCCTATTAAAGATATACATGTTTAAAACAGGTCACAGTATAGATAGATTCATTTTTTAAAATGGCATGTTTTAGTCGATCCTTTAATCTTTTAAAGTGTCAAAACATTTTGGAAAATTGCCCATTTTAAGTTGCCAGAGTCCAAGTGATGTCTTCACATGTCTGGGTTTTGGCGTGTTGCTCTGACAAAACAAAAGGCAATAAAGTTAGAATCAAAATCATAATATTAGCTTGATAAAAATGACTTACATGATTTGTTGATTCATTTTCTGCCACTGATTATTCAACTAACTGTGTCAGCTGAATAAATACATTGTTTTTGTTGTCATTGTCTGTCAGCATTATTAAACAACCAAAAATATATTTAGCTTATATTTTCTATAAAGGTAATGGCATCCGTACACCCAGACAAAATCATTTCTGCAATACAATATGATCAATACTTTTATTTTTTTTCTAGTATCTAATGGTTTCTCGACAACAATACAACTCCCTTTGTGTTGACTGACTCTGTGTCTCCTCCAAATGCTCTGAGCTTCAGCCCAACATAAAGGATTGTGGTATTGGTTGTTTTCTTAATTAAATTCCACGAGGCTGCTTCCCTACAATTTTATGGTCCCTAATGGATGATGAAATGTCACTCTTGGCATTATGACAAATCACAGTAATCGGATCAATTGCCAGACAAGAACATTTCCACCTATGATGACAACTCGCCTCTCATGCCATTTTGAAGTCTATTGCCATTTCAGGGCCCTCCAGAGTATACACTTATATTAACTAAATGGCCAGAGCGGCAAGCTAATAGTTTGAGTGTCAAGTATGTCATTGTTTTTGGGAGTCTTTAAATATATGTACGTGGTGGTAAATATCAATACCGACAAATAAAACACCAGAAGAAAGTTAAGGTGTGGGGGAGAGATAAAGGAATAGAGAGAAGAGGAAGCAAGTGAGTTGGTGTGTGTGTGTTGTGTGTTAGAAATAAAGTGATCAAAGATTCTCACATGCACCATACTGGGGTTTATTCATAAGCCAAGCTGTTGCTTGTCATTTGGCCAGGGCCACTTAGAGCTCCTGGGAAAGAAATGATCCATGTCTCCATCTGAATAGCAGACCACATGTTGTCAAGTCAATACTCCGCTATTGAAATCACAGACAAAGACGTCCCTGTAAGGCAAGAAAGCTTGACCTTCAACAAATCACAACTCTTTCAGTGTGTTGTAAAAAGCTCCGTCTATCTGTCTGCTCTTATGTCTGTCCGCCTGAAAGCACAGGAAAATATATTTTAGATGTGACCAAGGTCTTGGTTGTAGATACAAGTTAAAGTAGTTTTTTGGTGATACACTTTTCACCTAGACATTTCTACGGCCACCTGATGCACACATTTTTACAATTAACAGCTACTGTATTATATAAATACGTTTTGGTTTTTTTTTTTGTTTGTTTTCTCAGCAACAATTTCTCAGGTATAAATTTGTCCTGTGCAGCAAGAGGGCAGCAGACGAGCACATTCTCTTTTAACAGTGAAATAATCCCAACATTTATCTTCACTATGCTGTGTTTTCCTCCAAACACCCAAGTAGCTCATCCCTATGCTCTGATCCCTTAAGCACATCATCTCTCTTCCCACAGCTGGTGTAATCATGTATTCGAGATATTTCTGAAGGAACACCAGTGGCTTGTGTTGTATCTGTTGGTTCTTATTCCAGGCTCCCCTTGGCCTGAGTTTAGCCAGCCAGGGTGATGAGATGATTTGCTGGAGGCGAGAGCTTGGGGAAGGGCCTGGGGCTGGGCTGAGACATCAAACACCGAAGAAGCACTGATGGAGAGAGAAGCACAAGAGCCCGTCATCAATCATAACTCTACCAGAATGCACTGCTGGAATCCAGGCTACCAGAGTGTTGTCATGGCTACTGATTACCATTGCATGAAGAACTCATGATCAGTGGTCAGATGATGACAAGTGATAATGAAATAAGATTAAATTCTTTCGTAGAAGTGTCCATGTAAATGTATTACACATGGACAGAATTAAAGCAGCCCAGAGGATTTAAAACATGTCGAAGGGACCTGAGAGCAGGACAAATAAGAGTGCAATTGTGGTTTCGTGTCACCATGAGGTTGGGTAAGGATAACCACCGTGTTCTGGCGCCCTGCCGTGGCCTCTTGACAGTCCACCCTTGTGTAGATAGGTAACCACAAATGAGCTCATTTAAAACAGGACTGTTGCTGCTGCAAGGCTAAAAGTCAGACAGCCCACTCTGACAGGTGTCAGAGTGCCCAGCTGCATCCCGAGCAAGGGCATTGTACTGCACTCCTTTCACCTGCTAGTGCTATAAAGTACAATTTCACAGAGGGGTGTTTTTCAGTGCAGAAAAAGGAAGATTTGAGAGTTCTTCTATTAGTGAAATATTGGCACTACTCTTAAAATGCATTGGGAATTATGTAATGGTCAAAATAAAGTTGCAATCAAAATTATATCCTGATGAAAAACAATTGAAAAGAACATTTGCTGGAACAGATAGCTGTATCTTTGTTAATATTTTTATGGGCAAATTTCCACTTTGTGATGTTCCAGCAAGTCCTGTCCTTTTTTTGTATTCCCAAAACTACCATGTTCGAAGGCGGACATGGCCCACTAAATGAACCAAAAAGCACATAACAATACAAAGGGCTTTGTTTACGCTGTGCATGCAGAAGAAAAGTGATTGCACAGTATATGCTGGTATGCTTTAAAAGAGTACCGATGCTTTGTCAGGACAATTGACCCTTCTCTAAGTCCCAAACTGGAACACAGATTGGCCAGTCATGAAGGGCATCAGCCATCTCAAACCCGGGTCCAACATCTGATGCTTCATAGACCCCCATGCAGTTCCTTTGAATGTACTTCATTTTCAGACTGGTTTCATGGATTTCGAGCTAGTTATTATACCTGGGTTATTATACCAGGCTGTTCTCAGTCCACCGCTTTTTCAATTATTTCGGCATCAGAAATAGATGCACAGAGGCACCTTTCGCGGGAGTATGAGCGCTGGGAGCGTCAGTTTTAGAGGCAGTGGACAGCAGCCCAGCTCGTCCAATAGCACTGCTTTGTCTGTGGACGTTGGCGTAAAACACAGACACACAGAGAGATCAGGTGGCAGCAGACTGTAATGCCAAAGACTACTACCGTGATTAAAAAAAAAAAAAGGAGTGATAAATTCTGTATAGGGAGGGTAGGAAGGGCAGTGGAGGGGTCAAACAAACTGGGGACTTTCACCTGGGAGCTTGCTGTTTGGCTCCTGTTGCCATGTGAAATTGAAGGCAAACCATTATATTTTTTTCCAAACCTAAGCATGTGCTTTTGTTGCCTAAACCCTTAGGAAATCAACCCTAAAAACAAAGTGATTTACCTATGTTGTAAATTTATTTTGAAATGACTTTATGCAAGCAGAAACTGTACATTTACTCTAAAAACAGAACTGTATTTTGAAAAGACACAATGAATATAACAAGCATAAATTGGCAGGGCATCCCTGAACATCCAAAACAGACGCAGGACGGGACTTAGCACGTCATATCCCCAAATTCTATATGGTGTCAGTTTTCTGCTGTGTCATCTATAGGAATCGTGCATTAACGTGTGTAGTACATAGGCATTTATGTTGTCAATTACGTTCACAACATAGCCGGTGTTAAAAAAGCAAGTATATCTCTGGCCTAAGTTAACACTTCTGTGCTATGCTAGCTACTGAGAGAAGCTTGTACTGAATGTATACACATGCTGCTTTTGCTTTTTAAAAATTGTAACAGCAAATAAAGACCTACCCTGCTTTAAGGGAACACTGCTCCTTCATTTCATTGACCTCTGTCTCGATCACCAGATGATGTGGTGATTCACCTTTACACTATGATCTGTATGTTAGGCTTTACCTCTTATCTTTGTCTTTTTAACCTGTTTGCATTGCAGAGTGAGTTTGGCATCCTGGATACATCCTTCAGATGCATATTGCAGACCCATCTGTTCGCTTCTCTCTGAAACTGCCTTTTTGTTTTTCCATAACTTACATAATATTTCTTCAGGGAGTTCAGAAAGTGACAGTGGGGGCTCTGTGCTCACTCCGACAGCTATGTGGAGCAGAAGGGGCTAAAACAAAGGGGTGGAGCATAGCAAAAGGTCAGCTGTGACATTCTCCACAATCATCCATACAATAGTGATTTCAGGTTGATTGATTTGGAAACGATCACCCACCACCACCCGTTTATTTACTCGGCTCAACAGTGTAGACTTAATGAAACAAATGAGCTGGAAACAAGAAGCCAAACTCTTTCTAACATTGAGAAATAGGACTTGTTGGACCTGTTGGCAACGGAAAGCGCAGTATCAAACCTCCGAGACTTTATAGTGGATATGATGGATGCTTGGACTTGTTTTACTTTATTAAACTGACTGTGTGTTAGTATTGCTGTCATTTTATGTGTGACTTAGTGAAACAGCATTGTAACTGGTGTTCCTTCTTTTTTGATGTTGTTCATTTGGCTCCTCAAACGATGAAACCCTCCAAACAATTCCCTTATGGAAAAAAAGCATTGGTTGTCATAACAGATGGCTATTTTACAGAGCAGGGAGGTGTCACGGAGGATACAGACACGATTTATAATTCTTGCTCTGGTATTCATGCTCTTGTTTTAACATGATCTATCACTTTCATACCATCGCAAGGGTTTAATAAGGTTTATTTTAATGGATATACTTGGTTTGTGTTATTTTTGAGATCCATAAAACATTTTACAGGATAACTGTTTTGTAAAAACTTTGATGATACTGCAGATGTCATCCAGATAATAAAAATTCAGCGTCAGGGTTCTGCAGCTAGAGGTGTTTGCTCCTCTCTATAAGGGGGAGGAGGCTAAACATATGATAGTAATTCCAGAGCACACATCATGAAACTGTGCACACAACTGTGTTTATTTTCCCCCATGACACCTGGCTCTGTACTCCTAACTAATATGTGTACAGCTAAAATTATACTTTGTGGCACTTTAACACAACTTATCCTTTTATTTGAAGTCTTTTGTTCAGAAACATTGAAGAGGAAATCCCAAAAGATACAAGAAAAAAAATGTGACTTAGTCGGAGCAACAAGTGCCCTCACTTCAGCTGTAATGCTCCTTAGTTTCTTGCATCATGTTCTCATTGCTTGAAGACCTGCTATAAATAAATATTCTCAGAGAAAGATGTTAATCTATATGCCACAGAGGAGGGATGTCAGTACCAATTAATTTTGCTTTCAAATGCCTAACACCCATTAACTGGCCTTTCCTTTAAGTCTGGTGTACATTGATTCAGTGAGCTTTAGCACCACATTTCAAAGTGCTATCCATTTAGAGGTGGTGAAATTTTAATGCTTTGTGTTGTAAATATCTTTCCTTTTATTTTATTTTCTGCTGGCTGTGCTGAGAGACAGCCGGCTATCCGCATTAAACACTGACTACGTTTACATGCACACCATATTCCTGTATTATTCGGGATATCCTCAATATTCCGGTTGCGCATGAGTCATGTAAACACGTGCATAACCCGATTAAGGTCACATTCTGGTTGGAGAACATTCCGAATAAGACCCCTGGCATATGCCTGTTTTAATCAGAATATTGTGACGTGTAATAATCGGAAAATGCCCTGTACTGGAATATTCAGCTATATACACTCTTTCGTCTTTCCTTCTCGCTCCTGTCTTCCATTGTTGAGGACAAAATGAATCAGCAGGAGTGTTGTAGTTAAGTTGTGATGCAAAAGTGCAGACCAGACGCCTATAGGCATATTGCTCCCCCCCTTAGAGTGTTGCATTAAATAAGAGCGTTTCTGGTAGGCCAGTAGCTGGGGGTCTTTTCTGGAATACGCTGAAACACAGGAATATGTCAATTAACATGTAACCGAAATATTCCAGTTGCTGCAGCGCATATAAACACCTAATTCGGAATATTACCTTAACCAGAATATTGACCTGAATCGGAATATGGTGTGCATGTAAACGTAGTCACTGACAGAAGGAAGTTACGACAGGCCCCACTGCACACTATTATGGCGAGCCCTACTACACACTATTGTGCGTGTATTGTCTTGACACAACTGAAGAGTTAACATTGGACAACATCAACATACATATTACTCAGCAATCATCATTGTATATCTGACAAAAATATCAAATATAGGAAGAAAGTAATCCTTTAATTGAATAGTTTTTATAGTTTATTTATAGATTTTATCAGAAATAAGTTTGTTTTAGTTAGCTACCGACTATTTCAAAAAGATAAAAATAAAATCACCTGCAAGGGCCCACTCTCTCTATGGGCCCCTCCACCTCCACCCCACGGGCCTTATTGCAACCACACTGCCTGCATTGTCTATGCTTACGCCCCTGGCATTGACATGTGGAAATGTAGCACCCACTGCCCACCCTCTGGTCTCCACTGGTTAGCTAGGATTAGCCTTGAATGCTTTGCACTGTGTACCACCCAGTCAGGTCAGGTGAGCGCTAGCTGGCAGTGCTACTGCCGGATGGCATTGCTGTGAAAACATGGTGGCCAGCACTGGTCAATAAGCCGCTTCATTTTGAGCTACAAAACAGCTTTAACACTGTAGACTGTGTTAGCACCAGTAGCCGTGCTGATGCTGCTAATGGTGCTAACAGAGCTAAAGTGATAACATAGGCCTAATTAACAATGCTTGTGGCTCAGAGTGGAGCCACGTACTCACTAGGGAGACCTGGGGGGAGACCGGAGCGTGGGCACAATGTTCCCACAGCAACAGGATGGCATTGCTGGTGGTAACTGCTGAATGAGAGGTGCTGCTAGCTAACTCCCACCAGACTTGGGTGGTGAGCAGTGTCAGAACAACATGCATAGCCCGTCGAAAGTATTCTCTGTGGTTAACCTGTTGATGGTTAAGGTTTGACATGCCTAGCACAGATGTATAGTTAGTTCCTTCTCAACAATAAGATCATTGTAATGACATCTCACATGCTTGGACGCCATCGATGGCCTGGCACCTTCAACAACCCAACATTTCACATGAGAATACACATGAGCCTGACACTTCAGTGTTAGTCTTGTGTAATTTAGTTTCACTTCCACATCACCCTTTCCTGACATGCACTGTCAATATTAATAAACAGCGTTTTTTCTTATCTTTTAGCGTTACATGGGAAACAACCATTAGATAAGTTCAAACACCGCACGTCTTGTCACTGAGATAAAGTGTGAAGGGACCCTTTTACCTTTCCAAAGCTTTCATGCCTGTCTGCTTCCTAGAAAACAACAACAACCACAAAGAATCAACTCATGAGTCTAATTAGAGCCACAAAGTGCTAACGATGGCTGCTTTGTGAGATACCAGGAGACGTTTTGGCAGCCTTGGCATGATATTTAAATTAATTTATTCACCTATTTATTTATTTATCCATCTATTTTTTCTTTTCTGTGGACACCATTGCAAAGTTTTAACACAGGAAATAATGAACCTCCAAAAATAAAGAGATATCCCATCCAGTAAATTACCAGCCAGTTGGAGCAGAAGGTTACAAAGTGTATCCAATTAAAAGTAGGGAAATGATCATGATGTGGCTGAATGGAAAGTAAACACTCACCACTTCTTATAATAAATACAGGCCTCATCTTTGGCATTGCCAGCTCAGTGTGACAAAAATAAAAACACTCTCTATCTTTTGCCTCATGTCCTGATGTCAGAGATCCAGAGTGTCACTTGGCTAAATGCTACGCTGTCTCTAACTCAATGCACCCAATAGGACAAGTCTGGTATTAATTGTGTTATTGATTATTAAAATGTCAGGGCTTTAGATATGGCAGTCATTGGCTGGTATAAATATATCACAAAAATATCAGGTCTGAGACTATAAGGGCGAACATTTCTTGAGAAATGATGAGAGCTTCTTTCTTCTAACTGTGTGTGTGTGTGTGTGTGTGTGTGTGTGTGTGTGTGTGTGTGTGTGTGTGTGTTTGTGTATTTGTCTCCAGTCCGTGCCAAGCTGGAGCACACATTGAGGCTGTGTGTGTATGTGTGTGCATATGTGTGTACTCTTTTGCTCCCCTGCTGACAGTGTGTGGGTGATGGATGGCAGTTGTGTGTACAGCCTGTTATGTCAAACACACACACACACAGACACACACACACTTGGCTAGCAGTTTGAATAGCTAGCTTCATTACACCGACATAACCAGGATGACAATGCTCTCTAATGGAGCATGCTAACGCTGTGTCACACTCGCTCCTTCTGCATATTCCCACTAATCTGGACATATCCGCCTCCAATCATGTTGATTCATTGCTAATGAGACAAGCCTATCCTGCTTCGCTTTAAACAAGGAAACATCTCAGCAGTGTATTAACACACTTTCTGCTCTCTCTGTCTCAGACGTAACCTCGGCTGCGGTATATTCTTTCTAAAATGCTGTCAAATCAAACGCGTAGAACAAAACACATCTTTATCCATTACGAACATGTGAGAAACCCTGTCTGTCGACATGCAGCCGTTTATTGTCTCCTTCACTACCTTTGAGATGTAGCAAACAGTTACTTCACCCTGTTGCATCTACACACGCCGGCTTTGACGGATGGAGTCCCAGCAGTAGTGACATGCAGACTGAAGCAAAGGATACAGGCGTCTTATTTTGTTTGCTTATCCTGTGGGCGTCTCTAGGGCTAGATTGAGACAAAGCTTCCCCTGCTACCTCCGAGTAAATATCAAGGAACTGGTTTGCAGTGTATTTTTATAGAGAGTAGCACACAGTCAAAAGCTACACCAATTAGTGTTGTAGCAGTTTTCATGTCTACATCTAAATCTATTAGTTTTTTTTCTACAAACTTGTTATTTGACTGTACTCACTGAGACATCTCCTGTGGAGACTTTTGTTGTGCTAATTAGAAGAAAAAAGGAAGAAAGAAGATTTGACATACAAAAAAAGATATTTGTATGTCATTAATAATGTTGACGGAACGAAACAGGCTTTTTTCCCTTTTACTGCAGAACACAGAGATCAGCTCTAGATATGTCAGTGATTGTGCTCAGTAGATGACACTTTCATTTCACTGTTTGAAAAGAAAACTGTAACATGCTTCCAAATGAATGCAGTTTAACTTTTTTGATATAAAAACCTGCTTTTTTTTTTTTTAATTCATGAAGAAAAATGTGTGCACCTCATACATTCTTTTTTGTCATTTAGGTTTTTTATTGAAGTTTTTCTATTTTAAGAACATCAACACCAAAGACAAATACATAAACACAAACAGCACTGACTAAACAAAAAACACACCTCTGCAGTGTTAATAACATTAAAAAGCTAGCCAAGGATAGAGTCACAATCAGACGAAATGTCTGCTCTCCATTTGGTCCGACAAAAGTGTCCATACAATAATGCGACTTCACGGGCGGCTACCATCTTGTTGTTATTGTTATTGTGGTGCACATGATATGATGTAGAAGTCAACTGGACGGAGTGTCATCGGATAGCAAACGGATCTGGATGTGGACACCAGAGACGCATATTAATACCATGTATAAATTTATGTGGTCATGCACTATCCGATTGCAATCCAATCGCAAAAAAACGCATGTTGATGCTAGGTGTAAAGGGGGTATAAGACAGTGTGACTAAAACAACACGTAAGCTACATCTTCTTTAAATATAACATGTTAATAAATTCAACACATACTGTATGCATTTAAACAAAGTGACAATTCTTATGTTAGTACAGAGCGTTTCTTCATACTGCAATGCCATTAGTGCGATTTGATGACGCATCTAATGACGTTTCAAATGACGTTGCATGTGCTACGACTTCCAGTCAGCTGGAAAAATTTAGAAAAATCGCGGTACTTTTGAAAGATTGCAAGCCCTTGCAAATATTGCGGACTTTCGTTGAAGTTGCGTTAATTATTGCGATTGCAAGATCGCGATTTTCTGGAGGGACTGCCTATTCTACACAAAAAGCCTAAAATCAGACAAACACACAAAAAAGGCCTCTATGATACAACCTAAGCAAAAGAAGCAAAAGCCCACTGTCTCCATCTGTATTTAACAATTGTAGTACATTTCAGTACAGTGTCCAGCTCCTATTTCATGTTTACTGGTTCTAGACAAGCGAATATGATTCTCTACGGTTTTGCAGGTTGACTATCATTAATTCAAATGATGCATTCTCTGTCATTAACTTAATCCATTCTCTATATTCCGGTTTAACTTGACTTTTCAAGTAGTGAAGGATGACCTTGGCAGCTGGGAAAAAGAGCCTGTTAGGGCTTAAGCAAAAGCTGGTTTGGAAATCTTGGATAGACTTGACCTGTCACCCAAGAGGCACCTTATGCATTCCTCGCACACTTAGTACACATGGTTTTACAGTAGCTGAGATGGCTCCGGGTGATATGATTAAGAGGAGATTAAATAAGCCATAAATTAAGAGACAGAAATGCTGTTGAAATGTTTTTTCAGTTTACATGGCTTTCTGTAAATGTCAATCAAAGGTACACTGTAAAGTTAATCATAAATGATTCATGAGTGATACATTTCAGCATTATTTTCATTCATACTCACCTCCCTGCAAGTGATTATTTAGTTTTATCCTGTGGAGTACTTTGTAAAGTCAGTTTCCACATGAGGGCTATGACTGAATCATTGATCACTCTTGTGACAGTTAATAATAATGACGATTGAGATTTTACTGCGGTGACGGTTTGCAGAAATATGATGAATTATCATTAAGGATGCGACAAATATCAACAGTCAGGTGTAATGATGGGTGCTCTGGTGCCTCATCAATGCAACATCATTGACAGGTCTGAGTGGTGTGAAGGAGCACATGTATCGATATGCAAATGACTGTTTATGGGTGTTTCTACATCCATTTATGGTGTACTGTGGATGTGTAAGCATGGCTTTATAAATCTGATGAAAAGTATGTGCATGCACATTTCTGTCTTTGTGCCCACGGGTTTAGCCATGAATCTTCTCAGAGTTTTATGCATCTGGCCCCAGGTAGCTGAACAGCAGTCATGTTTCATACAGTTCGCCAGACCATTGGTTCCCAACTGGTGGGATGTGAGTCCAGTCTGAATGGACCTGAAGTGATTCGCATGTTAAGTTTGTAAAAAAACACGTTATTTTAGAAGTACAGTGAATTTCCAGCACACGTTTTTATTCTGAGGTGCTGCTTCTTGCTGCAGAGTGAGTGAATAACAGACAGCTACTTAACAGAGACAGCCAACTAGCTCAACAACAAGGCCGAACACAAGTATGACGCTGAATGTATTAAACTTTGTGGATCTTGAACTAATTACCAAGGAGCAATCTGGACCCCGTGGCTGGACCAGTTGGGAACCACTGCACTAGACTTCAGACAGGAGTGCATAGTTTTGGTAGACAGTGAACTTGAATGAGAACCTGACATTAATGCCCCCTTTGTATACTGAATCAGTAATCAAAAAGTTGATTCTGAATCGAGTCGTTGCATCAAGAATATTACTTTAATCTTGAAATTTCAAAAGAAGAAGAATCCGACTGCTTTTTATCTCTGCAATGCCACATGATCTTTGTGTAGGGTCATCTCATTGATCCAGGCACAGTGGTGTGAAACTGTAATCAAACCATCCTCTGGGCTGTTGTTGTAAAAATGGACACATTTAATTTCTCATCTGAGACAACTAATTGGTTCTACTGTTTTGTGGGGAGTCCAAAGGCTAGTACCATGATGCCACATGAGTGGTTGAGGTCTTATGAGAACTGTTAAGGCCAGATTGAAGTCTTGAGCGTGGTTAAGTGGCAGTGATGTTGCTAGGTACACGTCCTGTATATAGACTGTATATAAAGATGGATGACAAGACAGCTCCCCATAAGTGAAGCCAAAACGTCTCGATCACGCTGTGTTGGCTGGCAGCAGTATAGGTCATAACCCCGCCTCCTCCATGTTAAGTGATGGGACATGGGCCAATCTTAAAGATCAAAGTTCATGTCAGATTTTTCCTTAAGATGGTTTCAGTCATTTTAGATGGGAGTTCTCATCAGGCTGCTGTGTGTTTAGGTTTTTATTTTGCTGATGAGATTGGTTTAAATTAGTTATTTGATGATAT
>JAPZEB010000004.1:22075435-22086740 GCA_029783705.1 Chaetodon striatus
CATTTTTCAAAAAATATGATAATATTTTCTCAGGGAGTGCAGTTAGTTACAGTGTGGGCTCCATGCTTACTCCTACAGCTTGTTGGACCATTACAAATGGGCGGGGTTTAGCGAAAGGTTAACTGCAGTCTCTAATGGCTTCACATTATTTTGTAACAAAGGGAAATTCAAACCTTCTTCACTAGACAGTGAGAACAAAGGAAGACACTGACACATTAAACAATAAAACATTGCTAATTAAGTTAGTATTCAACAGATATAACTTACTTAGCCAACATCAGGAAATATTACAACAGTGGGCTAAGAAGTTTCTCTTCTCCAAGTATTAAGTTCTGCCTAAGGCACAGTCAAAAAAAAGAAATTTACACAATGCTTGCTACCAGTCATTTCTTAAACAAAATTCAGAAAAGTTTGTGTATACTGTATATTATGTCTTTTTTCCCCTTTCTAGTGTGTCTTTACAATGATTGTGATAAAGGGAAACATAATGGAGACCTAAACATTATACAAAGTCTCAAACTGAAACAGTACATCATTAAAAAAGCAACATTTTGGATATGAAGTGTAGGCATGTCACTTTGGTTCCAGCATGCACTGAACTGTAATGGAAAAACATATTTCTCCCAAGTCACAATTTTCTAGGGAGCTGCCCATGCAGATGCCCAAAAGACCACTGTTGCAATTTATTTCCTTGAGGCAGCCTTGATTTTGAACACTGCATGATAAATCGTTTGCTGTGATTTAGGAGATAAAAAATTAGCTGTCAGTGAGACTTTTTTATGTGTTAGACTTGTTGGAATGGGTTTTGAATAACTAAAAACTAAGAAGTTGAATGGCTGCTTGGGGAAGTTTTGGTGTCCCCAAAATGCTGGAGGAGTACTTACTTGCATACCAAAATACCAATACATTTTTAAAATTAGCATCTTGACATTCTGCTGAGTTTTATCCCAGAAATAAATAATAAATAATGCAGAAGCAGAGGAGATAATTGATGTTTTCTTCATGAGATTGTTTGAGAACTAAAATGTAAAAGTGAAGCATTGGCTGTTTGTGGTCTCACAGTTCCAGGAAATTTATTTCAAAATCTGTAGTTAATCAAAATTAGAAGCATCATCCCACGTTGTAAAGCATTTTCTGTCTGAAGCAGCCACCTGTTCACAGGGATCTTGTTGATCAGCTTTGGGCTCATGTAATGATGTATGACTATATTTCCTTTACAATGCCTTCGCCAGCTACATTTCTGCATGTTTAGTTGCATTTCCGTCTTTACATGCACAGCCAGCCTTCTTGAGGTTACTCCCAAGGTGTGTATTCTACTGACTGAATAGCTTCAGGCAAATGTGCTCAGCATGACTTTGGAATATCAGTGCCTTGTTGTAAAGTGAAAACAGCTAAGGTTCATGTTTTTCTCAAATTCAGATACGCTGTTGGTCCTGTAGATATTGCTTTAGTGTTTTGCACTTTGGACTTGTATCCTCCATCTTCCAGATTGTAACTCTTTCAGATCAGTTTCTGACTCAGTGTGGTTGCCTGTAGGGTTGGGCCATGTCGACTGAATCTTCATATATCAATATACACGTTATCTCTAGATTAACTAGATGGGCCACAGTGCACTGAGCGCACTCTACCTGGTAGCACAGTGTATCCACCACACAATTAACACTTGCCCAGGCCAAGTTAAGTCTGTGTTTAAGCAAGTGGAATGCCTAAAGTAAAATAAATATGATGTGCATTACAATATTATCTGAAATAAACACTAACCAGAATGTGACGGCCCTAGACATTATAAATTCAAGCATTGAGACACCCTACCTGAAAGGGACGTTGTGCCTATGTTCTGATTTCCAGCTTTTCAGGCTTATTATGTGGCTGAATACAATTTGTAGCTCTTAAAATATGAATGAGCATCAGACAGTGGTCCATCACTGCTTGCAGTGGTGATATTGGTGGTTTAATGTTTTACTTTTGACCTTATTGACAGCAAAATAGCAACTCTGGTGGCGGTTCCCAATACAGACAAACTCTGAGAAATCCTGACCTGGTGAGGGAGGTGTGTCCCCCTTTACGGCCACATTGAAGTGTGTTTACACTGTCACTCTACTCCTGTGGTGCTTCTAGTGTTACTTCAGGGCAGGTATAAAAAGATTCTCAAGCTCTCTGTCAGGGAATCCCAGCAGGTCTGCGAAGGAGAAAAAAAAAACACTTCTGGAAAAACAGTAGCTCAACTAGCTCAGCGATAACACCACAGCACCAACCTGATGAGTCTGCAGGCTCAATGAGAAAAACCTTTGCAAACTATTTTAGTTTCTTCCTCCACTCGCCTGATCTGTTTGCTCGGACTGACTGATAATTTATCAAACTCCCAATGGAGACAAGAGGAACTCGTCCAGATTAACAAGGAGGAAGATGAGCGTTGTCAATGCAAAGTCTGCTGAGATCCCTTTAAGTTCTCTAACATTTCTGTCAATACTGACCAGGTGAGAGAGGTGACAGTGCATCTAATTGCTATTGATCCTTCAGTGAGCGCAGCCTTGTACAAATCATTTCTATAGGCACGTTTAAACTGTTCTCCATTGAACGTGCTGCTACTTATTAAGGCGGCCGCTTGTGTGGCTCAGGTCTGGCGCCTCAAAGGATGAACGCCGACTTTCTTCGGAGTTCATATGCAGCTCACTTCAACTTTTAATCTAATTTATTAGCATTAATTCAAAAGTCAATAAGTTACAAAGGGACTTGCCCATTACTCTCCATTATCTCACCTGGCTGATGGACAGAGGGAAATATAGTGTTTGTCACTCTAATATCATTCTCGTTACCTTCAGGGATCACAATTACGGGATTGAAGTGTCGAGAAGAATAACAGGGGAGATGTATCAAAGAGACACGAGAATCAGTATTAGTGAGGAGCACACCATTGGTCTCACTAATGAATCCCGTTCTCTGCTCAAAGATGAGTTTAATAGACACGTGTGTGAGTGTGTGGGCGTTTGTCGTGGATGGACTTGCAGCTGTCGTGGTGTTTTCTCTTTGATGCGGAATAGTAAATGAGCTGCGGCAGATGATGCTGCCACAAGTTATCACAGCGGGTCGCCGGCACGGAGAATGTCCAGCAGAGGCCACGGCCTTGACCTGTGTGAGAAAATGAACTGTCTTTAATACGACACTTGCAACCAAACAGTAATGTTGAGCAACGGTGTAGCTTCCTGCTCATGGAGATAATTATGTGTTTGTTGCAGCATAAATTAAAGGCAGTAATTCATTCAAAAATCCGTTAATACTGTGGCAGGCTCCCATTTTCATCAGGACTACCTATAGAGAGTATTACACCTCTCAGAGAGGAAGAGTCTTTTGTGAGACTTTCGCATAGAATGGAAGCAGGAATGCCAGATGCTTTTCATCAAAGCTCTTCAATGACTGCGTCCGTCTAAAAACAGGAATTATTGTAGTCAAAAATAGATCTACTAGCACTGACGCTGTCCTCCTTCAGCCCCCGAATCCTCATTATCCAATTCATACACATCTGCAGCTCAGGGGATCCAGACTTTCTCGGTTACCCCAGAAGTCGTTTGTAGTTGGCAAAGCTCCTGTGCAGAAAAAAAATCTGCATTTCACATGAAGATCCTTGCATCGCTTGACACAAATCCAAGTGAAATTCTTTGATTTCCAGGAGAGATGACTTGCAGATAAAGATTGGGATTCTGGCAAATCTTTTGAGGAAATCTTTTGCATTTTGCAGTGTGCTACATCCTCTCCCCCCACATACACCGGAGAAAATTGCAATGCCTTGCTTGAGCTGTATGGATTTACATACATATCGGCAGTTTGTGGTATGATTGTAAAAGTTGGTCTGTGTGCCTTGACAGGTGTTTGATCCCTCCTTGCGTAAACATGTGCATTTCTATACTATAAAGGATGGTAAAATGACTCATAAACATATTCCCCTAACCAGCTGTTGTAATGCTGCCATATATACTTTCCTGATTGCTGGTGCAGAAGAAATTCAAATAATATATATGTTTAGAAGTTTAGTGGAGGACTTTTGACAGGCATGTATCTATAGTAAACCCAAAGCAACATATACATATGTATATCTATATCTACATATACATATGTATATCTATTGTTGAATTTTAACCTTATAAAGCATTGACTGACAGTACGACAGAAAAACTAACTTTGGCACTAATTAGGTGACATGAACCACTCGCCTCAGGAAACAGATTTAATTAACAACTCGGCTTAGGCGTCTGGCTGTGAGAAACACTGTGGCTCATAATTATCATTTTCATGCACAAAATACTTCATTGACTTGCAGTCCTCAAACTTGACACTTCGTTTTTTATCTCTTAGAATCAAAAGTTCAAACTTATTTAAATATCCAATAAACAGCACTAGTCATTAGCCCAAGACATTTGTTTGGTCACAAACTTTAAAGAAATACTGAGACCTTACTATTTAAAACTGGATTAAAGTAAAATGTCTATGGTCTCTTTGAAGCCAGGCTCCAATACTAAGTTTTGTTTTTTTTGTGTGAAAATGCTTGTGTTTGGGAAGTACTGAGCATACGACTAGATAAATGAGACTTGGATCATTTGGGCGTTTTTATTTATTGATTGATTGGGGACCACTTTTAACAACAACAAAAACTATATCAAAACGTCCAATAGGTTCACTAGGCTTGGACAGTACCCACGAAATGATATTATCATGATACTTTAGTCGTGATACAATATTATTGCGATATAAAGTATTGCGAAAAAAAGTAATACCATTTATTACCTTTTTTTCTAGAAATGATTTCCCCAAAGAAAAACATTGTCAACATAAGTTTTGCCTCATCAGATAAAGTTTTCAGTCTGTTCAACTGACTTCATTAATTTTTATTGCAGCAAAATGAAAAATAAAAGCAGACAGACTGACCAACACCATCATAAAACCTGTTATGAATGCTGCATACACCTGACAAACTAAACAGCTGGCAGATTTAACATCCTGTGCGAGGCGAGATTAAGTGTGTGAGAGAAACATTTCACATGCAGCACCAATGTTAGAAGCATTGTCTGTTGTAATGGTTCTTGTTGGCAATCCCCCATTCTTGTGCTGCATTTTGCAGGTCTGCAGCGTTTGCACCGGTGTGACTTTCCTGTCCTAGTCTAGTTCGGATAACATGAGACGGCAGTCATCAGTTCTCCTTGAGATAATGTGCCATTTATAGTGGGGGTGGCAATCACCAGAGGCTCCATGATGCGACATTATTATGATACTTTTTAGTCACAATACAATATTACTGCGATAAAATATATTGTGATTTACTGTGTATATTGTGTTACTATCTAGTGGACTGAAAAAGCAAATGATTATATTATTCTAATAGGCTACCTAAAGTTTAATTTGTATTTGTAGATCTTAATATTTTATATAATAAAAAATTGGTCCTCTGCTCTGTGTGATGATATGATATTGCCCACAAAAAATACTATGCTGTATCAATTTTTTCCCCACCCCGAGTATATGGTACAGGATGGTAAATGTGGGTGTGTTGAATCTCACCTAATAAGCTGTTTGTGTGTTACAAATAATCTCTAAACTGTTTGTAGGTGGAGTATCCAAAATAAAGTGTTACCTAAAACTGTTACACCTATTTTTCTTTCTTAAATAGAGTGCCATAAATCTGAATTCAAGATTCTCTCCTTGTTGAAGATCCAGTGTGGAGAATTTAGTGGCATCCAGAGGTTGCAGAACTGAAACTGTGTGTAGGACCACTATGGAGGCTGATGCAAGAACACAATAATGCAAATGGCCACGTCTAGAACAAGTGTTTAATTTGTCCATTCTGGGTTACTGTAGAATTACGTAGTGCACTCCATGGGAGAGGATCCGCTCCGTGTGTAGATATAAAAGCTCATTCTAAGGCAACAAAAACAAAACCATTTTATTTTAAGGTGATTATAAACAAGTGAAAATATAGTCATATATATTACGTACCATTTCTGCCAGGCGATGCCCCTTAATCACAGGACATTTAACTCATTGCAAAATGTACTCCACAGAAACAAATTCAAACTCATCAAACCCATCTTGGTTAATCTTTCCATTGTTTCAACAACCACGGACTCTTGTTTGTGTGAAATCAACCCTTTAATGACCAAGTTTATGCTGTTTTTTTCCTGTAGTCTCTCTCTGCCATTGCTAGCTGGCTGTTAGCAGTCCTGTAATGTTATCCCCACAGCTGGCAGTAGGGACTGACCTCTGGTGGTGCACGATAGCCACTACGTACATTCTCAATACAGCATCTCCATATGGGTTTGATAGAAAGATTAGCATCTGTATTTTTGATGATCATGAAAATTATTCTGTTGGGATTTCTAAATACCCTTGTACACTGTAATACTTTAATACCGCATAAGCCTTTTGTTTACTGTTTTCTTCACAAATTCAAGATAACACAGCATGACTAACTGATTTTCAAACGGCCAGTTTGTTGGTGACGTATCCCTCTAAGCTTTGAGTGGATGACTGTTGAAGTACATACAGTAAACACAACGCCAATTGCTTGACCCTTACCAAAGTATCAAGGCAAATTATTAGCATATTACCTCTTATATACCAAAGCCTGTAATCAATAAGTGACTTCTGTATTCTTACATGGCTCATATACCATTAAAAGCAAGTTGCACTGCGCATGCTTGGCGCTCTACCCCCACATACTGCAGAACCGCTATAAATAGGTTTTCTACTGCATGTATTCTTCCTCCTATACACCTTTTACACCACAGGATTAGTTTTAGAAAAAGGCAATTAAATGACAGTTTCGCTGTCAAGAAAACACACTGGTGTGAGTCGCTGTGTGTGGACAGGCAGACACAAAGGAAAAGTTGGCTCAAAGAAAACATTTATAAAAGGAACTTTCACACAAAGAAGGAAAACATGGGAGACGAAAAACCCAGAGTAATGAGCAGCTATTAGCTTGTGGAGCACCTCAGTGCTCCCTTGTCTGAAGATATTGGTTATGTCCACTATTATATGATATTACATAATCTCAACTCTGAGAAGAAATGGCATTAGATGATAGGATTGATTCGGTTACCGCCTTTCTCTTTTACTAAAAATGAGGAAGGCATAAACTCAATTTCAGCTGCCATAGAATTGTTTTTATATTATTACCACAGACAAATGCCCAGTATCAAGCTGGGGGAGAATGTCGGCCAAAACTCAGGGAAAATCTAATTATGGTGGAGTGATTGACCATTCAAAATAATGCTGCTCTAGGTATGGCAAATCTGGAAGGCTAAATGCGTGGATATGACAGGAGATCCATATTACATCTTGCATCTGCGTAATGAAAATGTGATATTGGAGACATAAAGCACATGTAATTGGCAGTTCTGTTTAACGAAATCACAGGAAACAAAGACATAACACAGCTCAGAGGAACAAAAAATACAACATTTTTACAATGTGATATTAAGCTCAGGGCATCATTGAGATTTCATTAGCTTTCACACCTGCTCACCACTGGAACTCGCGACACATTGACATTCATTAGTACCGAATGCTGCTGGAATTCATTAGCTGCTGGCTGACAAGACATAAACTGCACTTGTGGCGTACATGTTGGATTTAATTTAAATAACGTTTCACAGTTTCAGCATAACATGATACGCAGTAGCCGCCACCTATAAGATATCTGCCTTATGATGATTTCGATCTGTTGTGGTTCTTTTTACCTCCATGTAATCACCAGAAAGATGACAGATTGGAAGCAGTCATGTGAAGTATGACTGTAGAGGCAGCCATCATGATTTCCTGAATGAATTTAAGCATGATGAGTCAGATAATATATTTTTCCCCCCTGTGTAACAAAAGTAAATCCATGTGGATCCTTATCAGCCTCATAAATCTGTCTGTGTAGCTTAGAGCCATCATTATGTCTAAACAAAGATTAATTTCTCACCTCGTCATGACTAAATAAAATAAGTAGGGGTGTCATCAGTTAACCAATAATTGCTTAGCCGTCGAGAGTATTTTTGCTTAATTATGGATGTCGGTCTAAAGGTTAATGTTGCTACCACCCAGTTTACTACACTGCACGCCACCTGAATCTGGTGGGAGACAGACAGTTGGCTAGCTGTGTTAACATGCGTAAACATGGTGCCAGCTGCCCACCCTTTGGTTTCCACTCGTTAACTAGACTTGGTTGCTCTGCACCGCACACCAGCTGGGTCGGGTGGGAGATAGCGGCGCTGCTCGTTCAGCGAGTAACCGCTAGTAACCAAAATTTGTGCCTACCCACCCTCTCCTCAGGTCTCCCTGGTGAGTAAGCATCTCAATTTTGAGCTGCAAACACCCTGTAGCATCACTGTTAGTTCTCTTAGCACCGTTAGCAGTGTCAGCACTGCTAGTAGTGCTAACATAGTCAATAATACTAAAGGGGTTTTGCTGCTCAAAATTTAGCAGGTTACTCACTGGGGCTACAGGGGGGTGAAAGGAGGGTGGCCATCATGTTTCTGAGGCAACAGTGTCCCGCCACCAGGACGGCATTTCCAGTGGTAATTGCAAATGAGCGACGCTACATGCTAACTTAGTTCCCACCTGTGCAGTGCAGAGCAGCCGAGGCTAACGTTAGCTAACCACTGGAGGGTGGGGGGGTGGGCAGTAAGGGTGGGGGAAAACATTGAGACAGCATAGTATGGCGCTATTTTTGTCTGGCAATATCGTATCATCAAACAGTGCCAAGTATAGAAATTATTAATATGGCAAATACAAATTAAACTTTATGTAGCCTCCCAGAATAATATAATCAGTTGCTTTTTCATTCAACTAGATACATTTTGCTGCTGTTGCAAAAAAAAAAAAAAGGCTGAAGTGAGACTGATAGACTGAAAAACTTTATCTTATTATGTAAAACATAATTATTACATAATGTACATTTGGAAAAGGTAATAAATCGCAATACATTTTATCGCAATTTTTCAGCATATTGCAACATATTTAAAATCGCAATAATATTGTATCGTGACTTAAGTATCATCATAATATGGTATCCACTGGTGATTCCCACCCCTAGTGGGCAGTGGGCAATATGTTTCCGCATGTTAACGTGGCTAACTGCTTGTCTGTCAGCAACTCCAACAGTGGATATAATAAGACATTTAGAAAAAAAAATTTTACCACCGAAAAATGGATAGTGCTTTGAAAAGTCAGTAGAGCCCTGGACATGAAGAAAGGGCCTCTTGTATGTCACGTCATTTACCTTCTTTTTTTTTCATTTAAAATTATTAGTTAGTTAGTGGTGAAGAGGTGTCAGCTATTGATGACAAAATTGACTGAAACTGACCTCCCTAATAATAAGTTATTTAATAAGATAATTATACTCCACTGAATAGTAATGCCACTAATAAAGTCCACTGCATCATCTGAAACCAGTTCCAGTGCTCTAAAGATAACAAGCCCAAGTCTGATGTTTCCTATACTATAAAAAAAGAAAATCTTCAATGAGACCCACAGCTGCTTGTTAGTGTTGCTTGTCAAGACTAAGTAAGCTGCGGAGGGGAAATGGACAGAATACGAAGCCGCACTAATGAGCTTCATTATCAGTCAATGATTTTAAGAGGCTTTGTGAAGAGATCCACGAGGGAAATGAATAAGCAAAATTTAGATTAGAACACACCAGTGATTCATATCAAACACCCTTTGATGCATCAGATTATTGAGTATTAGAAGAAATACAAAAATGGGAAGAGAGAGACAGAGTGCGATGAAGGAGGATACCACACTAAGTGACTCTGTGGTTCTTCTTTTTTCTGCCTGAGCCATTAATGGACCAATCATCATCAACCTCTCACAACACAAACATTTGCGTCAAAGCTGATCTGATGGACATAGAGCGACAAGGGACAGGAGATAAAATGCTAATATTTTCAGCAGGAAAAAAAAAACAAAAAAAACTTTTTATATCTGGAAAGTGGCCGTGTTGATCTGTGAGTCATACTCCTGTTCTTGCAGTCCTCCCTCCTCTACCGCCTTCTCAGATCCGTTGCCCCTCCCTTCCAGACACCCTCTCCCCCTCCATTTCTCACCGCGGCAGTAGGTAGGGAGCATTGGATCCCTGCTGCATTACCGGAGGCTTCTGATCTAATTGTTTTGTAATGCAGGGATTTTGCTTGCGATGACTCATAACTCGGAGAAGGGGGGTAAAAAAAAGTGCAGATGTCGCCAAAAATTTGAATGAGTGCAAAATAACAAGCAACAAATTCAAAGCAAATTAGACTCCCCCCTACATGGCTGTCTCTTCAAACTGATAGTGCTTCCCTCAATTTTTCCTCTTTCCCTCAGAACCGTTTCCTTCTTTTCCTTTTAACACAATTCCTCAGGATTTTATTCTTTTCTTCTCAGCTGAGAGTAGCGAACTTACTGAAAGGCTGCTCAGCAAAATTGTCAATGTTAAAGAGTGTTAAAAACAGCACTTCACCGGCAGTTATAGTCCATTCAATCAGAGTTAGTTTAACATACAATTTTAAACATTCAGTACAGCTCAGCAAACAAACATCAGCCAGCTTATATAACTATCACTGAAAAAAATGCTCAGAAGAAATTATGATCCATTTAGTACCACAAAAACCACATAGAAGTGATATTGGTTTTTTAAGGGATTTAATGGGTCTTAACTCAATTGAGGATAACTTATCTTTCCTGTTGCAACATAACAGCATTAGACTCGGTGGTGTCCAGAAACTGCTCTCATTTAAAGCTGTGGAAAGTCAATAAATTGCCTAAATTGGCTTCAGCAGATACTAATCTCAACCATCATGCCCACAGATGTCTTTTATGTAGGAACTGTAAACATGTCATTTCACAAAACACACTTTTGATACTATCTTTCACAGATGTATTTAAAGCAGTGGCTCCCAACTGGTCCAGATTTCTCCCTAGTCATTAAGTCAAGGTCCTCACACTTTAATATATTCAGCATCATATTTGTGTTTGGCCATACGATGGGCTAGTTTGCTGTCTCTGCTAAGTAGCTGTCACTTATTCACTGACTCTACAGCAGGAAATGGCACTTCGAAATAAAACCTCTGTGCTGGAAATTCACTGTACTTCAAAATTAAGTGCAATTTTTACCAATTTTTGAGACGCAAGTAGCTTGCGGCCCAATTAGAATGGACCCATCCAACACCCTCTCACTCCTAGTCACATATTGATGTTCTGACAATTGACTCTCCATGTCCACATATGATGTGCAAGGTACCGAGTGCGTTGGCTGTTGACGTTCTGAGACACCATGTCAAATTCTCTTCTTTCA
>JAPZEB010000004.1:22086840-22099725 GCA_029783705.1 Chaetodon striatus
CTCACTCCTAGTCACATATTGATGTTCTGACAATTTACTCTCCATGTCCACATACGATGTGCAAGGTACCGAGTGCATTGGCTGTTGACGTTCTGAGACACCATGTCAAATTCTCTTCTTTCAAAATACACTTCCGTTTTCCCAGGAAATCTAACGTTTACATACAGTTTGTTTCAAAATAAAAGCACTACATTGGTACAACATCACGAACTGACTTTTTTTTCCCTTAAACAACAAAAACGTGGTTGGGGTTAGGAAAAAAGAACAGGGTTTGGCTTTATAATCTTACAGAACATGAACACCACTTGCTTGGGTGAAATTTGGTGTCTGTTGGTCAATCAGACTTTCGCCACCTTAACTTTTGTCTTTGTCCTGCTGCGTTTCCCCCTGATGCCGTTGGACGCCATTAAACTATAATGGCAACTGATCACACATCATACCAACGTTAAAGGACGCCTTTTTTGGTTGGTTTATGACCCTGCAAGTCACTGCCCAAACGTTGGATTTTGACGACTTTGGAGTGAGACCATGCTCACCCACCAGTTGGAAACCACTGATTTATAGGGACAGTTCACCCCAAAATCCAAAATACATACTTTTCCCCTTACCTGTAGTGCTATGTATTGTTCTAGATTGTTCTGGTTTGAGTTTCTGAGACAGTTCTGCCTTCACTCAAATTTCAGGGAACGTGGTGGCGCTCGGCTTGTGTTTCTCAAAATTCCTAAAAATACATTTGAAACACTCATCAGCAATGTCTCTTCCAGAAATGATAACCTGCTACTCAAGATAATCCACAGATCTTGTTGTGAGCAGTTTCATGTAGGAACTATTTTCTTTCTACTGAGCTACACTTGGCAGCCGCATCACTGTGCAGAAGGAAGCGTGCATCTACAGTACTGTTTGCTCACATAGCACCGCTGAGCTATCTTTGTTTATATATTGCACTGTACGGAGCGTCTAATTCCATTCTACTGGAGAGAAGGCAGACATCTCTACAACCAATATCTCCAACACTCGACAACTCACACCAAAACAATCTAGATCGATAAACAGTGCTACAAGTAAGAGGACAAACATGCATTTTTTGATTTTGGGGTAAACTGTCCCTTAAAGGCAAAAGCCATTCATGTTTTCTAAGTAGTAATCCATGTGCTATTTTCAGATGCTACAGGAAGATAAAAAATCTCTGAGAGGATGACACATCACAAGAAGTGAGAAAGACTGGTTTCCAATTTTCTGTGTCTGTTGAAAGAAAAACACTTTAAACAATCACTACAATTTTGGGTCACATGATGAATCCACAACAACTGTGAAATGTCCTACATCTAGATAGGCCACAAAGTAATGTATAGACATCTCAATAGATCACCAGGTGTGCTGGAAAAAGGCAAAAATACTTTTTTTAATGGGGAAATACAGATTTTTATAAGTTCTCCCATGTGTAATTCTCTGTCAGTAAACAGGGAAGTAAAATTATTCTCTCTTGATACTATTGGTTGTACCAAGCACCAATCCAATACCAGTGCCTGAGCATATCACTCAAGCCATGTTTCCACCAAACACTTTTAGTATAGTAGAACCAGTACATAACCTGTATGGACATGTACCTGACTTCTAGATCTGTTTAGCATTTCCAAAAGTGAGCTCATTCTTAATGGACCACAAGTGACTTGCAAATGTGTCACGTTTCCTGCTCCAGAGTAAGTGACTAACAGCTAGCTACTCAATAGAGACAGCAAACTAGCTCAACGACATGGCCAAATGCAAGCATGATGCCAAATGTGTTAAACTGTGTGGGCCTTGAACTAATGACCAAAGAGAAATCTGGACCCCGAGGCTGTACCAGTTGGGAACCACTCTTAAATGTAGATGAGGTTGTTACCTGATGGTAATAGCTGCATCACTGCTCCGTCCAGCTCACGCTGTATTTCCTCTTCACAGGCGATGAGAGGAATGTCTGCACCTCACTGATTGTCCACTGAACGGGATTGCCTGCTGACATTTTTAGAACAAAAAAGAACAGGCTGGAGTTTGAACGGTCGTTGTCACAATTGATGGAATATTAAATAATATAGGGTTTTTACATTGAGCCCATTGTCACTGACCAGTCATTTCTAGCTTCACCTTTTATCATTGGATCAATGTGCAAGGTACCTCAACTGAGGGGCAACGAAAATACAGGCTGGAATGGAAGGGTCCTGTTTTTATTATCCCCAATTTTTAACAAAAGAAACTAAAAATAGTCACTTTAATGTGTAACGAACTGAACTAAACTGAACCAGAGTGCTTGGTGGAAATGAGGCTTTTGTAGAATTAGTTGAGATTAATGCAACTGTACATTATTTAACTTTAAGAACAGATGGTTACACTCATAATAATTGGAGTACATTGTTCTCCACGGTTAAAGAGATTGTTGTTACATTTTGATAACAGTGACCAAGAGCCAATACCTGATGTTAGCTGGTCACATCTGGGGTAGGATCCATACTAAAAATCTTTGATGGACAAAAGCCAAAAATGGTGTCCACCAAAGAATATTAGACAATTTCTACAATCAGGCGTCCACCTCATCATCTGGTTCCCAATTTCTCGTCTCCAAAATGTTGGTAGGCATGGGTCAAAGTTTCTCCCATTAAGTCTGTTGCTATAGATCACAACTTTTGCGTGGGAAGTGGCGTATGCCTTTTTCAGACCTAGTTTTGTGCATACGAATTGTTTATAAATGAGGCCCTTGGTCTGTACCCAACCTGTTTAAAGACAACACATGCTGGGAATCCTGTTTTCGCTGACCTCCAGTGGTTAAACCTTTTCTTTGTGTGTCAAGTAGAAGTAGTAGTAGATAGTAGATATTATGATGGTTTCCCTTATCCCAAAATCTCTAGAGATACTCTTTGGGTCAGTATGAGTGCTTTGAAGTGCTGCTCAAATGAACCTTTGATGAATCAGCTGTCCACTTGAATGACTGAATGCCTTTTGATTGTAGACCATCCGAAGAAGGCATTTGCAGACGAGACTCTGCGAAACTGTGGTTGATATTTTTACATTTGTTAAAGTTGTGATAAATACGTGACAAATGAACAATCAGTTAATACAAATGATTGTGAGATAAATTGATAATGAAAATGAATCAGTAGTTAGAGTTATAGACTACAGTAGGCAATTGACGTTTCACTGCAAGATGAAGAGGTTTCTCATTAAGCTATAGAAAACAGCTAACAGGCTGTGAGGTATAGAGGCAGGTGAGACACAATACATTACACAATAGCAATGATGTGTGAAATTACATTAAAAATTAAAGATAACACTCGCTAATGCTCACAGTCACATTCCCTCCTCCTCTATAAGATGACACACTCGCAATGATGCAATCTAAAATGATGAACCCTCCGTCCAAGCACTTTTCTCCCCTGGACATCTAATTATGCTAAATGGCTCTCTTAGTGTGTGAGTGGTCCTTTCAGGGGCTCTTCTGCTGATCAGGATGTGGGCCGCTGGCTACTTGTTAACTGACCTGCTCATTATTCTTCGGCGTTAACTTGTCTCATGTTGAGATGCACCTAATTGTTAGCAGCTAGCTGGGGACTTGCCCACCATGCAAACCCAGGTTAACATATCCCTTAATGGAGTGTTGCCTGTCAGACTTTTCAGCGATACTACGCACAGAAACTCTCATTAGGAAGCATCACACTTCCAATGCTTTCACTTGTATCCAAGCTTCTGGGCATCGGCTGTGCTATTGAAGTTGTTTTTTTTTAAAGTGAAAGATGTTTCTGTGTCAAATGCGGGATGTTTTTGTCATACTGCCAGCAAAAGCCAATTGATCGCGGATCAAATCTGGACAGCAGAGCTTGCCAATTCAATAGAGAACACTTAACCCTACCTGTTGATCATTTAAGCTCTTCAAACACAAGATAGGAGATTGAACATTTTCTTTTTCCATCTCTGCATTCCAGCACTCCAGATGGTATATGTGCCTTTTGTGTGTTTGTTTAGTCCAGCTTTTTCTCCCTCTATTACATGACAAATGCCACAGTAGTCACCTGCATCCCAAACCAGAGATTAATCTTGCTTAGAACATTCCACCGTGTGACAGGCTAGATTGAGAAAAATGTGTGTTAGCAAGAAAGCACGTGTGACTGCAGCTCGGCTAAACGTCCTGCCTCCATCTCTCCATCTTCCTTTCTCATCCCCCCCCCCGCCTCACCCCACCCTCAATTGCCCCGTAGGCTTGTTCTGCTCATCCTCAAGACCCGTTGTGAGAGAAGACCATGATTTATAGGCCCACGCTGGGCTGTGAGGTATGTGGGTATTTGTGAGCATAATTGAGCAGTGGAGTTTTATTGGGGCCTGTGTGTATGTGTGCATGTGTGCAGACGGTGGAGGGTAGCTGTGTGTGTGTATGTGTGTGTGTGTGTATACAGGCTTGTGTGAAAGGAGATTGAAATATGCTAGCTCTCTTTGCGAGTGTGTTGTTGCTTCTGCCTCCACTTAAATAACTAGTCCATGCCTCATTAGGCTTTGTAAATGAAGGACTGCACAGGTCCCAGGTCATGAAGCTGCACAGAAAGAATGAACGCCTGCCTCCAGCCAAACTGCTGGACAAAGATACTGCCAGAAAGAGAGATGTATTTATTTGCAGCAATCTCATAATCTTATTTTTGATCCCTTCAGTTGACATATAAACAAACAAAAAAGCAACATCTGATCATTTGCAAACATAGCCACAATTTATGTAGAATATGAATGTATACATAGCCCAGCGTAAACATGCACTCGCACAGACAGAAATACAAATAACTGCAGACACATTGCAGATTTGACGTCCTGCTAATTTGCTCGGATGTTTACTACCACTGTCTGGATTTCAAAGCCCCACAGATCTTTTATTCAGATTTATCGGCTCCAAGTCACCAGCCATGCATGCCTACTGATGGCTAATTACACAACATATGAAAGGGAGCGGAGATGCTCTTTGACATCCACACACCACAGAGCGACCAGCAGGAAGCTGAAGCCTGTTAGTGAGGACGCGGTTAGCTCGGGTCTGGATCCGCTCAGCGTGCGTTGTGCCTCTCTAAGCCGCTCTCGTCTGTGAAATCCCTCAGATATCTACTCCACTCTCACTGCGTCCTCAGGTTTGCGAGGATGCAGAAGTATCATGTGTCAGCAGCACTTCTCCTGGTAACATGCTAAACTGAAAGACAGTTATGAACACAGGCATTTATACTGTATGGAGATACATGTACGTGTACATACTCAGACGCAAGCTTCAGGGTCTTTGATCAGCTCATCTTTAAACTTCAATAAAACTGGAGATCAAGTAGAGTATTACACGGTTGCAGTAACTCCCACGTCTTATAGTTTCCCTTGAAGTCTCTGATAGCGAAGACACCTTGCCCTAATAGTTTCAGATTGTCATCAAAGAGACTTGTGTGATCTCAACCTGTTAAGTTATTCTGACGGTCTGGCTGCTGTAATGAATATTTTAGTTAATTTCTCCACACTTGACATGTGAGGAGAGATCCAGTGCTATTGCTATGAAGTGCTAACCACTGCTAGCACTGCTTTGAGATGTTGAATCCAGTCATACCGGAAGAAATGATCCTCCGAGGGGTGCAAGAACTGCTCTGATTGCCATGTATATTGGTATATTCATAATCTCTAGAGAATAAATCAATGAATTGGTGATCGTAACTTTTCACGTAGCACCACATTCAGGGCAAAATGATTGCTTGTGCACCATGTCAATACAAGACAGACAAGATAGGTGTAAAATTGGGCCCCAGACTCAGCTCTAACTCTAAAACTAGGCATTACTGATCAAATATGAACCAAGAGTCTGTTACTGTGTTGCTGATTTCTTGCCTCAAATGTTTTCAGAAACATATTTTAGAGTATTGTTTAATTGTAATACGAGATTCTTTGTTAGTGGCCGGTCGCCATATTGTTTTTGTGTTCAGCTCGGATTACATCACCCACCAGCTGGAGCGTTTATTGGTGCGGTGTGGTGCAGTTTATTCTAGTAGTTGTAGGTTTTCTACCTGTTGAGCATAAGCCAATACCACAGCTCTTTCCCTCCTCTTTCTCTGGTCATATTGCACCAGTTTAAAAAGTATCTCTGTCTTTCTACAGGAGTGCATCCCAACTGGTGGATTGTGGTCCAAAAACAAACTTTATTTAGAATTACAGTTAATTTCCAGCAAATAATTTTCTGCTTCCTGCTTGCTATTGAGTAAATAGCGGACAGCTACTTGACAGAGACAGAAAACTAGCTCGATGACATGTCTCAAGTATGACAATGAACATATAAACCTTTGACCTTGAATGACTAAGGTGAAATCTGGACCCTGTGGCCAACCAGTTGGGAACCACTGTTCTAAGGCATAGACAGCCCAGTTTTATGAAAAGACCATCTTTCCAGTGGTGAAATACTTCAAGTAAATACAAGTAAAAGTACTAATACTAGGTGTAGGAATTTTTGGGAGCCTCATGATAAGATTAAATTGGAGTACAATTATTTGATATCTGATTTGATTAAAAATAAATTTTTGGTCCAACAAAAACTGGTGGACAGTTTTTTAGTCTCTTGCTCCAGTGTACTATGTGCCAAACCACTCACTGGTTTTCTTATGCTTCTGAAATACAATATGAAAAGTAACTGGAAATTCAGATAAATGGTCTACACTCCTCTCATTTAAACATTTAACAGCATCAAATAATAATTTAATGAATTAGAAAGCGCCTAAAGTTTATTGGAGGATCCTCTGTTGCTGATCTGGCAATGGTTACTTACCATCTTGCAATGAGCTAGCTTCGTGTAGTGTGCCTCCCAGCCAGCATGTCTCACTGGAGTAGAGTGTTTTGGTTTGGGGGTGAGAGGGGCAGACAGCATGTTGCCTGTTACGTTGTGTGGGCTGCCTTGTTGAGCGCAGTGGCTCTGAGGACATTATATTAAACACAGTCTAAACTGTTTGCTTTATTTTCTAAATGTAGTAAGATGAGTTCAAAGAATCATTTGGTTTGTCATGCTTTCCAAACCCAAAGCGTTGTACTGAATGGTTAAATACAAGTGCATGTAATGTTACACCCCTATTAGAAAGACTTTATTGACAGTCTGGGTCACAGGAAGTATTGAACCGAGAAAGTCACATACCAAACCAAACATCCTGGACAAACACATGTACCGTTACACCCCTACCACATATGCTCTTTAACACAAATAAACAGACATCTAATCCTAATTGGTGAAGTCCTGCTTCACTCCCTTTTGGCTCCTGCAGTGAGATGCAGCCACTGCTGTTTTCTGGACCACAGTTGGTCATCTAGTGCCAGGGGGGACTGGCTTGGATGCAGTGCCAGTGATGGAGACAAGGTCAGCCAGAACACTATGTAACCATTGCCAGATTCAGGCCAAAACTAAGTCCACAAGCTTAATTAAGCATGATTATAAAATGATATTCACTGCAATCATATGAGCCCGGGGTTATAAAGTGTAAAAGTAATCACAAGCCCAGAGTCTTTAGCTTTGTAGTGATTAATTGGAACGCATAATTAAATTTGGAGATTTGGAGCAGAATATATCTAATAAGAATTTGAAAGTGACAAATGCTTCGTTAACATGAATATCTGAATTGGATTAATACATTAGCAACTTTGCGATGGTGTCATTTTTAGGTCTGATTCAGAACTTGGTTCGCTCTGAAACACTTGAGGAACTCAGACAGAGACAGACAGACAGACAGTTGGTAAACAGACACCAACACTGCATAATAACATCTTTTACATTCGTGTTCTCTCTCCTGGACTCCCGACATTTCTCTTTCTTCTGTTTTAAACAGACAGACTCACCCAGACACAGACACAGGCATACATGTATATCAGGAAGGCCAACATCAGATTCGTGTCCTTAGACCCAGAGATGGACATAAAAGGGGGGAAAAAAAAATCATTCAAAAAAGATGAGAAACTGCACCTTAAAAGCACAATTGAATCTAGAGGAAACAGCCTCAGCCTGTCCAATTTCTTTTCAGCTCCTGGATCCACGTTACAATACAGACGAATAAAAAAGAAAAATAAAGCTAATAAAAAAAAATGATGGTTATAACGTGGCTTTGGTGAAGTCCCTCAGGCCCAAATTCAATTGTGAGCAAGGTTAGCTGAAAATGGGCATAGGATTTTTCAAAAACCCACAGATATGAGAGTGTAAACAATTCTGCAGTTCTGTCGGGGATGAAAAGGAGATTTTATAACTGTATTAAACATCCTGTATGCTTTATTCAGCTGGTAGATGGAAGACTCCCTGTACAACACTGTTTTCCATGTACAGTGGCTACCAACGTTTGTGTACAAACTCAAACCTGTATGTATGTGATCTGATACGTGCTCACTATGTAGTTATGCTACATTGCTCGTTACTTTCTCCCCTTTGTGTGTGAGTATATGTGTGTGTATATATACATATATATTTATATTTATATAGTCATTATGTGGTCTCTTCGATTCATCACTGACTAAATCAGTATGGGGCACACTCCTCTGACCTTTTCATGTCTGATCTCAGCAGCAGAGAGCCTAGATACATATTGATATCGCCTAACTCCTGTCTCCCAGGCGCATTGGGTTGTCCTGTGTGACACACACTGCGACTTATCTCGGAAATAAACCTGTGGGTGGTTTAGCATTGAGTACGCACACACACATGCACACATAGCTCAGCCATGAAATTGATGGTGCCATATTGGCGGCTGTCCCTTTCACTGCCAAAGAACTTCCCCCCTGAAGTCGTCATCTCGGTGACTCTCGTCAGCCATAGCTCACTGGCCTGTTTGATGTTGAGGTTTCCAGCAAATATGCTGAGCTTGGAGCTGATGACCTTCAGCTTGGTTCAATGAAGACTGCAGACACCACTGTTTACCTCCTACATTAGAAAGACAGAAAGACATTCTTTGTATTGTTGCACATGACAGCCAGTATCTGTTACATTTGCAAGGTTGTCATAGATGTATGACACATGTTACAGTGTAAGTGACAACTGTACTTACAAAGAAAAAAAAAAAAACAACACACATTTTATCGCCTCGATGAAGGCTGTGTGACTGAAAGCTTGGTGTCACTATTACGTATTGTATTGGATCAAAGTGTCCAGAACCTTCCTGTTTCCGTTTTTGATGTTTTTAACTTACCTATATCTTAGCATCTTGTCAGTTTTTACCATGGTGGCGCCCTTAAACTGTAGCTCAGTTTAGCTGCATTCAAGAGTTACTGGTATTTTTCAACCTGGACCATATTTTCCCATGTCTTTGTATGTAAATGACGAATGAGGACAACGTCCACTACAGTGCTTGTTTTTGCCACTGATAGACTCAGATTGTTATTGTACGTGTCTGACAACATTATTCAAATGATCCAAACAGAGTGTAATATCCTTTTTGTCTGACCAGAAACAGCTCCGACATTGCTATCATGAAACCCACCAGACTCAATGTAAATAAACAATAATTTTATCATCATGAAGCACTCTTCATTCAGAGTCATGAGACACAAAATAAAAGTCACAGAAGCCATGTTGGTTTGTCTCTCCAGTGCTCCAACAATCAGCGACTCCGTTGAAATGAACCCTTAATTCACCCAGTTGGATGTAAAATATGCTAACTTTATTGTTTATCCAAAATGAGTCTGCCAATAGCAATTTCAGGGTTGTTTCTGCTGAAACAAAAAGGATATTACTCCTCAACACAAAGGTGTGACTCTGTAGGGATCCTCTCCATTATGTTGACAACCACTTAATATAACAATCTGAGCCAGTCAATGGCAAAACAAGCACTTTTAGTGGATTTAAATTGATGGTGTATAATTGCCCCATGTGGTTACATTGGAGTTTGTTTTGCGACTGTCGGCTGCAGCCCTGTTGCTCAATACTGGACCAGTTTAAAAAAAATGTTGTTCCCACTAGTCATTAAGACACAGAAACATGGAAAAATAGGCTCCGGGTTGAAAAAATACCAAAGTTCCCTTCTAAGGTTAGGGATAATTTTTCCAATGAAGGCTAGGACAAGTTTTTGGTCTGAGTTATACACTGAAATGCATTACCCTGTAAGTCTTATATAGCCAAGTTCTGAAGGTGTTATAAGCTTATTTAGGGAGTTTTTCCCTTACCCAAAACGAGCGTCAAAGGACTGGAAAAAGAGAGGTTGTGTGCTGTACAGATTGTAAAGCCCAATTTTGCCAAATTTGTAATTTGTGATATTGGCTATATGAGTAAACCTGACTTGACAAAGTACTTGATATATTGATACTGATATATACTTTTTTTTTTAAAGTTAAAGAGTAGTTTATTTGGGAATTCATGAACAGAAGTAACTAGAATTTGTTTCTCATGTGCATATAATGACTTAGAGAAAGGGTTGCGCAAAAAGACGTCAATTCCCTATGACCACGTAGGGATTGACCGCACTTTAAGGCAGGCTGTAAAACTGGGCGTCATAGGAAGGGAGGACACGGATAATCACGTAAATACGGGGATAACACAACACATTTTTAGACAATCTCTCCTCGAAGGCATTCGTGGTGTTGCTCTCCGTTGTAACCATGAAAACTGTCAGTATTAGTTGTGTCTAGAATGAAAAAAGAGGGCGAAAGAAAGAAAGTTCAAACCCTGCTTTCTTTCCTCCACCTGCCCAATTACCGTGTGAAGTAGGTGTGAATGACAGATTTGGAAAGTTACACAAATTGTCGGATGCATTCCTGTCGGTTTTCCCCCAGCTTTAGGGTGAGGGGGTTTCCAAGCTGTTCGAAAAAGCTGACAAGCAGATCTAATGGAATATACTGGTGGTTTTATTTAGTGTCTCGTATTAAACAATTCAGAGCTGCAGTGTGCTGTAGAATAAATGTTTCAGCACAAACAAAGCCTGTTATGAGTGTGATAACCTGCCGGACATGAATACTAAACGCGAGACTGTCCTGTAATGACATTATCCACAAAATCTTAAAAACAACAACAGGTTTCGCTTTAAATACACAATTAACTCCACACATAAATAATATTCTTGCTCACAACAATTAAAATTCAACCTCAGTGTTGATAAGAAACCAAGAATGTATTACCTCCTCTTTTTCATTTAGCAAATGAGTAAAGTAATGAGGAAGCCCATTAATTAGCTAATGGAAACATGCCCTTTGTCATGTTTACTCTGGCATTAGTGCTGAATTATCATGCTCATTTGATTAGTGTAGCTGATGAGCTCGCAGGATTAGATTGGGGATGGCACTCTGCATGTGCAAAATCTCAAGAAGAAGAATAGATTCCAAGATGGACAGATGCTCATCCTCTTTTATCCTGGGGACTTGGTCCAACCTGTGTGCCAACATGGCTGACGAGTTGGCTGCGGGTACAGCTATGAGTCACACTCACCCACTGCTGCAGTGCACAATCACACACCTTTGCAGCAAGCAGGACTCGCTGTGATTTCAGCTTGTAGCAGACCACTGTCACATTAGCCAATGCTGTAAAAACATCAGTGGGAAGAGAAAAGAGAAGATGAGTGACATTAGGGATGTTGATCCTTCTGGTTCATGGTTTTCTCACTTCTCACAATAGAATATGTGCAATTTTCTTTGTTTGTTAGAAATGTCAGGAAAGTGTCAGGTTGATGTAAAGAGCAGAGTACAGCGGCAAGCACACATATTATTATATTCCTTACATTCTCTAAGACTAACATTCAGACCTGGACTCCATCTCTTTGTTACTCTCGAGGGTGCTCTGACACATACACCCCAAGGCACTGGCTACAGACTAAACACATATATAATGCTCTCCCATGATACTAAGGAATGATAAACTCGGTACAATAACCCTGACATACAGCTCAAAACTGGCATGCAGGGAATTCAGCACAGTTTCCATAAAAGAAAAGAACTCTCCAAGGACGAAATGAGCCGCCGTCATCAACAGGTTTTATTTTTCTGCTTCTTTCAGCCACTTCATACAAGAAAGACAAGAGATAATATAAAGAAGGAGATGGACTGCATTCCTGTCAGTTGTGATTATAATTTCTGCTCCGTGAACATCTGAAGTCTGTATACATTTGTTTTTGTGCTACTCTACAACAACTCAGTGTACATAACAGCAGCTGGGCTGCAAAATAAAGACAGTTTTCATTAAGAAGTAATTTGCCAATTATCTCAATCAATTAACAAGTTTTTCTCCATAAAAAACACAGAAAAATTTCGTGTGACCAATGCACTGATGGGAATTAAGAGCAGAGACTTGTCTTATGAGGTGGTTTGGGGCAGTGGCTCAGTCAAACGAGCACAGGACTTTCCCACAGGGAACAGGAAACCAACTGAATCCCAAATTATTTTAAGGTACATTGTCACCATGTTTCGTTTCCTCTGTAACCTTTGTAACTTCACTTGACTAAAGCTAAAGACACCCAACAATGTTTGTTTTCCTAAACCTGACCCTCCTAACTTTACAAGCCCAAACCTAACCTACATAACTTTACGACACCAAACCACGTTTTTTTCTAAACCTAACCTTTGTTACTTTACATTAACTTTACGTTAAGTGCATAGTGCGACAATGTCATTTGTAAAGTGCCAATTTGTTAGATATCATACATACCATTGTACGAGGATACGTTGACTGCAGTGTTATATACTGTACATATATACACTCACTGGCCACTTTATTAAGTACACCTTGCTAGTGCCTTGTTGGACCTCCTTTTGCCTTCAGAACTGCCTTAATTCTTCATTACATAGATTCAGCAAGGTGCTGGAAACATTCCTCAGAGATTTTGGTCCATGTTGACATGATAGCATCACACAGTTGCTGCAGATTTGTCGGCTGCACATCCATGATGTGAATCTCCCGTTCCACCACAT
>JAPZEB010000004.1:22117345-22129561 GCA_029783705.1 Chaetodon striatus
ATTTATTATCTGATGAGCAGGTGGCATCTTGTACAGTAGCCTTAGCCACCAGTGCATGAATGTGTGTGTGTGAGCGATGCTTGTGTTGTAAAGTGCTTTGAGTGGACGCTAGGATGAGAAAAGCGCTGTATAAAAGCAGTCCATTAACTGTTTAGTTGTGAGAAAACACAAGTATGATTCAATGTCACATACCTAAATCCATTCTTCCATCTATTTTCAACCGTTAATCTGAAGCCAATCCATCTCACGCTCCATTCTACCCTCACTCGTGAACAAGACCCTTAGATACATACATAAATAATAAAGCCGAAATTTGATACCAAATAGTTTCTTGCATCCAGAAAAATGTTTTTGATTATGAAAAGATTAAAAGTTGATGATACGTTAAATTATTCTGACATGAATTTAACTTGTGTTAGCGTAATTACTCGGTGGTCCACCATTCATGAAAATATGCAGCTTTAATGCAGCCATGGGACGTGACGTGATGAATGTCAACTGTGAAGCACAAGTGCTGAGAGTGAATTACATTTACATTTATTCATTTAGCAGACTTTTTTTTCTTTTTTTTTGGTCCAAAGCTTTGTACCAATGATGTTCAATCCACCTCACAGTGGATCAGGGAGAAGCCTTGGTTACAAGGTTGCAGGTGCATGAAGTACCACATAAGTGCACTTTTTTTGAAAGACAGAAAGAAATTTTTCTTGTTAAAAGTTGATACTCTCCCATTTCAGTTGTGGCTGTTTTTTATTTAGTGGCCAGATGAGTTTCTCCTGTTGGATGAATGAATTTCTCAAAGATTAGATGCCAGAAGGAATACTGATGCACCACATAATTGCTACAAAACATATTGCTCTGAATGGGATCAATAGAGTGAAAATGCAGTTGATGTTACCCCGGATTGCCTCGAGTATTGCCAAATCCATCAAACAGACAGTCTTGAAGATTTCACTGTCACGACTGTGAATAAATTTTTGGGATTACTGCCACGATTTTTCTGCTAGTTTATACATGCGTCTGTTTAATAACTCAACATTTCTCATTCCTAAACGTGCTGTTGGGGTTTTCTCAACCCTTTTGGCTGAAATAACAGCCTCTTTGTCCCCATCATGAGGAGAGGCATTCTCAAAATCCTTGTTCCTGAGTGGTGCGGTGTACCTGCCTCTGGCGCTGCTATACACATCCTGCAGATCACTCCGGGTGTGTGCATTGGCACAGAGGTGGAGAACACTGTGCCAACACGCAAACACATGCAACTGCAAAAACCCACACACACACTCTGTCTCCATGTCTCTATGTCCCTTTCTCTCCTTGTCTCTGAATGGAAGAAGCTACTGGGACTTTGGCAGCGCTTATTTTAGCTGCTGCAGTCCTTTTTTCTGTGTAGTGACGTCTCCCACGGTCTCCCCCAGCTGTTTTTATCAAGTCACTCTGTCAGGCAGGCAGGCAACCCCGCACTGCTGCATTATTCATACTCTGCTATTGAGACAGGGGAATCGGAAGTCCCGACCACCACTTTGATGACATGCAAAGAAGGGAGGAAAGACTCTCTGCGCCGCTTACATCTGCTGTCACCTGTGCTTTCCCAGCTGCTGTGATCTTCAAGTTGAACACAGGAATCATAAATGAGACCGTACGGGTGGGTGGCGGGGCCGTTATGTGGGGGTGGTGAGATTTGCGTGGGTAAATGAGTGCTTACATGTATGTGCATGGGTAATTTCTGTGCATAGAAATCATGCATGTATGTGTGTGTGTGTGTTTTAAATATTCTATTCATGTGTGTGAAGAAGATCAAATTTAGCTTAATGTTATTTTCACCCAGTTTTCCCTCTGGTATTACATTTATGCAATGCGTTCATTAAAGCCATTCATCATCTTCATAGCTGTGGGTTTCCCTTGTACAGGCAACACAAAAAAACGCACAGCTCCCCTCTGTACTATAAATATCTTTCATGGTGAAACACCCTCCTAAGGCTTTGTCAGAGACAAATCTAACCACCAGCTTGGATAAAATATGTCTACGTGCATTATTGGGTAATTACATAATCTGAACATTCTGACAAGGCAACGGATGTGATGGGAAAAAAAATGTGTGTCCCTCATGCATCATATTTCCCAAAGTCTGTGCACCGCTTAGGTTTGATAGAGATTGTGGCTGTAAGGAATGTGGCTGATCCTCCATCATAGAGATTTTTTTGTCAGTCTAACGTCATAATAGAAATACAGCAAAGACGAATGGAATCACAGTGTGTCACACACACACACACACAGACACACACAGAGACACACACAACAAAGGTAATGCTCCAGGACTCCAGGAATGAAGGCATGTATGAAACCCTGATGTAAAAGTAGGCAAGTAACGCTGTGACTGTGTATGCCGGTGTTTGCCGATTTGCGCGTGTTTGCATAAATGTGCGAGCCTGATTGACAGCGCAAGTTCCTGTGTTGACTCAGTGTGATTGAGTTGGAGATGTGAGTGCACTCTGCTGGCAGCGTTCTCCATTTGTCACCATCTTGAGCCGTGAGATGGGACGGCGAGCGCTCGTCGGACCGGAGAGCTCCTGTCTGCCTCTCCGTAATCCCATTCTTAGCATGTGCGGGCACGTCCGTGGCCCACAAGAACACCCATCTCATGGAAACTAATCCATTGATCCCTCTCCGTGTGTCAGTCACAAAAGCAGTTAGAGCTATGAGCTACGGAGCTATGCTGTGTCAAGTGTGGCCCTCAAAGCTCAGGAATCGATAGTGTGAAAGTAATTTGGGATGCAAATGGTCAAATGATGGCTCTGTGTTTGTGTGGCGCACAGACTAAGAGGATGTGTGGTTGAAATACATGCTTTAGTAATTATGATTGAACAGTTTTCATCTCATTGTCAATAACATGTAGGATTAAGGCACGTTTTAATTAACGATATGTTTGTCTATGACGAAAGTCAGAGCAAGAGAGCCATTAAATACCACCAGGAAACGCCATTTATCATCCTGTTTTTCTTAAGTCTGAGGACAGTTTTTTTCCCCTCTGTATATATCGTGTCTAGGAATAAAATCCAAATATAAAGTGATATAAAATGATTTATGAAAGAGGCTCATTGGAGAGTAGGGCAATGAAAATGCCATCCGCCTGAAAATCTAATAAGCATCCTCTCTGAATCGGCGAATGAGGCGGTGGCATGTACAGGAAGCCTTTCACAGGGTGATCATGTATTAAACAGACTTCCCCTCGTCAAATATTCATGGGCAGAGATTTACTCATTAATCTTTCATTATCTTCTATCTCTCTATTTTGCATACATCAGGAGCTTGGAGCTGTTATTGGTAACAATCACCTTCATTTCACATTTTTCCTTCGCGAGGACCCTCGCAGTTTTCGTGCTGATGGTATTGCAGCAGATAATGAGTCACCTCAATATCTGAGTTTCTTTTGTTGTCGTCACTTTTTTTCCCGTCTTTATTGGAAATCAAAATTCAAGTTTTTGTGATGAAAGAGTCAGACAGTGAGTTCTGTGGATTTCTAGCTCAAGGGCTTAAGTGGAAGAGGAGTTTGGGCGACCACACATCAGGAGGCTCACTGAGGCTTAGCAGGATCTCTGCATCAGCACAGATGTTTGTCTCACACAGAGGACACACTTCTACTTGTCAATATGGCTGCAGATGGACCAACAAACATGAACAAACAAGGAGCAGTGCTCAGAGGCCACACAAATCTGACACAAGTACAAAAGTATTATAAGCCAAATCTACTGAAAGTACTTGTTCTGCAGAACCTTGTGACTGATATTGTTATATATGACATTATTAGTGTAATTCTGTTGCGTCCATGTATAAGCAGCATTTTACTAGTGTAGCTGGTCGAGTTGTTAGGTAGTAGTGTTCCAGTCCAGTGGTTCCCAAAATGAAGGTCTGGCTTCCTCCCAAAGATCACAAGATCTAGGGTGTTGTGAAAAGATTAATGAGATGTGACAGAGGAAAATGAAGTTCTGGCTACACAATTTTGGCAATTAGGTTCATAAACATTTAGTTTTTTGTGAAATATTGTATATTCTAGTTATTGAAATAAATCATCTGAGAGGTTTAGTGTGGATTTTTTTTTTTTTTTTTTTTTTTTCTAGACAAGTAGCCTCCACTGGATGCATTTTTTTGTCTGGTTTAATTTTTATTAAAAAATGGATAGTACCAGTAGGGAGGAGTGGGACACAACCTCACATATTTTAGTTTGGGCTGCATATTATTAAAACTGTTTAGATTAATTTTTTGGTTGGTTTTATTCTAGCAACCTCCACATCTCTGCTACAAGTAAACGGTTGTTGATTTTTTTCTAGAACTTACCTTTCTTCTGCAATTACACTGAGAAGTGGTGGAAGTGAAATGTTACAACAGACCCTATAGATGGAGTTAATCATAACAGGCAGAGGGTTAGCTGTAACACTTGAAAAAGTCTGTCTGACACAGTTAATTCAATACAGTTCCATTTATTTACTATAGGTCTCCATCTACATCAGGTGAAGGATAGGTATCCATTCAGGTATCCATCCAGCTGTTAGTCTATCATCCATATTCAATGGTCGGACCAATAGATGTACATGGAATGGGTAACCTAGATCCACATGTCAAAACATGAGTATTGAATGAATGAATAGTGACAGGACTGTGAAATTGTGTCTCATTAAGATACCTGACAAGTAATTAAGGACATGAGTTCAAACTGAGCTTACGTTTGAAGTGCAGAATAGAGAAAATGCACTATAAGAGGCGTAGCTGTAACACCACATTACAACTAACCCTGCCAGGTAAAAATTGTAGATAGGCCTAGCTAACGCTTTCTGGGAGTTGGTTACATAGTTAAAATGGTGCTGTGTTTTAGACAAGAAGACAGTTATTAAGATGATATATGGTTGGATTCTGTGACTTACCCAGACAGCTCAGTAATCGAAAAACAAGTATGACAAGGAAATTTACACATGCCAGCCGAAAACACTCTGTGGACACTCTGTGTCCCTCAACTTCACTGAAACAAGTCCAATTTCTGTGGAATTTTTTGGGTCACTGTTTGGTGGTATTGTGGTCAACTGGCTGGAAGCACGAAAGGATCAACCCCAGGTAACCACATAAAAAGTCCATGTTATGATTTACCCCGTGTTAGGTTGTGCCCCGTGCTCCCCTAGTCTTCGATTATGATTGGCTGAGCAGTGTTCTGAGGCTGTTGTAAAATACTCTGTAAACGCACAGCTATGACCATATTACAATTTCAGTATTACTGCACCAAATAGTCATTTGTCCTCCTTTTAAACCAAATTAGCCCACGTTCTTGAACCTGTCCCCTTTACGTTTCTGGAAACCTTGGTGCTACCTAGCAAACTGGCCTGGATTGTGAGCCGAACCATTGTAATCAAGCATGTGTCATCAACAGAGGACGTTAGCAGTGCAGCTTATTTTGCGATTACTGCACCATCCTGATCTACATTGCCATGGAAACATTGTGCCCACCCTCCTAATTATAAGGTAAAACATTTACATCACAAAACATAAAATTTTGACCCTCTCAAAATGGATAGCACTTTAAAATCTGGCAATAAAGCTCAGTGAGTCCAGACTTAAAGGAAAAGCCTCTTATATTTCACGTCACTTTGCATTTTCCTTATAAACATTAACTTGTTAGTCAGGGGTTAATGGGTGTCAGGCTGTCGAAAGCAAAATTAACTCAAACTGACATCCCTAGCTTGAGTGCAGTACTTAAGTATATGCACTTAGTTCCCCTTACTGCAAACAGGCTTTAGAGCGAATAGCTTTACCTTCTGTACTACCATAAAAAGGCATAAAAAGAAAGTTCATATTATTCACATTCATATCACCACCCACTTCTTTGAAATTCTGTGACGTGGATGATGTGTTTTAAATTAGACTTTTGGGGGAGAAAAAGTACAAACTGTCACTCCGAGATGAAAGAAGTTTGTAGTCCGCAGAGGTCAGCGGTTCACTGACTGCGTAGTTGGCTTTCCAGAACCGCCTCCAGTATGATTAAGGATGTGCTCTGATGTGATCCCAGTGATTACCATAGATGACTATAGGAGGGCAATGCTGGGAGTTGGTGTGTAGGACTTCAGGGGGACACTGGTGGGCAGGGGCTTTATCGACCTGCTCTCTTGGATTCCTGTTAATAATATACAGGGACTTAACACGCCTACACATGTGGACAATGTGCAGACGGAAATGCATGGACAAATGCACACACTGAGATGGCAGAGGACATGAGAACAAACAAGCTAAAAATATATCACACATGCACGAGAATCAAAAAGAGACATGAACTCAATAACACCACAGATCTCTGTTTCCTGCATGTGAGGAAAAACTGTTTGAAAATTGGCACAATCTAAATGTTGCTGCTGATAATGACTTTTCTCACTGCTTTTCATCCCCGACATCATCATCACCATGGCTCCAAGTAGTGCAGACCTTGTTATCATGTCCACTCGCTTTCTCCATGGTCTGACTTACTTATAACAATGCAATTAATCAGAAGCTCTGGGTTGAGTTACTTTGCGGCAAAACAAAATCTCACCAAGAAAGTTAATTCTCACCTTAACCCCAACATTAACTTCACTGGAAACTAACACAGCTTATAGATCGTATTATTTGTTTCTCCAGGGAACAATACGCTACGTCTTTTTTGCTACTCTGACAAACTGTGAGTTCCGTCTCTGACAGGACTCACAACACTATAAACTGCTCCAGTTATTTATTTCATGAAAGGAAAAACAATATTTAGAGTCTTGCTATTCTTTCAGTCCGCTGAAATGACTAATGCAGTAGTGAATCAGTGTTGTGCAGAGCCCAGTCAGGCTCGTCCTGTTCCCACTGGTCATCCGGCTTTGAAGAGGTATGCATGTCTGCCATCTGTTGTTATTTGGACACCCGCTGGCACCATACAATGATACATTGATTCATAAGTATTGACAGCTTGTCAGACTTATTCAACCCCACCCCACATAAAAAATATTAAAAAAAAAAAAAAAAACAATAGTGGAGGTTGTTGTTTTTAATTCCCTGTTGAATCTAAATCAAATGATGAGGTTAATTTTAGAAAATGTCTGAACTTGGCTAATAAGGTTGGAGCCTGACCAGGGTTTCTGTTTAGTACTGGTGAGCAAAAATTGGTGTCAGTCTATATGTCCTGGAAAATTTCAATGTCTCCAGCAAATGGAGAAATTCTGGTTAAATATTATCTGTTTATTGAGCTTTAAAGGTTTTAGGCATGCTGCATAAAGAATGACACAATTAAGAATGTCTTTTTTTTTTCTTTATTGAATAGTGGGCTGTTTTGCGTTGACATTATATTTCATGTAAAATAAGTCCCGTCACTAGCCTTGCATGCATAAAATCACTGTTTTAAAATAAATAAGTAAATATTATGCCAGCATGTGTTCCTTTGAGCAACACATAAACACAAAGAATTTCCTTAAAGCATACTACACCGTGTCCTTACAAAATATGACATCAGCCAGAGTCAGCAACAAAAGTGACAGATCGTATTAGTGATTGATGGTAGGCATCCAAGAGGCTCCTTCAGATCTTCAGTGGCTGAGAGGTGAAATGTCTTCAGGAAACTCAAGCAAGTCCATTTGCCCACAATATATCACTTAGAATTACCATGACTTGGATATCTGAGAATCTCCACCAACACGTTTGATTATATTATTTTCTATTGGATGGTCCTGACTAGCCTCAGCTGATCTTTAGTCGGACGCCCTGTTTTTTTCCCCTGTTACTTACTTTGAAAGCACAGCATTGGACAAGGAATGGCTGATTCATGAAGTTGAACTGAGGAATTATCCATACGATACCTCCTTATTTCACTACAAAAACCTAAATAAAGCTGAAAACACACCAGTGCTGTCACTGAGCCGTGCCTTATGTGACACACATCAAGTGTCGTCCCCAGCACACACCGGATGCATTGGACTGCAGCTCGTTAACAGAAGACCACACAAAGTTATTACTACTTCTACTGAAAGATCTGTACCTCTTCTACCTCTGCGTTAGCTTAAAATCGTGTGTGGAGAGCCCCTAATTAGACTTGATTTCTCAGCTGAAGAGCTGATCTCCAGAGCTATGACTGCTTCTGGCCTTTGTTTGTATAATGACGGGGTTGTGGATCGTGTAGCTCAGGGTAATTCTTGACCTCAACAACAAGTCTCTCCTCATCCAGTCTTTGTAACACATGAGACAGCAACAGTAACAGAGTTCTCTTTATGCATCCATAGTGAGGAGAGGAGTCGAGCTGCTCTAGGAGCAGAAAAAAAGAGCTGCTACAGGAGCTGGTATGTACAAACAGAGAGAATTCCAAGGGCGACGAATCTAGGGGCGTATTTTGTGATGCACAGCATTCGCCACCCATGTGTTTTGGCCTTAAGGCAGCTGACTGGAAGGAGATTGGCAGGGAGCTGAAAGTTTTCTGGTGAATGACCACTGACAGTAACAACCTATTTGCTATATGTCATTTCCAGTTAATATCACAATATAAAATATGTCATTTGTTGTTTAGTAAAACTTTGGACTCCACCCTCTAATGCCATCTATTAGCTGTATCTCTGTCATCATAAAGGACACGTTAGGGTATGTGAGAGTATATTTACAGCATTTGAAGCATACATGTCTATTTCTGTAAGTAAATGGAGTATAATTGAGCCTTAAGCATGACTGATGTCAGCACACATTACTGCAGCTTTTCACAGATAAATCTATGTGTCCTATATGGCTGAACTGCAGCGTAGCAATGCCAGAGATATGTCCGACTTAATTTAGAAAAATAGTTTTACCTAGTTTATCCACCAGAGAGCATAGAAAGATTCTTTAAATAACCAAATGTCTATATTGTTATCAGCCTCAAAAATCTGGCATCAGTTGCGATCTAATTAAGACCATGACAAGAAGGAAATAAACACAAATTAAAGAAGCCTGGAGTCACTGGCTTTTAAAATGCATTGCTGGATGTAGGGAGGGGGGTAATGTCATGTAAAACACAAGATAAACTAATAAAACATGGGCCTTTGACCCCACCTGAGTTCAATTCCCAGTGGCCCCTGTCACCAAAATTGCAGCATGTCGTCTTGATGACAACTGACACACCCCCTGTCGTGCATCTCCTCCCACTTTAGCACGCTTCATGTTCACAATGAGTTGGAAAAATACAGAACCAAAGAAAAAGAAAGCCTTTATGTGATAAAAATGCCACTTCACTGCTGGAGAGAGCCCCATGCGGCCCGCACCATACGCTGTCATGAAACTGGAGCCTTAGTTGTCTCTGTGCTCAATCATGTGTATCTTCAATGACCTGTTAGATGTGATGCTCAATGGCTGAACACTTCAAAAACGGCAGAGGACACATAAAGGTCCCTGAAGTTTACTTGCCGGCGCTGGATGCATTGAGGCAATCACGACTCAGCTGACGAGAACTAATGGCAAGTCCCAAGATTCATAGAGAACAATAAATCAGATTCAAACAGCACAATAAAGCATTATCGGAAGCACAGTGCCAGCTGAAACAGATGGGCAGAAGAAACAGCTGTGGGTCTAAATTAATAGGGTGTGCAGCATCAAGCTGACAGCCCGTCTCAGTGGACATTGTGTTAGTTACGGGCTAACACTGTAATCAGATTACTTACACTTTCAAAAAAGATAAATGATTTACTTGTGTCGTGATCATGGCACACAAACGCAGCCCATTCCCTGATTTTTTTCCCGGTTATGATCTGATGTCACCTGTATTGATGGGCAGGTCAGGTGCGTGGACCTCAGTCCCTCTGCCTTGTATATGTGTGTGTCTGTGTTTGTGTGTGTGTTTGAGGGAGAGGGAAAGTGAACTATTTCATGCAGTCTTTCTGTAAGTCATTAATACTTCAACTTGGAACTGCTTTGTCACTTTTTGACCCGCCCAGCACCCACAGACATTATTTTTTCTGACTTAGGTCTGTTGTGGTGAGTTCTAGTCTGTGTGTGGGATTTAATTACCATTAAGGTTACGATGGATAAACCTCAGTGTATTAATGTTTTTATAAATAACCTTTATCAGTTATTTCATTAGTCTTAAAGTGATAAGAAATGATTGTCAAGTGTCTGAGAAACAGTTGTTGTTTCATTTTATTCTGCTAGGAGTATTAAAAACTGACTTGTGTTGCTTGATTTGAGGACCTGTCGAGGCTTCAATAAATAGGCCCATCAAATAATGTCCATTATGTTTTATTGTGGCACTACTTACTTTGCACCATAGTGATAATGGGTACAATCATAGATACAATTTGACAGTTGCCACAGCAACACTAAAATAATATAGCTGTATTTGCATTAATAATAAGAGAATTGAAGCAGATAAAAATAATAATAATTATAATAAACTTTATTTATATAGCACATTTCAATTGAATATAAAAGGACATTTGTAACAGTTTAAAACATGGATTAACTGATTTATAAAATCATAGACTTGTAAGATTTTAAAAGAGTTGGAGCAGGGTGAGGGTGAGGTTATACACAAAGGCTGCATCCCCTGTTGTTGGGAACCTCCAGTAAACCAGCAGAAGATGATCGCAGTGTTCTTGGAGGCAGATAGTTAACAAGGGAGTTAGCACTGTAGCTTGGCACCAGCCCATAGGTCTTTGGTAACAAGGAGGAAGAGCTTAAAACCAATTGTAAATGTAATGTAAGTCAGTGCTGAGCAGCTCAGACTGGCCTGATATGCTCTTTCTGCTTGGTTGTGGTTAATAGTTGAGCTGAAGTCTCTCAGTTGTGTTTTTTGGGAGGACACTAAAAAGTGTGTTACAGTAGTTGAGGTGGCTTCAGCATCTTTTACATTTAGAAATGGTCGTACCTTAGCTATGTTTTCAAGGTGGAAAAATGATATTTTCATCACCTTGTGAATGTGGGACTTGAGGTTTAGATCTGAATCAAGGATCACATCAAGACTGGTAACCTCGGATTTAATCCAGGGAGTTAAATTCCCCAGATTATTAAGCAGCATTTCTCTTTTTGTTTTAAGGCTGGCAAGCAGGATTTCAGTTTAAGAAATTATTGCTCATCCATTTATTTATTACCAAAAGACAGGTAGTAATGCAGTGTATGGCTGCAGCACCGTTTGGTTCAGCAGAGATATTTAAAATAGTGCAAAAGTTACTTCCATAACTGTTTTATTTAAAGACATATTTACAGTAACTGTAGCTAATTTACAAGTTTCAGTAATTTAAACAGCATTCGATAACAGATCGTTATTTAATCCTGTCCATGCTTTTGACTGACTCTGTAAGGGGCTGTTCATTGGGGTGTTTAAGTGCAGCCTGTGCTGCCTGTAAATCTCAAATTAGGCATGAATTGTGTGCCTCTAAATATTGTACTCAAACTGGGAAAGTGTACACAGTGTCTCAAACACTAAGCTTCATAACAGGCTAAGTTACTGGCTAAACTGAACAAGCATTATGTTTTCAGGTTGTCTGTCCATCCATCTGTCTGTCTGCCCCATTCTCATGAACATGGTATCCCAAGAATGCGCTCCGGCAGTTTCTTCAACTTTGGCACAAATGTCCACCTGGACTCAACCATTAACGGATTTGAAACTGGGGGTCAAAGATCAAGGTCACTGTGACCTTGGGTCTGTCTCATTCTCTTGAATGCAATATTTCAAGGGGGCCTTGAGGGAATTTTTTCTAATTTAGCATAAACATTCACTTGGACTCCAGAATGAACTAATTAGAATTTGGTGGTCATAGGTCAAAGGTCACTGTGACCTCACAAAAAATGATTTTTGTCGCAACTCAAAAACTCATATACTAAATATGACAAAATTTCACTCAGTGTTTAATAGGATAAAATAATGTAGTGATGACATTTAATGTTCAAAAGGTCAAAGGTCAGCTTCACTATGGCATCATAATGTTCTGCAAAAACACTTGTCTAGCCATTACTCAGCGACATAACTTAGGAATAGAAGGGGAGAAATTTGGTCAGATCCCAAACTGGTGATACTAATCTTGGGTGCCCACCTTGAAACTGTGCGTTTCCACAGACATGGATATAAACTGTAGCTGCAACTTCACTGGTTCATGGAGGCAAACAACCATGAGGCGGATATTCTACTCTTTTTCTTTGCCCATTTGTGACAAATATCCTTAAATACCTGAGCATAACACACACACACACATAGTTGACATAGCCATATATAATGAA
>JAPZEB010000004.1:22139135-22151185 GCA_029783705.1 Chaetodon striatus
AGCTGAGCTTTACATCGTGTCCTGCCTGAACTAACGCTATGCTCAGTTCAGTCACACATAATCATTAAGTCTGGGAATTAAATAAATTCTTCAATTACTCACCCTGTAAAAAACCACATGCCTTCACAGTGAACAAAGAATCCAAAAATTAAATATTGTGATGAATTGGAGTAAAAGGGGACCACATTTAACAACAACCAATCTATACTTGAAAATAAAAATGCCTGTGTTAGGGAGGTACTGAGCATAGACTGGGTAACTTGGATCATGCTGCAGGAGTTGTGTGAGAGTTTGTCAGCTGATGTTTTGATATGATTTAGCTGCTGTCAGACGCAAACCCCTATTTATTCATCAATGCTCGCTATTTTTGGATTTATTGTTCATTGTGGAGGCATGCGAGAAAAACAAAGTTTTCTCCACAAATTCCAGGTAACACAGGGTGAGTAGCTGACATACAAATAATGATTTTGGGGGTGAAGTATTCCTTTGAAGTCAGTCGCACAGCACTATCTACGCAACACTTATTAACAAGAGCTTCCATAAGCTACCGCTCATACCAGACCAAGTAAGGCTGTTCCTGCACAACCCATTCATGTGTTGAATTAAGCAAGGGTGAGTCTTTTTCCCCCCAAATTTATAATCTTACTTTCAAATGTCGATATGCCCAGAAGTATTACACTTTGTTAGCTAATGAATTTTGCTTTTTTGGCAAAGGCTTAAAATGAAACGGCACATTACAAAGCCTTCAGCAACAAAGTCCCCATTTGTGCTACAGACCTCTCACCACTTTAGGGATTAACAAAGTGTGAAAAGTTGCAAATTTCACCCTTTTATGAAAACTGAATGTGGTTCTTTCATCTCATCTTAATCTTGATTTTATTATATTTTGCATGTTTTAATAGACCTGAAGGCAACAAATGTAATCCTGCACACCACAGCATGTACAGAGGCGCAGGAAACTGCATGCAGGTGAAAAAGAAAATGTTGCCAGTAGCCCATAAACAAACATCACCTTAGGTGTGAATTTATCATCACACTTATTTGTGTCTTTATTGTCTTTCCTTTCATACCAGTGTGGCTGTTAGCCAGACATTGTCAATCATTTGTATTCACTGCCTTGTACACACACAACCACAGCCTGTCCAGAGCAAGGTGCCAAGTCTATATCCAACTCCGAGGGCAATCAAATATTTACCAACCAAAATAAGAAGGAGAAATCAGACATCTTGCCATCTGAATAACAAAAGACTTCACCCTGCTTTTAATAAACCTCAGATTCCCAAATCAATCTGAATTAAAGTATTTGATTACCAGTTTCCTAGCAACCCAGGACCATGGCCATCTGTTGCTTCTGCAGACAGACGAGTCGGCCTGTGCTGTAGCCAACAGGGAGGAATTCCACCACGCTTTCCATCTCTCGAGCTCATGCGGAGGTCTCTTCTTTACACCGAAAGAAGAAAAACAGGACCCACAAGGATAGAATCTGCGATATCTACAGAGCACCTCACAAAGACTGCTTTCCAGAGTGCATTCTGTTCAATAATTTAACATTGGACTGAAGGAAAAAATGTAATATTCATACAGACAAATGTCCCACTCTATTGCATTCAGGCCCTTGGAGGACCGAGAGGATGCCACGTACTTCCTCTGACTACGAGACACAAGAGTATACGAAGACAGGGTATCAGTTAGAGTTCAGCTGGTGACAACATCTGCCAGGAGGACACGGTAAACTCACACCAAGCATGATTGGAGCACCTCATTTATACTCTCAGTAGTGAATATATCATTTAAAGTGACCCCCCCAAAGGGAAGCCAAGAGTACCTGGTCATTATAGATGTAAGACATAAAGGACATTGGGTTAGGGTTGACCTTAGAGTATCATGGTTACCTAAAAATAGAGTCTTTACAGATAAATATGATGATTTTATTTAGGTTCTCCAGAAAAAATGTACAAATCCATGGACCAGCTTTTTCTCGGTCAGGATAAATGGACGACTGTGATAGGACAGTTTTGTTATTGGAGTTAAAGCTTATTTATACTTCCTTTACATACAAAAATAGATATGTCTGTTTCAGGCATTGAAAACATAACTGTATTCATACTTCCATGCGTCTGTCATGATGGCATAGACACAGCCAATAGATGGCGCTAGAGGGCAGAGTCAAAAGTTTCACACAACAACAAACAAGATGGAGATAGAAGAGGTCTTAATATTGTACCTTAGAACGGACCCTTTTACTTTTAAGGGAAAACAATTATTCACAGACATTAGATTGCACTAGCTAGCAAGTTCTCTTGGCTCGTTTCCGACAAAGAACGAAAATGATACGAGTCTCTCTGAATAGAGTGCTTTCGGAAATATTCATTCCAAGTGCCTGGGCGCACTCTGGCACAAACTGGACAGTTCATAAATTCAGAGTACTGTCTGAATGTACCATTTGGTTATCCAGAGCACCGCACTCTCGGAGTGGCAGAGCGCACTCGAGGCACTCTGTCTGCCGAGACAGAGCAGCGTGACTTGACAGGATTGCTGAAGGTGGATAGTCGGCTTTGTGGTTGATTACTATGGCAGTCTTACAAAGGAGGATGACACTTGAACTGTTTCCTCTGTTTTGTTTTGCTATCGAAGCTAATGTTAGCTAATGTGCTAATAAGTTAGTGTTATGGAGAAATCCTATATACCTCTTTATACCTCCCCAATTTCTGATTAGTGGCACCATTTTGTCTGCATCTATAAGCTTTCAGAAAACGTGCACAAGTATGGATGAAATGAAGGCAGAGTATGAACAGAAGGCTCCCTCCATCAGTATCTGTATCCGTATGTTACGTTAAGCATAAATGAGCCCTTAGTGGGCAAATGCATGAATCAAGGGATGACTGCACCAGAAGAGAAAAAATATATCACAAAAAAAGAAAAGAAAAGAGGCTAAAAGAGGCTTGAATGCCGAGGTTATTGTGACCAGTTCCACTGTTGTTTAGATTGTGCTGGTGTTTTTATTATCCTTAAGAGGCTGACCTTCAAGCCAATTTTATTGCAAAGATGCTAACGATTGTCCTCTTGGGAAATATAGTATGCTCAAATGATGCATCTTAAATGTACTGAATGTTGTTAAATGATAAAATAATCAATAATTTTATTAGAAGCACTTTTCAAGGACAAAGCATAAAGTGCTTTGCAGTGCAGGGTGATAGAAACTTGCAGTATACTCCAAAGACTGTTGAGAAGGGTAAAAAATAAATCTGACACATAAATGATCAACAAGAATTAAAAAGAAATATAATAGCTGGTGGTTGCATGACAAATCTGTGCTGTGAAAACAAATACATTTGTAGTCTCCAAGCTAAGATAACCCTAATGCCATCAGTGTGGCATAATCAGAGTATTTTTCTTGACAAGGCTTCTCCAGAGGCACAGAAGACATGATCCAACTATTTTCACAGGCTGACGAGTAAACTGAACCTTATTTGTAAAATCAGTGGTGTTCCTCATTAAGACATGATTTATATACAGTGTGAGCCGACAGAATACTAAACTGAGACTTTTCCAAAGCCGAGGCGCCAGTACAGCAAAGGCTCTATCACCCCTTGACTTCAATTTAGACTTTGAACAGCTGGCCGAACAAAAGGCCCATCCCAGCAGATCTGAGAGGGCTTTTAGGGAGTAAGATGTTCACCGATCTACTGGCAAAGCCTTGCATGTAATAAGCACGATTTCAAAATTGATTGTAAAAGAAACTGGCAATGAAAGAATTCGCAACAAGAGCAAAGAAGCTAAAAATGTGATGATGATGAATTCATGACTTTTGATTCGGCTGATCACTGTACTTTCCTCTTATTTCTTATTAAGTATCATTTTACTTGAATGCAAAACTTTCTTTTTCTTTTTCTTTCCTTTTCTTTACCATATGTTTTCCATTATGTTGTTGAACGAAGAACTCTGTAACCTGAGTTCTAGCTCACTGGGACATGTGGACTAGCCTCTAGAACATTGGGTCGTGGGTACATTCTGAATGGACCACAGGTGACTTGCAAATGTGTCAGGTTTGTAAAAAACACACTTTATTTTTAAGCACAGTGATTTTTTTTTTTGGCTCAGAACTTTTATTTTAAAATGCTGTTTCCTGCTGAAGAGTGAAGCAGGATTTATATCTGTGCATCAGCTCTATGCAGAGCTTACGCCGAAGCCTACACACCTCTGGCCTCGTTGTGAGCATTTATACTTGTGCAGTGGTGTGTCTGTGTCACTCTGCAGTTACACTTTTAAAACACTAGTGGGCTGTGGTCTTTCTGTGAAGTGCTGTAAAGTTTACAAATCAGTACACGAATCAGCTTCACTATAACTCACAGCATTCACAGACAAACATTTGTCTTTGTCTGGACACATTTTCCCCACAAATACAACAGGCTAATGTTACTAGCGCGAGCCTATGGCATTTTACATTGTATACATTGGGTTAGCGGCTAGCAGACTTTTCCTCTATTCATATGAAGCCAGGGACAACAGCAACGTTTAACGTTACAAAATTCAGTTCCATTACATCTCACAAGGTTCACTGACAAAACAACTGTCTTATACTAAACACGTTTTCCAAACAAGTATAACATGCTAACCTTATTAGCACAAGTCTATGGCATTTTACATTGTGTAAATTAGCCTAGTGAATAGCCGAGATTTCCTCTGCTCATATGAAGACTGAATAAATCACACACAAGGCTTAAAATGCTACACGGATGCTCTGCGTCAACATAGAGTCTATGCCGTACCCTATGCGTTGATTCAATGCAGAAGTATAAATCCTGCTTAAGTGACTACTTAAGCAAACTAGCTCGATGACATGGCCAAATTCAAGCGTGACACTTAATGTATACACTGTGTGGACTTTGAACCAATGACTAAGAAAAAATCTGGACCATATGGCCGGACCAGTTGGGAACCACTGCTCTAGAATAAGTAGTGCACTATTTCATATTTTCTCTGATTTGTTCTAGTCTGATGCAAAACAACCTTTAACACCCTCCTAAATGCACAGTCTGGTGAAAATGTACACATGAAGGTCACACTGATATATTAATTCAATGGACTCAGCCTTTAATACCTAACTGAATGATCTTTTAATACATAATATATTTATACTTTAATGAGGTTTTAAATCCTGATATATTGACGAACAACAGAGAGATGCCCAATATAGGCCCATAAGGATGGAAATAGGAGATAGGATCTCCTCAGTGTCTAGACGCTGGTGGATTTGTAGCACGTAGGTTGAAAAATAAAACCTCCCATCTGAATCTATGGGAACAATCTGAAGATCATGTTGGCGATGGGAAAGTGTTGGGTTGCGCAATAGTAGTTCTGAAAAAGGAGATGACAGGATCTCAGTAACCAACAGCCACTGAGCTCAGGGAGGTATCCAGGTTGGGACTGCCGAACACTGTGGCACACAAAAATAAATCAGGCTTTTTTATCATTCATATTTTTATTGACTTAACAATATAAACAAATATGCTGATTACATAATAAGCAAATCACATGACAGAAAATATAATACGTCTTAAATCCATTCCTCAAGGGGCCAGTACTCTACAGATGAAGTGCTTCTTGGATAATAGAAACCGCCCCTCACCATACTTTTTCAGCACAACATTAAGGGGATTGTGTCCGACCATTTCTGTAATATTTGGAAACTGATGGTTCAACTTTTACGCCCACTTCATGCCGTGATTGGCCAGCTGGCTGTGGAGGTGAGATAGGAGTTTGAGCCTCTCTCAAGTACTTTTTTCCCATTTTTGACACAACTATTTCTCTCACTTGTTGTATGAACTGAGCGCAACACCCTGGGTATATTCACAAAGAATGGATAACTACTGCTGATAGCTCCATGAATTACACATTTATTGCAAACACTTTCTGCCCTGTCTCAAGGTCTGATTCACAAAAGATTTTGCGCCAATGATATTACAGCACAAACAAACCCATTAAATGTTGCATCTGAGTGCAGTATGCCTTATTTTGCATCTGATTGCAGAGTTAAGACCAAAGTAAGCAGAGCAACGGCATAGAAAAAAATGAAATTGAAATTTTCAGATCCCGACCTACAGGTCCTGACCGATGAGGTGCAGACGCATTCCTTAAAACGTCAGGCAGAGAGAAACCATAGGCCTATTTAGGACTTAATATCCCAGTCTGTCAGTGCGCTTCACTTACCACCAACCCTCAGAATCCGCTAATAATTTCACTGTAACTGTGGCTGTTAGCACTTGTCTTTGTGAATTGTACTGCTTTTGCAACAAAGGGGCCAATTTTGTGCCAAATGTATGCACATTACCTAACTTAAATAAGTGCAGGAGCACAGAGACACTATTTGCTTGGCAGTGCAGTGAGGGGTGCACTTAACCCTTTTCAGGTGCTTTAAGAATTACATGGTTTCTTTTTGTCTTATTTGTTCAAGCCGCTGAATATGTGCACTGATATCTCCATATTTAAATGATATGATGTCCCCGCTATGTGGTGGTTGTTTTATCATGCTGCCTTGGAGCAGGGCCATTTGGAACAACTACAAACACTTTTGATTTAAGACATGTTCAGCAACTCTTAGGAACCAGTCCTGAATGAGAGCAACATGACCCTTTGTCTAATGAACACACAAATTAAGGATGTCTTGTTGTTTAAAGTCTTCAAGCCCATATTTATACATATTAAATATATATTGTTAAAAAATAATAGATTTGGTTGTCTCTTTCTTCACATAACTGTCTAAACTAAAGTGTTGCTTTTTAAATTTGTTGTGGAGAAATGTCAGCTTCAACAACACAGTTTGTCCTCATTTAGACAAAATTTCATGCAGCTGTCTGCAGCGTCTTGGTATCGAACTCCATCGCTGCCTGCCGGAGCAGCCAGCATGCAGAGTTACTCTGTGCAGCCTTCACTTGTTTCTCCTGCGTTCTTCTGAGACAGTTTGTGTGTCTTTAATTTTGGATTGTGTTGTGAGTTGTTACAGGAATCATGAAAATAGCTTTGTCCAACTGAGAGTTAGTAGCAGTCGATTTGGCAGTGGGACACCTAAGCTGTTTAAAAGCACTCCCTCATCCTCTCTGTCTTCTTCTCCTCCTCCTCCTCCTCTCCTCTCTCTGCCTCACAGACAAAGTGACTTGACTCCAGGCTGTGTTTGGCTATACGCTGCAGCATCACTGAGACATTCAATAATGTTTTTCTATAATTAGAAGCTGTAGTAGAGCACTCATTTCCCCTCTTTATTACTTTCTGGCTGCTGTTGGCTGGTGTCCCTGGTTTGATGATATGAGCCATATTTTCCCACCATATGGCCACCTGACATATACTGTAAGTAAACTCTATAATATCCACGGTTTTATTACAGCACATTCATTTCCCTCCTGATTCTGTAAGAACAGTGTGTCTGCAGTTAAGTTGCCCAACTCCTCTTAACTTTGTTGGAGTTTTGATGACGGCCGACATACAACAAACACTTCATGAATTCAAAAGGAAGCACTTAAACATCCACGGAGAAAATCTTTGTTTGCATTAGCTGTTGTCTCTTTGCTCGTAGGATCCTCCCTTTTTCCCTCCCTCGGCCACCGCTTGCATCATTACACCATTCAGCCCTGGCGCTGGTGTAAAGAGGGTAAAGCAGCCCCTTTGGAATCCTTCAATGGCCATTATTAGTATTCTGTGGGGAAATAAAAGGACCCATCTGTGGAGGTGGTGATGAGGGGGTGACAGGAGGACAGGGGGAGGAAGAGGGGAGGAGAGGGGGTGCGTCCCCTGAGAGACCGAGGGATTAACCACTGACACATGGAGCCTGCTAATAAGGCCGTTTGGAGAACCCAATCCATGGGATCAGTACATGCGCGTGTAACGCACACCAAACATGCACACACTCTTGCACAAACACTCGTGTAGTTTATATAAGCATACTACATTAGCAGTGTTTGTCACACACTCGAGCAGCGTCTCAAAGTCTATCACACACAGCCACGGGCAAACACACACAGTTGCATCTCCGCATCTTTATTAAATTTGTAGTAGGGCCACATCTGGTCACATATACCCAGAGAACAAAGGAGAGATGCGGAGAGGAGGGGGGGGAGCCCGGTGTCAGATATGGAGATTTCATCCCCTGCTGCAGAGTATTAATGTGCGTGTGCACGCGCCAAGCATCTGTCACATATAATTGGAGGGTGTCAGGTGCGGACACGGGGCCAGATTCAGTCCACCCACAACATGAATTGTCTGCTCCTGTGACTGGTAGAATCTGTGTGTCAACATCTATATTTATTATGGGGCTGACCCAGAGGTTTGGCAACGATGACTGCCTGATGGGGGATGAATGACTCTCGAGATTGTCATGAATCATGCCGCATCACCCAGCAGACCAGGAGCGTCTCATTTGCGGCGGCCTCGACGTTGTTGTTGTCAATTTAATCAGAGGGCATTGATTGTCCGGAGCTTTTCTCCAGAGAGGGATTTTTGTTGAGTTAAAATGTTTCCCTCAGTGACTGTTGTGGGGCGGTGGAGTTAATAGAGCATCTTTGTTATTACAGGAGTTGTTTGTTTCACTGTTGGAAGGATCTTGTCACCAAGTGCGACACACACACGCACGCACACACACACACAAGGGATCCAAGTGCATGAGCATGAGACCCTTCCTCTCATGAGACTTACCTGTCACCGCCACCGCACATGAGCCCCCAAGAGTCTCCGATCCTGCTTGATAGAAGGAACCACTGCACCACCAGCTTTGGCAGGAAGGTTTTGACACCTCCTCGCTGTAGTTTTGTTTGTGAAAGCAGTCCAAATTGTCTCGCTGTGCAGTTCCGGATGCCGCTTTATCAGACTGCTCATGAATGTCTGCTGACATGAGGAAAAGTATTGCTCATTACCTTCAGGTTCCATTCACGCTAGGTAGGTAATGTGTCACACGGGTTGATGAGACTGCATTGGAGTGGGAATGTACCCAAGGGGCGCGGCAATTAATAGGCATGCAGAGCAGCCTCCACAACAACACAACACGGGGGGTTTTGTCTCCCTCAGTCTCTCTGTCTAACCTAAATTTAACTTAAATGACAATATGGTTTAGAGTGCTTGGATAGAAATAGATCACTGGGACTGGAGGAGAGACAAGGTAATGTAATGTCATTCACCGCAAATCAGGTCTCGCTGGCTTCCTGAGATACGGTGGATCCAGAAATAGAATTTTGCTGACAGAGGAAGTTGCTGCGACCGAAGATCGATACACTCACTCGCCCCCTGCTTTACGCCTAAAGCATTTTTCTGAGCGCTGCATTTTGTTTTCCCTGTTCGTGTCTGCCCGTGCCTTGACTTAAGAGACGATAGTTTTGACTCTAACAAAGTTTACTCCTGAAAGACTGTAGTGCCCGCAGAGTCAGCTTACTTGGGAGTTATGCAGAGTGGAGCTACAGTCAGTCAGAACTTTCAGTCACTCAGATACATTTATTATTTAACATTTACAATTAGGGGCGCAAGTAGGGATTATTTTCATCATGGATTAGTCTGCCAGTGTTTCTTTGATTACTCAATTAATTCTTAGTCTTTGAAATGATAAGCTCTCTTACTATTTATATTACTTAGTGCTCCTGCCTGCCGACTTGCACTGTTGCATCATATCTATTGTAAAATTGTTTGTTTTTAAGGATGTATTATGTGTCTGTAGGTACCTTTGATGTGTTTGAAAAACTCCAAAGACAAATTTCCACTGAGGTGGACAATAAAATTATCTATCCATCAAACAATAGTGAAAAAATTACACATTTAATCTGGAACCATCTTGAAGTTGCCTGTTTTGTCTGACCAACACTCCAAAACTCAAAGATATTTAATAACCCATCATGTATGATAAAGAAAAAGCAGAAAATTCTCACATTTGAGAAGCTGCAACCAAAGAAAGTTTGAATTTTTGCTTGAAAAATTAAACACTTGACCAAACGCTAGAGCTTTTTTTTAACAATCATTTATTGTTGGAGTTGACGACTTAGCCATTATCCCCGGGAAATATTGTTATGCACAGCTCACAATTTACATCCAATACCAACATTCAGTGGTAGTGTTGTGGTTTGCAATTATTTAATTCAAAAGAACAAATCTTTCAGGTGAACGACCTTCACTAAATCACTTCCTGAAATGTTGCGTTCATTCCTCAGTCAGTTGTGAGTGAATGTGATTGCATTTTCAGAGATTTGTCCACTGAACTGAAAGTTTTAAATCATTTTAAATAATGGTTTTATCTTTGCACCTCTTGCCTGTGCTTTTGCTATTTTTAGTGGTGATTTATTTTTTATTTAGTAATTGATTTCACCCTTTATCTGTATCTTTTATTATGTTTTATATTCTATTGCTCTGTAAAGCACTTTGAATCACCCTTGTGTATGAAATGTGCTGTACAAATAAAGCTGCCTTGCCTCTCCCTCTTATGTCTTGAAGTCTCAAAGTTGGACGTAGTACCAAATATTTTATTTAATAATTAGGTGTTGCAAAAATTCTTTCTGTCATTCATTCTGTCCATAATGGGGCAGGATTTCATCTGTCCGGTTGCAAGCAGCATCTCTGTCTAACTATATTCTCTGTTCTCAGTTCGCCAGGCAGTGAACTGTTTCAGTTCATTGAGTTGGACAATGTTTCAATCAGGGCTCTGAACAAATCTGTGAACAAATCTTTAATGAGTGTATTATAGTGATTTAATACTATGAAAAGAACTGCTTGCCCATCACTATTCAGTGGCAGAGCAGGAAGTGGGGTGTCATTTACGTAGCAAGGTGGAAAGTAAGGGTGTTATGGTGGGTGGCCAAGCTGTGTCTGCTTTCCACACAAGACCAAAGTTTTCCCCTTGTCACAGACCTGCTATAAACATTATTGTTTTTATTAACCAGCTTAACCACGATCTTTCATTATCCTCCAACCAAGAGATGTAGTTGCCTGACTTAAGCCATAACATAACCCTTGTTTGTCATCACCATGATCTTTCCCTAATCTTAATCATACTGTAGTTGTTGTGTATAGGTATTGTAGAAAGCAAGAATTTTAAAACCTTTGGCTTTGGACCATGGCTGCACAAAGAGAACTGATCAGTCTGCATTAATGCCAATTTGCCATGGTGGCCAGAGTGGTACTGCCTAGAGAAAAATTCCCTGCAGCCAAAAAAGTATTTTCTCCACCACTGTAAAAGGAACTTCTGACAGGACACCTTGAACTACAAAAAGGTCAATCTTTACTTTTTAACATAGCCTAGAGCCTTAAAAAGCTGCTTTTATGTGTGTGATTTGAATCCGATGTAAATGCAATGCACCAAACAGGGCCACTGCACCCGCTTTCAGTTTTATCACTCGATTAAATGGGCATTGTTAGTGATTATCAGCATCTAGATATAGGACAGAAGGGCCCTGATACGACTACTAGTACACTTAGAATGCTGTTATCTGAATATTAAACATCTGTGTTTATTGTTAGCGAGGGAGAAAGTCAGCTGACGTAACATTAGCATAAACGAGCAAGGGGAGGGTGGTTGGTGTGGTGGATTTTTCCAACACAGGACTTTCACCCAGGAGACTGGGTTTGTAACTTTGTGATGTACGCCACATAACATGCTTATTTTAAGTCAAACCATGATATTTTTTCTAAACCTAACCACATAGTCTTTGTGCCTACGCCTAACAAAAGTGAAAGTAAAACCTAGCAACACAGCTCCTGATGCCAACAGGCATTTAATACGCTGATTCTGAACATACTAATTGGTATAACAGGGCCCTTCTAGCTCGTATCTATGATGATGATTAGGGGTGTGCCATATCATCTGGTTCCTAATAATAACAGTGTAATTTTTAATATCATATGAAAAATTCATGTGGTCATAGTCTCGATATTTCATCTTGTTGACATATTAACATCGTACTGTAACCCACTGCAACGACAAGCATGGCTGGGAGTGAAATGATGACAGACTCTGCGGTGGTTCCAAAAAGAGGAGCAGCTTCAGTAGTGTGGAATAAACTGTGGCGTCCTGAATGTTTTATGAA
>JAPZEB010000004.1:22153763-22167835 GCA_029783705.1 Chaetodon striatus
TGAGCGTGGCCTCTTCCTGTGTCTGTCCTTTCAAATTAAATTCCCACATGGTCCAGTCATATAGGTTTGGATTTATTCTGATAAGGCGTAGCTCGTAATAGAGTTTCATGTTTGTTTGTTTTTTTCTTGCGCCTAAGTGGCCAATGAAATCTTGCCACCTAATGACCTTTCTTGTTAACTGACGTTTGGTCGACTATTCGGGGGCAGCATTAACAAGTACCTTTTACAAACCCACTTCAAAAAATGTGACTATCCCTTTAAACCAAATGAGCTTAACTAGGTCATTGCCTCTCACCATCTTTATCATTACATTTTCAGTATTTTTAGCTCTATTTGTTTTCTCCTCCCAGAAGACAGGAATACAAAATACAGCATACACTACTTAAAGGTGTGCAACAGTAACAGAGAGAAAACAATAAATGTGGTAATGATTGAATCTGTTTAAGCACTGACTTTAGTGTGGGCACAAGTGTGATAGATATCATTTTAAGCGCACGCTGTGTTTTGTTAAAAATCAATAATACACTCTTCCTCTCTGGCTGTTTTCTTCCTTTCTTCTGGTTTTTAAACGTTCTGTGCCAACTTTGGAAATTATGCTGTGAACTGAGCCATTAACTTGACGGGGAATCTCAAAGGTATTTTGGAAGCTTGGAGAGCCTCTGTGTTTTGTGAAATGGCTTCACTAAGTGCAGCGTTTGGTACAGATTCTTATCAGTCACGTGTCAGATAAACACTGCTATGAAATCATATTCTGCCAGTCACAAAAGCATAACATTTTGAGGTAGACATGCTTTGAAATACAGGGTGTTTATTACTGCTTAGAAATGTTATCAATCCACACAATGTGTATGTAAGGTTGACTTTGTCTTGTGAATATTATCGGTGTATTAACACCATCCTGACCCAAGTTTCCTCCATGTTTTGTAATGAAATATGTAGCCACTGAAGAAAGCTTTGAGCACAGTGTACTAAACCAGTGTTTCATCTCCAGAGTGCGTGTCCCCGCTGAGCATAACATCAGTCAATGAAATTAGCCTAAAGTGATTATCTGCCGTGTGTTTGTTTTTATTTGGAGACATTTATTTGGAGACATCTTTGGTGCTAAGCAGTAAATGCCGTGTTGTTTTCACTGCATTTCTCAGTAATCACTGTGCCAGTATACTGTGATGTCACTGGACTGACGGTGGCTGCCAAACTCACAAAGAAACAGGCATGAGCGGCTCCACTGAGACTACAAATAACAGCACAGCGGAAATTAACACAGGGACAATGTCTGAAGAGACAAGAATATCTGTATAAGTGTGTTGATGTGGTATGAAAGTAGAGTTCATAGCTGGCAAATAGGCCAAATGATGAGCCACAACACTGCTCAAAAACAATTTGGTCAGAAACATGCACACCAGTAGCCTGCTGGAGGTCATTTTGTAGGGCTCTAACTCTGCTCCTCCTGTTCCTCCTCGCACAAAGGAGCAGATACTGGTACTGCTGCTGGGTTGATACCCTTCAACAGCCCTGTCCAGCTCTCCTTGTGTGACGGCCGGTCTCCTGGTGTCTCCTCCATGCTGTTGAGATTGTGCTGGGAGACACAGCAAACCTTCTTGAGACTGCACGAATAAATGTGCCACCTCATGCTGCCAGCAGTGACAAGGACTAACAGAAGGACACTAGCAGGACACAAAACAAGAGAAGAATCAGTCAGGAAGGATATGGGGAGAGCAACTGTTTTTGGCCACCACACGCCGAACCATTTCCTTTTTGGGTTGTCTTGCTTTTGCCTCTCCATTGCACCTGTTGTCACTTTCATTTGCACCAAAGCAGGTGAAGCTGATTCACAATCATGTGTGTTTCCTAAATGGACAGATTGATATCCCTGAAGTTTAACTGACTTGGTGTTAGACTGTGACCATTAAGTGCTCCCTTAATTTCTTTTAGCAGTGTATATTGACAGGGAGTGCTTACATTATCTTTATCATTATAAAACGGTGCCATGAGTCACAGCCTAATGGCTCTCAGTCTATAAGGAAAACAGCCAGAGGTGTACTTAATAATCAGTCCTTCACATCATTTGTTAAATTTGAAAATAATGCAGTGTAAAACAGAATTCGTGAAGCTCTGCTGTTATGGAAAATACAAAGAAAAAGCAAAACACAACTGACGCTCTCTTAAAGAAAAAGACTCATGGTCGTAGTGATTGCACTGAATGTTTTGGTGCAACAAATAGTTAACCAGACATACTCACAAGCAAGATGTCACATATCCACCACGCCAAGACAATGCCTAATTATTGCTCCAGTGCTATGATAGTACAGCTGATGTCTTCGGGGATTTTGGGATTGATGGCAATGTTGGTTTATGTAACATAGAGTAATAAGTGACCCCAAAATGACATGTTTCCGTTCAAGCGACAAAGCCCTTGAGCGGCAGAGGGAATTATGATGGAGAGCGAAGGAGGAAGTCCGGTGATGGTATAATAGAGAGACAAAGACGGTGTAGGGAGGTGGTGGGGTGAATGGATGGGTCAACACAACATCGGGCTTTGGTTCCCATTTCAAACCAACAAACGTGCCTTTTTTTACCAAGAGTTTATTGTTGTAACCGTGTTGATGGAGATCCTCTAACCTTAATGAAGTGCTTATTTTAACATCAACTCCGATGTTTTCTGAACTTAACCAAGTTGTTTTTGTGCCTGTACCTAACCAAGTCCTAACTAGAGTGCTGTCACATAACACAGATTTGTCAGCAGTGATTGGTTATTGTTTTGGAAGACACAGATGAATGATGTCCTGTCGCAAGTGGCATTAGATCAGAAAATTCTTTTGTGTGTTGTTTAATTTTGAGGACTTGTTAAAACAACGGTAACAAGTACACTAGAGGTGTTAAAACCAAAGTCTGTATAAAAATAATGGTGATTGTGACATCTGTGATGTCTGCCATTAGTTTGGAATTTTGTCCGTCACTATCTCAGATTTTTGGAGCCAGAGGTGGCCTGAGGTGACCGTTTTGGACAAGAGGGTAGAGCTATAGAGGGGCGAGGGTTGGATCTGACTCGTAGACTGTGGTGAGGCCTTGGAGACAGTCTGTCACTCAAAGCAGCCACGCTCCTAATTATGCATGACTTTAAGCATTAATCAATTTAATCAGGGGAGTTAAAATGAAAATTAATCTCCCGTACTGTTTTTATGAAGGGGGAAATTAATTTTTGAGCTAGGCTGTAGACATGTCCATATCTGTTGTAAAGTTGGGCATTTTGAGACGGGGATCTGTGGCAGTGGTTCCCAACTGGTCCGGCCATGGAGTCCAGATTTCTCCTTAGTCATCAGTTCAAGGTCCACAAAGTTAAATATATTCAGTGTCATACTTGTGTTTGGCCATGTTGTTGAGCTAGTTTGCCTCTCTGTCAAGTAGTTATCAGTTGGTCACTCACTCTACAGGAGGAAACAGCACTTCAAAATAAAAGTTTGGTGGTGGAAATTCACTGTACGTAAAAATAAAATGTATTTTCTTTTACTAATGACACATTTGCATGTCATTTGTGGTCCATTCAGAATGGAACCACGACCCACTTCTGGACCGTGATCCAGCAGTTGGGAACCACTGGTCTGTGGGGATTGACTCACTTGACTTTTGGAGCCAGCCTCAAGTGGCTATTTGAGGAACTGCAGGTTTTGGCACTTCCACATTAGCTTAATTTTCAGCCCTCAAGGTTGCTGCTTGCTTAAAACGTAATATTTCAACCAAATCGAGGTCAGTTTTGATAGCCAGTGTCAACTTAAAATAACACAAATATCTTTTCTAACTCTTGCAAAAAAGCAGCGCAGAATCTGCAAACCTTTGCTCCAAAGAGAATTCCACATCTACAATTTAATATGTTTTTGAGATTTTTCTTTTAACTATGTATTTTGTCTGATTACAATGCTAATCTGATCATAGATCTTAAATTCAATGTTACAACAATAAGGCCTCAAAAGTAATTAAATAGTCTTAAATTTGCATTTGTGAGGTCCTAACTACTACAAATATTTTATCTAATTTAATTTATCCGTTTTTTAATCCATCTTTTTCTGAACATGAGTGAAGCCTTTCTGTTTAAAATTCCCAATTCTAATGTTACAAATCTTTAAAAAACTATATTACTGTCATGTGTTGAATGTTTGGATGTCTCTTGGCAAAATGTACATTGACGTAACTCACTCTGATAACCATATTCCTACATGACACTTACCTCTGCACAAGACCACATATATATGACCTACCTGCGATGCTTAAATACGTAAATCATGATTTGTCCAAAAATCTGTCCAATACTGGGTTAAAAGGTGTCTTGAATGGGTCTTAAAAAGCATTGAATTGAACTGCCTGATACCTGTAGACACCCTGGGATTGATCAATCAGGAATTTAAGTCCAAAAATAAATCCTGGCTTGGGGGAAGTTACTACACGGAACTTTCCCATCCATTCTTTTGCTGTGTTTCTGCAAAACGTCAATCATTGTAACAAAAGCTCCCTGATGGGGAGAGTCATGTAGGAGGGGAGTCTCCGACAGAGGCAAAGACAGAAAAAAGAGGAATTGCGGGAGACACATGCAGAGCCTGTTTCTCTACGAAGCGATTGCGGATGCTGTAACTCAGGGAGCCCAGGATGTCGTTCACAGGTGTGAATGAAGAGCCTGGCTGGTTTCCTCGCCTCCCTGTTTCCCACTCACACCTCTCTCCTTATCACACAGTCTCGCTTCTCTTAGAGCTGCCGCAGACAATTCCCGAAGAGTTATGTGTTGCTTGGTGACAGGAAGTACCTTTTATTTTGAGTATGTGAACGATGGGAAAAGCCTTCGCCTGCTTTGTGCCTCCGCGTCTCAAAGCGAACGCTTACCCTTTTGGTGTGCATGTGAGATTTGGGTTAAAGCAATCTCCAGGATCTGTGTATGTGAGCGCTTTCAAGTGTGAGAAGTTTGTAGGAATGGAGAGGATGCATTTTACAAAGGTGATATGAGAACGCTAAAACATGAAACTCTTCCTATTATGAACATAAGATGCTGAGATAACATCACAGTTTCTTTTCGGCTCTGTAGCAGAGAAAAGGGGCTTTTCAGCTTCTCTATTCTGCAGCAACTTTTTCTTCAAACACTTGTGTTTCATTGTCCGTAGAACTTGTGACGTCTGGAGCTGTGCCCTTAGAAACAGGATCGTTGCATTCCCCAGTGTTACACAGTTTTCTAAAATATTTTGTCGACATATGAAAGCAATCCTCACCACACATACACACACTCACACCCACACAGACGCGCATCAGACCTGCTCATATCGTGTTCATTAAAAGGAAAGAAGTAAGATAACATAACCACAAGATGTGTGTCAGCGTGTAAATTTGACTCTCATGAGCCGCAACCCATGACGCATGAACCTGACAAGCGTCTGTGTCTACCGTGGAACGCTCTCCATTCATTAACACTCATCTCATTCAGGAAATCTGTCACAACTTTAGAGAAGCGAGGGTGAATGATGTGGAAAGGGGTGCAACAGCGAATGTCTGCAGGGGGAAGGAGTAATAGGGTGTCTTCTTCTTTCCTTTGGAGGCAAGTGAGAGAGATGGGGAGGAGAATAAAAAGAGCATGAACATGTTTCTTCTCACTAATCTCACACTGAGTTTTCACACCTAACTGCTCCAACAATGATACATTATTCAGTGTTTGCACAGCCTCGCCCAATCCAGAGCTGTGTGAATGCATGAGCTGAAGGCAGAATGAAAGACGAAGAGACGGTGAAGCTGCAAAGTGTCCGTTAGTTCACCTCGCACTGAACTCTGAAGGTCAGCGTCGGATGCCACAGTGCATGACCCGAATTTAAAAGAGAAACAAATTGAGCGGCCAAAGATGACTTCTGAGATTCAAAGGAAAACATAACATAACTTACTATTCGAGACAAATCACCACTCTGTCTGGATGAAGTTCAAAAGCCAGCAGGCCCACCTGCTGCGGCGCACCCCCACTGCCATTGTTCTCTACAGGAATTTTGAGCAGCACATGGGACACAAGCGTTCTCTGTTCGTGTCTCTTTTTGGAGAACCACACAGGGAGAAGACGGCTTTAAAGAAATTTGTTTGATGTTATACAACACAGAGCCACAAGCTCTGGGGATTTTTCCAGTTAAGTGCCACTGACTACAGGGAACGGGAGTTCTGAGGATAAGCCTGTTAAAAATGTGTGCTGACAAATTAGGGTTTGCACTGGAATCCTCAGTCTTAATGGACTTACATGGAAGGGAAATCCTGCAAACACTATTTAACCGCGGGTGTTGTTTGCAAACTATTCTCAATGCCCGTGTTCATACACTTAGAAGGACCGGATTTGACCCCACAGGACAATTCAAATGGCGTCAAAGCTGAATACGTCAGATTATTTTCTGTGGTTATATAGACTGTTTAGCAATCAGAAAATCAAGCATAAAAAGTGATGATAGTCAAAGCATCTATAGAGAAAATACTTAACTAATGTGACTTTTTGTTTGTTATACAGCATTATTAAAACCTGTCTACCTACAGTTAAAATTAGTCTTAAAGAATATGTCTCAGTAGAGAACTTGAAAACAAAGTCGGATCGCCTGAGGAATGAGAGTAGTTTCAGCAGTGTATGTCTTATTGTGCCTCGCCTCTTCAGACAGCCGAGCTTCCATCAAACATCAGTCGTAGAGGGACTTGGGTGTATCCCTGACCTCACCTAGTGGGAGTCCGTCCAAGGAAACACAACAATGGTATCCATATGTGCTCAATACAATATTTTACAAATACAAGTGGTGCATAGGGAGGTGTGTATTACACCATGCACCATGCAAATTGATCACACCCTTCCACATTTATGTTGGCATGGCTGTGGTGAGGCAGGATCACTCGTGCATCTGTTGTGACACTGCCCCACAGTGAGATGTTTTTGGGGCAAGGTGATATGAAGTTTGTCTTTTATCCTGGATGTGAAAATACAGTGGTGTTTATGATCCTGCTTGTCAGGCACAAGGACAGAAAATTGCTCTAGCTTTCATGTCAGTTAAACAAATCATTATGATGAATTGGAAATCACACAAATCAAATTGTTTTAAAATAGATAGTTGGTTAAAAGACTATATGGATATATTATCAATGTGAATATGACCATGGAGATGATGGACCCTGGATTTAATCGAGGGAAATGGTTCATAGATTAACTTTATTGTATTTATTCCATATTGTTTGTATCTATCTTAATCTGGTATTTATATCTTTTATATTATATTTATATTTATAGTATGCACACTATATGTAGTATGTCAGTAATATGTCAATTCAAAACCATACAAAAAATTTAAATAAAAAAGATAAAGTGGTTGCTAGTGACAAACCTACAGAAAATGATTACCCGCAGTAGCTCTGCGGAGCATTTTAGCCTCTTTTAAGCTCATTGTTTTGGTTTTATGGGACACACCTTAAATGTATTGGTTCAGTGCAACCCTGTCTCCTTGAAATTCTGTTAATATAAAAATAACTTGAAACTGCAAATTCATTTTGAGGGAAATGTCATGCCCAGCACATTATGTTTTTTATTAAAATGATGAAGAAATGTTGCTCATTATTAAAGGCCTATCGAGTCGCAAAAATTTTGATATTGAACACATCTGCAAAATGTACACTGACAAAGTATTTCAATTGTTTTACGCCAAAATAGGCAGTCTTGCAATACTGTATCCTGTCATAGTGACTGCAACATTATTTTTTTAGTTCCTTTTTTATTAACATTTAACTGAAATCACAGTCTTTCTCTACCAGGGGCATCGTAGTGGGGGAAACATGGGACTAATTACCCAGGGCCCCATTGAATGTGATCTGTGGTGGTTTGATAGAATAGATATATTGGAAAATAAAAGTTAAAATGACGACCTGCACTAACATGGTCTATGGGGAGCTAGGACGATATCCACTCTGTGCTGCAGTTAGAAAGAGAATTATTGGCTACTGGGGGAGGCTGACAGAGGGTAAAGAAACTAAACTATTGGCTCAGCCTGCATTATACGAGTGTATATGTGTCACTTTGGGTCTTGCAGATTAAGCAGATACAGAATGAATTTGGCTTGTCTTACCTCTGTGTAACAACACCAACTGGTTAAAATTGATTGTTGAACAGAGGCTAAAAGATCAGTTTATACAAAAGTGGCAAAGTGAGCTCAGAGGTATGACATCATGTGAAATATATGTCGAAGTTAAACAAGTTTAAACTGGAGAAGTATCTGTTGCATGAAAACCAAAAGTACAAACAGGATATTTGTAATTTTAGAGTAAATGCCAACAGAATTTCTAGAGTCACTGGAGGATATAAAGGGCTGGACAGAAACCAGAGGATCTGCAGCCTCTGTGATGATCGTGTGGGAGGCCAGTATCATATTTTGTTTGAATATTTTTTTATAACAATCAGATAAGCAAAGAGTTATTCGTGAACTAGGTGCTTTTTTAAAAAATGTCCGTCCTTTGTTTCAGTAACATTAGTTGTTCTTCAGCCACGCCGTGTGCCGCTGTTTCGTTAATGTATGTAATGTTTGTACTCCATATCAGGTGATATGGTCAAATACATGAAATGAAAAGTTTGGTTTTGTTTCCATTTTTTTTTCTTTTCTAAGCACTTAGCACCATAACTAAATTAAAATTGATTGAATAAATCAGTTGAAAGACTGAAGTTCGTATCAAAAAATAGAGGAAGCTTTCTGAGGCCCCTCTCACCCGTTAAAGGCCCCTGCACAAGGATTCATCTCTAAAAGCAGCTAGAGCTTAATGAATGAGTGCTTATTGTGCTTGAGCATAAATGAACAGTCATGTCTCGAAGAAAAGAAGGAATGGAAGAGGAGAGAAGCTGCTGCTTCAGGAGAGGAAGGGCGGGGCCCCACAGAAATTGCTTATGAGGGCCCGCATTTCGGTGCTACGCCCCTGACCTTAACCAGAGTGTTTTTGTTGCCTAAACTAAGACAGGAGTCTGGACATGAACCCAACGTTCTGGTGTCAAGGCCCTGCACTTTGAACGCTGCTATCCTCCCCAGCAGCCTCTCTCTGAAGCCTACACGTTACATCAATGTAGTGTTTGTCTCTGAACATAATTCAGGCAGCGATCACTTTGCCACAGCAGTGTAATTAAGAAAGCAGTTTAGTAACATACAGACATAATTTCTAGGAGACAGCATTGTTCAGTCTCACCAGTCTCATCAGCTGTGTTTCCAGCAGCAGCAGGCAGCTGTTTTCATCACAAACTCTCTGATAATCCCACTTTACACTACCTGCTCAGCATCAAACAGCAGGCAGTCGCAGTCAGAGACTCGCTGGTGAACATACAGACATAGTGGAGCGTTCAGCAGCTGAAGAGTTAGACACTTGCCTCCAAACAAAGTGAGCTGAGAGTGAATTCTGGACTTACTTCAAACTGGCTGACTCTAACGTCTGCTTGATGTATAGCTAACACCCTCTAAATCATCTTTAGAATTTTATAATGTGTCAGCGTTGACAGGTTGTTGCACTGCGCCCAAGTGGCTGAAAATCAATTTATGCAGGTTTAAATTTTACTTGGATCATAACTTACTTTGACAATTTTACAGTTGTGTTCTCTCAGAAGCCAAAGTGTGCTCAAACATATTTTCCTTTCATCCTGACACTAGTGCTCAGACTCTCTGTTTCTTTGCTTGTGTTGTGATATTTGTAACAAAATGCACCTTACTGTGGTCATTAACTGAGACAGTACCCCTCATGTTCATTCAGTCATTGCATCCCCTTCCTCTATTTGATGTTTTTCTGCTTTTACTGTTAATAGTACTTTATTTTTGTATGACTCATCGTAGAGACAGCATTGCACCAATGCTATCATCCCTGCACTGGCTACTGATCAAATACAGGACTGATTTTAAGGTTTGTTTATTTGTTTTTAAAGCCATACATGAGCTGGCACCTCAGTATATTGCTGAACTTTTCTGCCCGTATTCCAGTTCCCGACCTCTTAGATCCTCAGACGAATGTCTTTTAACTGTCCCACCATCGAGGCTGGTGGGTAAAGGAGATTGTACCCATGTGGTTGCTGCTCCAAAGCTCTGGAATAGCCCTCTGCGCTCAGTTGAATCCTATCCTCCCCCTTCATTGGCACTTTTAGGACAAATCTTAAACCATAGATGTTTTCAATGGCCTTTGGTTTTTAATATTTTAGTATTTTATAAACTTTTTACACATGTAATTGTTTTTACCAGTGTTTTTCTGTTTTATATTTGTGCACATGTTATATTGCTATATATTTGAGTGTCAGTCTTTTATTTTGTACAGCACTTTGGTCAATTGCGGTTGTTTTAAAATGTGCTGGGTAAATAAACTCGATTTGATTTGGTACTGTGAAAAATAATGGATGTTACCACTGTGACGTCACCCACTGGTTTGTGGACTCTCGTTTTGAAGCCTGGAGTTTGGTATTTCGGCCCTAGCCATCTTGGATTTTTGGAGCCAGAAGGGACCACATTTGGATAAGAGGGTGGAGCTGTGGAGAAGTAGACCCTCCATCATGCCAGCTTTCCTTTTTTACACAGAACCAAACAACACTGGCATAATGCCGTCCTCGTTCTGGAAGAGGTATGATAGGCGTGTGGTGTAACACAACAACATTGGCCTCTATGGCTTCTTTTCAGTTGCTGTTCTTCTTTCTTGAGTTAGCTGCTAACTGCTGCTTGCTGCCTTTTAGGGTGGCTGTGGCCCAGACGGTAGAGCAGATTGTCCACCAATTGGAAGATTGGCGTTTCAATCCCCAGCTCCTTTAGTCTGCATGTCCAAGTATTTTTGAGCAAGACACTGGACCCCAAATTGCTCCCGATGGCTGCTCCATTGGTGTGTGAGTGTGTTAAAAACCTGAGCGGCACCTTGTATGGTAGCCTCGGCCACAAGTTTATGAATGTGTGTGTGAATGGGTGAATGTGACTCTTTGAGTGGTTGGTAGACTAGAAAGGCAAGATACAAGTGCAGGTTCATTTAAATCTATCGGTGGTGTATCGCACACTTAACATGTCCTCAAAACTTCACACCTGTCTCGTCCTGTCAGCCCACACTTTTACTTAGACATCGATGCATCTCCTGTCTGATTCCACCTCATATACAGAGCGCTGAGACAAACAATGGTGTGATATTCCAGCTTCCAACAGGCAGTGTAAGAGGGGCTACAGACTGTGGTGACGCCTCGCAGACAGCCTGTCATTCAAAGCAGCCACGCCCCTCATTATTTGTAACTTTAAGCCTTGATAAAATGTAGAGGTGTGAGTTATATAAAATTCACCCCTTGTGCAATTGTCATCCACCTATACATTTTCATCTGCTTTTCTGGGTCCAGGTTGCAGGGGCAGCAGGCCAAGCAAAGCACCCCAGACGTCCCTCTCCCCAGCAATGCACTCCAGCTCCTCCTGGGAGATCCTGAGGTGTTCCCAGACCAGGTGAGATATGTAATTCAATGTGTTCTTGTACTACCCAGGGGCCTCCAACAGTGGGAGCAATCCCAATGAATGTTGAAATTAGATATAGAGACCAAAACTGTTTTTGCACCAGGCTGTAAACATCTATTTCTGCTGTAAAGTTGGACATTGTAACGTGGGGGATTTATGGGGATTTACTTGCTTTTGATGCCAGCCTCAAGTGGCCATTCAAGGAACTGCAAGTTTCGGCATTTGCATGTTGACTTCATCTTTCAGCCCTCAGAGTTGCAGCTTACAATAGTATGACTGTGCATTTGATTTTACTATGTATGTATATATTAATTTTACTATGTACACTGAGCATCTTTGGCATGAAGATTTCCTCCTCGTCTTTGTTCTGCCGTATTTAGAAACTAATCATTTCATTGTGCCAGCTGTTGAAGTCTCAGGTTGTTGATAATCTCAGCGTACCCATATTCAAACTTGGCGTGGAGACACACACATACATAGTAGCTGATAAAATGACATCTGAGATGGCCATTTTCCTTCCTTCCATATAGCCTCATGATAAATGGAGGATAGTTGTCGTTACCCATGATTACTCAAGCAGCACAGGTAAAGTGTTTCCTTCTAAGCCTTCAAGCAACTCTTGATCAGTGGTCCATGTCTGCAAACCCTCGCCCACATCTCCTATTTTCTTCCTCCCTGTCCCTCTCCCTCCCTCTCACTGCTCCCAGGGGGGGTACTGTTCACCGCAGAGTGCCTCCTGCTTAATGCTTGATGTGACAGAGCCCACCACAAGATGAGATTTGAGAGAAAGGGGGACTGAGGGGCTCCGGGGCCGCTCACGGTCGCAAGTTTCATTGCAGCCATGACCAGACCGTCCCCTCAAATCTGACCACTGAATGATTCATGAGGTAAAGTGCAAAGGGGAGGCGGTGGGGAGAGAGAGGGGGTGAGGTGTGTGTGTGATTGCATCATTGCTGTGTCTGGGCCTCTCCTGTGAGTGCTGTATTCTTAACCCTGACACGCAAGAGAGATGTCGGGGGAGAAGGAGGAGGCTGTGTTTGTGTTGTAGGTGAATAAACACACACACAATGTTAATCATACAAGCAATAAATCACTATTACACATGCATACACACTCCTGGCTTCGCACGCTTGTCGGACACATGGCGACAAAGAAAGCTGGGTGTGGCTGTGGTGCTGGGGGGGGGGGGCAGTGTGGGTATCCCCACTGGAAAAGCCCTGAACACAACCTCCCCTTCCCCCTCTGATACCTCATACATGATTAAGATGTGTCTGGAGGCGCAGGGCAGAGAGATGATTATTAAAAGCTGTGTGTGTTTCCAAACTCTGCATAGTGTGACCAGGCTGTTTTTGCAGCTCTGATTTTAGGCAGTCTTCCCATTTTTCCTTCCAAGAACCCACCAACTAAACAAGCCAGGGACTCAACTCACTTGAAAAATTAAGATCAATTGTAAAACAGCTTGAAGGCACTAATGGAGAGATAAAAAGTGGAGTGATGCATGCCATAAAAGAGCGATGATGCGGGGCCACGATGGAGGAGGAGCCATCTTTTATTGATTCAGGCATTAATGTACATTATGTACAAATTGGCTCAGGGCGGCCTCTCACGTGAAGCCGACTGCTGCGCAAACAAATTGGAGCATTTGTCTCAATATTCACTTGTGGGCGCGAATATCAAATCCGATTTATTTATGAATACATTCCTTTGTTCATTTCACCTGATTGGCTCACTCCACGCATCTCCTGCAAAGTGGGAAAAAAATGTCACAGGAGGAGGAATCTAAGAATCTCGGCTTGTCAAGAGGACTAAGCTTGCTTTTCTTCTTGACAGCTGAAGAGGAGGAAAGAGGGGGGAAGGGATGGATGGATAAATAAAGAATGGAGACGTCCTATATATCACACAGGTAGCTCAAACCCTGACAATCGACAATCTGTCAGCCTTTTCATAGCAACAGGACAACTCCCGCGAATCAGCGTCCTCAGGGAAGAAACAAAGATGTATGTCACAGAGTGTGTGTGTGTGTGTGTTGCAGTTTCTTGTGGCTAATTCATTTTGTTGGATTTCATTAATCATATTTACCACCTGTGCTCGACTGTGCCAGTGACTCTGTGTGTTATTACAGTATCTGAGAGACATACAGTGTATCTTTGTTCCCTCTGTTCTGCAGGCTGTGTGTGTGTTTGTGTGTATGTGTGTGTGTACACAGGAGGTGTAATGTAGAACTCCATCCCAATACAGAGCCTGTTCAAGGTCTGCCTGTGTTGAGCACACAAGTAGCAAAATACACTCATAGACGTACACACACACACACACACACACACACACACACACACACACACACACACACACACACTCTCTCTACCTCACTCCCTTTCCACACATACAAACACACTTGACACATGCGTATACATAACCGTGTCCCTTTGTGGACCGTTGCCATGCAACATTTCTCTGATTGGGTTAGTTGAGCTCTGGTGCATGTGCACACACACACATACACACACACTCCTGCTGGCTGATGAGGATCAGATCACACACACACTCCTTTGCCACACCCATCCTCCTCTCCCACGGGACACAGCTGCACTTCCAAGGCCAGGGATG
>JAPZEB010000004.1:22190261-22207143 GCA_029783705.1 Chaetodon striatus
GAATGTGAGTGTGAATGGTTGTCTGTCTCTATGTGTCAGCCCTGTGATAGTCTGGCAACCTGTCCAGGGTGTACCCCTCCTCTCACCTGTTTCAAATGGGATGGGCTCCAGCATACCTGCGACCCTGTACCAGGATAAAAAATTAAATGAATGAATGTGTGGTATTTTTTCTTAAAAATGACTATGAACATAGATTATTGGTGATTTGTCCATTTTCAAAATAGTTTGTGGTGATCGAGCTGACTTATCATTGAAGCACGAGTTGAGATAGTATTAAACGAATTTGCTGACAAAAACTAGCATATCCAAAAATTTTTAAAGTTGTTAAATTACTTTAAAAGTTATTTAAAGGAAAAAATGTGTTGTTGTAAATACATTTTTTTGCACTAGATTAAAAATCACCTACAATTCAGGAGTTATACCTCATGTTTCTGTGGTGAAGCTATAGAGAAGCCAGAAGACAGAGACATTTTTTTCTGTATTATTGTCATGTTCTGCTCTTTTCAGCAGTCTGTCTTACAAAACTGCAGACATGTTTCAATGCATTTCATATTAACCAACATTAACAAATTGTTAGGACAAGTCGTGCTGCCTTGCTCACGCAACTCGCATGCTGTCTCACCAGCTGTTGTTGGTTATTCTGTGTGTGGTAACAGTCCGGGAGGATTTCTGGTTTCTGAAAAGGCCATAATTTGTCTAGGTGGGCCCTTTCGCTGCCCACGAGTTGGACTGACTGATTGTATTTCTTCAGAATAATATATCCTCTTCATCCACTTCTCATACTTTTTTCCTCTGGCACGCTGACACAGCGTGGCAGTTAAATGCAAAAATACAAACAGTGATTGTCTGTCTAAAAAACAGCACAAAGACTAAAACATGTCAGCTATTGAACAATGACAGACTAACATTTGCTTTTTAAATGAGATGATCCCTCAGTCAGTCTCTCCTTCTTGCTTCCTTAAATTTCCCAGTGTCCTTTGTGATAATTCATCTCCATCCATCCTTCTCACTCCATCATTTATCCTACTATATCTGTTTCTACTGCCTCAGCACTGACTGTCAGTCAATACACCATCCATTTTAAATAAGTGTATCCATACATTGATTGTTGATCCTTATTAGGTTGAGCCGTAGTGCTGCCCTTTACAAGCTAAGAGGCCATTCTTTGAGTAGAAACTGAATGAATTGTTCTTGTTAGTCTTAGTTCCAGTTTGACAGAGAAACAAATCAATACATCCATCAAAATTCATAGAAGGAGAGAATGATCTGTGTTGGACATCTCAACTCTTTGGCTTATTTTTTAGAGATGCATGGCTGTATTGAACTTGTAAAATGGTCACCAGTCAAATGTTTGGTTAAAAGACAGCTTGAGATTATGGCAAAGTGACAGGGTTGACACAGAACTTAAGAAATGAAGAATAAAGCCCAGACAATCTGAGAAGGAAAATAAACCTTTAAATGCTTTACACCAGTGGTTGGTCCCGCCACAGGGTCCAGATTTCTCCTTAGTCATTAGTTCAGTGTCCACACAGTTCAATACATGCAGCATCATACAGGTGTTTGGCCATGTCATTAAGCTGTTCAGTAGTCACTTACTCTACAACAGAAAACAGCACTTCAAATTCACTGTACTGCAAAATATAAAGAGCGGTTTTTACAAACTTGAAACCTTAGAGTCACTTGCGGTCCATTCAGAATGGCTCCGCAACCCACTTTTGAGCCATGACCCACCAGTTGGGAACCACTGCCCCACACAGCATAACAATGGAAGTTGTGTGTTTTTTTTAGTAATCATTTGTTAGCATTTGTCTGATTAACTGAAATTAATGTGTAATTTTGGAATCACAAGATCTGTAGGTTTATTATAACTCTCCCAGTCAATGTCTTGACATACTCAAACATATTTTTTGCCTTGGCAGAAGATGCCTGTAAAGTCTCCACACAGGTGAAGTCAACTAAAATGAAAAATGACATGAAGTACAGTGATGCTGCCCGATGATGTCTCCTGAGGTTCTCAAACCATGTGACAAAATAAAGCAGCAAACAAAAGACAAAATATGCACATGCGCTCAAACATTATCCAGTACTCATATACATATGCATATGTGCTTGAAAATAAAACTAATAACTCAAATGTCAGATTAATTGGACTGTGTCAGAACTTTCGAAGTCACAGAAACACATCCAGTGATTCACAAGACTACACATTTACATGCATTAGCAAATAGGCTAAAGCCTTTGTAAGCACAGCCACTGTGGGCCACTGAGGCGTGACAGCTGTCCTCTGTATTCTGCTTGTCTGCCTTTTGTTTTCTGTCTCAGCTTTGTCGGCCTTTCCTCAGTAAATGACAGCAGCACACACCTCTCTTACTCTGTTACAAATACCAAAGTGACCCGTCACTGACAGGCATTTGATACTATGTCGTAACATTTTACAAATGCCAGGATATGAGTCATTGACCGCGAATCAGTCTTGGACTGCAGTGTCCATCTGTTGTGCAGTGACAGCTTGTTTTATTGTGTACAGTCAGAAAGACACACACATGCACAGAACCACTTGACCAAGAGGCTAAAGGTGACAGAAGAATGAATCAACAGGGCAGGCTCTGTAGATGCTGCTGTCAGCTCATGACAACACACTTATACATCCATAAACTGGCATGAATTTATCTGTCACTAGATCCTGTTCTTGTGAGGACATTCGAACAATTTACTCCTTACCATAATTGATAGATAATCTTACAAATGTAATCTTTCCAATTTAAAGACAAAACCAACTGAGGCAAAACTTCAGATAATACTTCTTCTTATATTCTGTTTATGTTAAGTAACTTGGCTTTTTTTTTTGTTCTGGATGTACAGCAAACACACGCACACACCCAGGGTCTCATATATCAGTAAGCTCAGGAGGACAGAGCACTGACTTTTAACACCAGAGGGCTTTTTGCCCTTCACAAATCTGTGTCAGTGATAGTGTGATCACAGGGGAGAGTTGAAATGGCCACAGGCTGTAACAGGATCTAGTTTCTAGCTCGGATAGCTTGACAGGGCTTTGTTGGGACTTGTAAAGTCATGTGAGGTCATTCACTGGCATGCAGTCTTTGTTTTCTGGATAGCAGTTATAGTTTTAGTAGACCACCCAAAAAAGCTTCAGGGTAGTATGGAGAATTTCATAATTATTTCTCTCCGTTTGTGACACTAGCTCAGCCCCATTGACAAACCATGAGCTCACAACTTTTGCTTTGTGGTCGCCAATTTATGCACCAAAACACTGTCTTGAATTTTAGATACATGCTCATTTGGTAATGTTGATCAGTTTCGGGACATTTGGAGTGAAGCTGGACAGTGTCTGTTCCTGTTGTTGTTGACAGCCTGGAGATAAAAACATGCATGTGTGGTGATGTCTGGTTGATTTTCAGCGATTGTTTAAAATAATCAGACACATTTGAACATGTTAAATATTTACAAATGGACTCAATAGGCTTAATATCGTGTTCTTAATATCGCATAACAGGAGAAATAATGATTTAAACAAGACAGTGAACAAACAGTACAACAGTTTCATCACCATTCATTCACCTCTGACTCTTTATGGTCCTTGTTGCCCATGGATCTCAATCCATAATCTCATGCAAACGTAGTCCATTTTTTACCTTTTTATACCACATTGTGGGCGGCAGTGGCTCAGAGGTAGAGCGGGTCATCCACTAATCGGAAAATCATGTTGAAGTATCCTTGGGCAAGATATTGAACCCCAAACTGCTCCTGATGGCTGTACATCAATGTGTGAGAACATGTGAATGGTAACTGAGTAGCAACATGTCTAGTCTTTCCAGGTTTTTCAGCTTTAGCAGCCTTTACAACAGGTATTGTTTGCATTTTATATTTAGACTGTATCTAAATTGCACACTGGTGATTTTATAACAACATCTTGTATTAAGCTCTATCCCCCGTACAAGATTAAATCCAGTGCCTCTATCCATCAACAAAAGTGTCGCATGAATCAGTTGCTTTCACAGTGTGCACCTCATTGTTTCCCATCACAAGAATTTCTGGCAGACGTGTGCTGTTTGAATTATTATCATCTTGCCTGATGTGCAGGCATTTCTTTGTTGGATTTATTCAAAAAAGTTTCTTCTTTTACATAGTTCCTATTTGAGCAACGCAGCATTCCAAGATTGAGGTTAAATGTTAAAAGTGTATCTTCCAACAGCCAGAGAAGTTTTGTATCTTACGCCTCATTTCCACTGCATTGTTCAACTTGACTTGACTTCTCTCAGCTCACTTTTGCCATCAGTTATTTTTCTCACTTTTGTTTTCCACTGCAGGTTGTACCCTGTCAATGTAGGTGGGATTCTTAGCTGATCGCCATGGCAACGCCCTGTGAAATTGCTGTGACATTAGCTTTAATCATTGGATCCTTTCATTTGCGATGGTGTGGTTTTGCCAGCTGCCATTTTTTAAAATCTGGGTCAATAAAATTTTAAAAAATGCAGTCGCTATTGATGGTAGCATGGCAATTTTAAAATGGCGGATTTGCGTAGGATGTCTCATGCTGCCCATGTGACAATTCTAATGATGATTCTTTCTGACCTATCAGTGGTCTGCAGTGTTTAACTCCGCCTTGTAGTATTTGCTTAGTTCGCTTGGAACCTTGATAGAGGTGGTCCCAAAAAAGTACCAGGAAATTTTCACAACTTTTGCCAATAGAAAACCAAAAAATAGTGGTTCCAGTTGAGCTGTGCCATAAAGTGGAAATGAGGATTTACAGGCATTTACAGTTAGTTATACAGTTTTGTACTCATTGGTCAGAATCCATAACCCAGACCTTTGGTTGGTCATATTTAAGTCATTAACGGCAGCAACAATCTAAGATGTGAAACAGTAGACACCCCCAGTACATGAATCAATATGCAATATGTAATATGAAGATTTAACTCCAGTTAATCAAAACTTCCTTTTCCTTCTCCTCCCTGTAGGCTTGACGATGGGTTGCGTCAGGAGTAAAGAGGACAAGGGCCCGGCGTTGAAATACCGACCCGACAACTCAAATGCCACGCCAATCAACGCCCACCTGGGCCACTACGGGCCCGACCCCACCCTGATGGGTCAGTCACCAGCTATGAAGACACACAACAACAGCTACAACAGTCATGCTGCTGCCCTCACACCATTTGGCGGAGCGTCGTCGGTCATGACGCCCTTTGGTGGGGCCTCCACCTCCTTCACCTCAGTGGCTGTGAGCAGTCCCTTCCCTGGTGTCATCACAGGTCAGTTTGTGGAGAAGATTTTATGGGCTACAGTCAAATTGTCTGTTTTTTTTTAAATAAGGAACGTCCCTAACTGAGTGAAGTGACTGGCAGCCATAGTAAGAGCTGGGTGAATTCTCTAAATGCCAAGGAAAGGAGCCTCAGTGCTTCCTTTCTTATCTCCCTCAGCATAGGATACACTGGACCATCCTTAACGAAAGGACAGGAGATAATGCTATCCTACAGCTCCTTGCTGCAGCAACATTTAGGTGACCCTGTCCTTGTATGACCAAAGTGAGAGCTGTGCCTGTACACTCAGCACAAAGTCAAACACATTTTCAGAGGATGTTGGCCTCCGCCAGGGTTGTCCCTTGTCACTATTTCTGTTTGTGATATTCATGGACAGGATCTCAAGGCACAGCCGGGGGGGAGGAGAGTGTCTGGTTTGAGAAACTTGAATTGCATCTCTGCTCTTTGCAGTTGATGTGGGTCTCATGGCTTCATCACACCATGACCTCCAGCCTGCACTGGAGTGGTTTGCAGCCAAGTATGAAGTGGTCGGGGTGAGAGTCAGTGCCTCCAAGTCTTAGGTCGTGGTTCTCTGTTGGGAAACTGTGGACTGCCCCCTCTGGGTTGGTAGAGAGTTACTGCTCCAAATAAAGGAGTTCAAGTATCTCGGGGTCTTGTTCAGATGTGAGGGTAAAATGGAGCCTGAGATAAAGAGGTGGTTTGTTACAGCATCAGCAGTGATGCAAGCGCTGCACTGGACCGTCGTGGTGAAGAGGCCACGAGCCCAAAATGAAGGATTGAAATTAACTTAACTAATTTGCAATCCTAAGGAAGCATTTTCCTCTGCCATTTCCTAACTTTTCATTCTGTTGTCATTACGTTTAAATCAGTGTACAACTTTAGAGTAAACTCTGCTGAACATTTGGTATGCACAGCAGATGTTATGCAAATTAGACATTTGAAATGAGTCAGCCGAAACATCAAGGCCAAAGAGAAACCCAAAATAGGGCTGTAATATTGGAAGCAATACAGCAGGCATGGCGTTGCCAAAGCCAAAGAAAACAATTACATGCACGGACTGTAATGGATTCAGTCGTGCACATGAACAAGTTTTTGTTTTCAATAGTTTGCTCAGGAGGACTGTATGATTATTTGTTGCTAATGAAATGACTCCTGGTGACATGAAAAGTTACTCTCATGCAGTTTCAGGTGCGACATCACAGATCAGATGGGTAAATTATGCAGTAAATATACAGAACAAAGAATAATGTTTTCTCTCAAAGCACACACACTCCTGTAGTCGTGCACACACACCTCCCTCTTTGCTCTCAAGGAGGATAATCTGGCCTGAGGGGCTGCTGGAGATCTAATCCTGCCCATTCAATTTCCTCCTTCAGATAAACATATCAGAGTCCTGTTGTCTTTCTGCACTCTGTCACTTCAGATCACAAACAAATCAACTCTTTTCATTATACATAAGAGATGAATGCACCAGTTTGACTTGAAGTGATACCACAGAGTTTGAGAATTGTGAAAGAAATATCCTGTTTGCCCTCATGTGTTCTTCAAATGACAGTTTAAAGAGCTGGTTGTATCCTTAGTCCAGGCCCCAAGGTCTGGAAGTGGGGCATTTCAAAAGATATTTTCAGCTTAATAAATACTTGTATTTTTGGTATAGTCTTGGATGTATTACCATAATTGCTTATTAATTTGTTTGCTTGACTCGATGAGACCTTTACTGAAGTGTGGAATATTATACAAGTAAGAAAGGAGGAAAATGAAAATGAGCATTTTGGTTTTTTAGTATGTGAAGGTCAAATGTTTTTGGTGCTTTTTAATATGATGTGCAACATTTTGAGATGAATCCAACAGCTTTTTGAGGCTCTGTGGAATTAAGTAGTTATTGCATGTAAAATGCATACCTCTAACACTCAGTTTCTCTCGCTTTCAGGTGGTGTAACATTTTTTGTAGCGCTGTACGACTATGAAGCGAGAACGTCGGATGATCTGTCATTCAAAAAAGGGGATCGCTTCCAGATCATCAACAACACGTGAGTGCATTTGCTTTTTACATTCACAAACTCCTGCTGTGTGAACATGTGCGTACATGGGTGTGTGTATTTGTGTACATGTGTGTGTGTGTGTGTGTGTGTGTGTGTGTGTTTAATCCCTCATTGTATTCAGGTCTGATATTAAGGCAGAAATCTGTCTGGGTTAATGGGTTCCTCTAATGGGCCATCTGTTTAGTCCCCATCGCTTTGCTCCCGCCACAGATCATTCCTGTAGTGTAGTGTAGTGTTTTTCATTCAGGCTACAGTGTAAAACATAGCACTCTTTCCTCATTTAGTACAATACAAGCAATGCACATGATAAAAGGGAAGTCAGGATAGTACCAATGTTCACAGAATTTGTATTTAAAGACACTAACAGCGCACTGAAAATACACCTGCAGGTCAAATGCATAAGATTATTAGAGTCAGGTGACTTATTTGCACCATTGCTCATTCCTCAGTTTCCCTCTTTTCAACTTGGACCCTGTTTTCCCATGTTTTTTGTCAAAGTGACTCTTGGGAACAACAATTTTGACATTGGTCCAGTATTGAGTGAGAGGGCTGTAGGCGACATCCGCTAAACAGGCTGCAGTGTAAACACTTGGGGCAATATGCATCCCCAATGTGCGTTCACTAAAAGTGCTTGTTTTTGCCCCTGACAGGCTCAGATTGTTATTGTGTCTGACGATATTATGGAAGGGATCCCTACTGAGATAGACCTTTTTGTAGAAGAGTAAGATCATTTTTATTAAACCAGAAATGGAACAGAAATTGCTATCACCAAAGCCATCAGACACAATTAAAAAAACTGTGATTTTAGTGTGCTTAGAGCCAGCATATCTTCACATCTAACCTGGTGAATTAAGGGTTTATTTCAACCCAATCAGAGTAGGTGGTGCTTGGAAAAGTAGAAAGACGAACCCAAGGTAGTTTATGTAAGTTTTATTCTTTCTGTTGACTTTCAGTAAAGTGTGTTTTACAAAGATAGACTTAAAACATGAGAACATAGGATCAAGGCTGAAGAATACCAAACATACCCTTTAAGAGAATAATGCTGTAAACCATGAGTATATTTCAGTAAGTGCAAAACTCAGATCCTCAACTTTGGTCTTGTTTTTTGGCACTACAATAAGTATAATGTGTCCTTTATTTCTAAAACAGAATTAAAGGTCATAACAGAGAGGGAAATTCTTCTGACCCGCTGCTGCAGCACCATCTATTTCTCGGGTGTGCACAGGTGTGAGAGTAGGCAGAGCTCCAAGTGCTCCACACGAATTCTGTTCTCGTCATTCATCACACACGTCTTCAGCCGCTGTCCACGAACACATTGCGTTAGCAGTGATGAAAATGACATCTGCTTTCAGAGGGGAGGTGGGAGGAGGACAGATTTGCTCAGTTTTAGAAAAATGCCAGCAGACAGATTTTCTCTACACCTCAGTTCCTCCTCTTTGAATTCAGGATTGAACATCTGCTGTTATATATACCAGGAACTGCGGTCACTTGTGTGGGTCCCATACATGCAGTTTTTTATTTTCTTTAGCCTTCTATATGGTTTAGATTTTTTTTCCACCAGACTGGTGTTTCTGAAAGCTGGAAACTGTGGAGACAAGAGTGCATATTGCATTTTTAAGCACGATTTACAAGTCAGTAATGTAGCTTTAACACTGTAGGGTATCTTTAAGCATTAACCTTCATTTCAGTTACAGTTGCTTGACATCAGTGATGGTAATGAATACATTCATGCAAGTGCTGTACTTAAGTTACAGTTACTGGTACTTAACTACCCATTTCAGAGGGAAGTATTTTACTTTTAAATTGCTACATTTATTTGACCACAGTTCATACTTTCAGAGTAAAACTTTACATTAAAACACACGACAGGCTTATAATGTGATGATGGTAAAACTTACTTGTGGTCAGGCTCCACTTTGATGAATAATGGAACAAACACAATTAGCCTCAGTTGTCCTTACTTAAATATATGCCCCTTAAAACACCAATCTAGCATCAGAGAAGATCTTGTTACAGCTCGTTTGTGTTGTTACAGACATACCAAAAACTTCAGTTTTATACCACATGTCTCCAACCCACAGAATCACATGTAATCACTCCACCAGGAAGGAGGCAAAACAATGTGTAACCTGTGGTCCAGGCTACTTACCATGGGAGTCAGGAACATCGACAAGGTCTTCATTTTACCTCTGGACACTCAGAGCCTCCTCACGTTTAGCATGCCAAGTGTGACGGAGCTTACAAAATACCAACCCATGACAATGTGCAAATCATACATTGCCATACAAAAAAAAAGGCACACTTGATTACTTCTTTTAACCTTGACAAAGGCAGCACATACCAGATCCACTCCCTTAGTTCTTACCTTCCACAATAAAAGCCCTAGTTATAAACACTGCTCAAGTGTTGACCAGAGGGAACTCCAGTTCATTGAGAGCATTTTGCGTAAAGGAAACTTGATAAAGTAGCTGACAGTAGCCTAGACGATACAACAGCTTACCTCAGACAGACTGACAGATGCTGCTCTGGGCCAGTTGAATCCTGTCGTTGGTCCTCTGCCTCCTTGATGCGGCTCTAGCATCCTCAGAAGGACCTAAAACTGTCTTCATTTTTTCTGAAGAATGAGCTGATGCAAAATCTATTGGAACTTTTTACCAAACAAGAGCTGTTGCCACTGTTAACAAGAGTATTTCACATCTTTATATTGGTTATCTTCGATGCCCCTGGTGTAAGTCGGCCTTTAAGGATATAAATGCTTCTTTCCACGTCTGCTTGATAATATGATTACTTAGATTCTTGACATGGATGAATGACGTGTGAGACAACCTCATTTCTTTTCTGTCTGTGTGTACTTTAACACCCACTGTCTTCATTTTAGCGTCGGCGTATTTTCAATCCTGCTTTTGTGAGTTTCTAATTTCTAATATACGTCTCTTTTCAGGGAAGGCGACTGGTGGGAGGCTCGCTCCATCAACACCGGACAGAAAGGCTACATCCCCAGTAACTACGTGGCTCCAGCCGACTCCATACAGGCTGAAGAGTAAGAGCTGAATGCCTTTCTGTAACACTGTCTCTCCCTATCTCTGTCATCCTCCACAGTTTTTTTGTTGTTTCTTTCAGTTTTATTTTCTTCGTCACATTCCTTTCCTGTTTCTCACCCTGCTCAGTTAGTTCTCCTCTGATTAAGAAGACATGATTCGGCTGGGCGGTCACGCATTGTGACTAACCCATCATGTAGCGACATAGCAGGGAGACTAAACAATGAAGCCCTGTATTGTCGCTGAGAGCTGGTGGCATTCCCATTGCTGTTCATCCGGTGTGACAGAAACGTTAAGGGACTGCGCTGCTGCTGCTTTTACACAGTTTTGGCCTGGTTTCTCATTGGCTGACGGCCATTTTTACTAATACTAGATGTTTAAATGACTCATAAAAGAAAGCCCTGTGTAAACCAGCCAGCCAACTTTGCATTTGGTCTGAAAGAGTCAGTGATCAATAGTGTTTAGGTTTTTGGTTCCTGGTGAAAAATGTGCCTGTGAGCTGAGACAATTCAACATGACTCAACTTGTAATGATGGCTTGAAAAAGACTAACGACTCTTTGGAAAAAAAGGAAGAGAAGAGCTACATTTTTAGATTGTCTTCAGCCTTTAGCCAGTGTTTTACTTATTAATTCATAACCCTAATAGTCCTTATGTGTAATGGAATAAGCTGAAGACATATTTCTTGGAGTAAAGTTAATAATAAGCTATGATTATAGGGGTATGGTCTAAATGATTTCGACTTCAATGAGAGTTTAAGCTTCTTAGTAGCCTCTGTCTGTCTTTGAAGATAACCACATATGAACCACATAAGGAGTCCTGATGTTTAATGTCAACTCACTAACATCCAGTAAATTTTATTCTCCTGTTCGTCTGTTTTTTGATCTTTAACTAGAAAGAGAGTTTCCAAATCTCCAGCATCTTAAATATGCCATACTCTTACAACATGAATAGGAAGACCCTACTTGTTGTGCAGTACATCACAATGAGAGCTCCTCCTGTCACTGCCTGTCTGACTCTTTCTCTCTCTCTGTTTGTGCAGATGGTACTTTGGCAAAATGGGCCGCAAAGATGCAGAGCGTCTCTTATTGCTTCCAGGGAACCAGCGGGGCACTTTCTTGGCACGAGAGAGTGAGACGACCAAAGGTAAGAGGATTTATTTCTTGAAAGCACGACTGTAATGATGAAGCTGCAGTTTGGATATACTGTAAGGCAGATGAAGCTTTTTCTTTGTTCTTGTGAGCTGTGGTTTTACTGCAGGCATGTGTTAATTTATATGGGGAAAAAACGTGTTTTTAATGTAGGTTGGAAGTTAAATGTGTTTTTATATTTATCTGTGACATAAAATAAAAGCCTGAGATTGATGTTAGAGGGTTTTTGTCTCTTGTCTTTTAAAAGGTGCCTACTCCCTGTCTATCCGGGACTGGGATGAGGTGAAGGGAGACAACGTCAAACACTACAAGATCCGAAAGCTGGACAACGGTGGTTATTACATAACCACACGGGCCCAGTTTGAGACACTACAGAAGCTTGTGAAACACTACACAGGTATGCAGCCCGTCTGCGTGACCCACGCAAACATCTTATTCTCATGCAGGAAGCATTTAGACAAATTGTTGTTTACAACTGGAGAGCAGCTCTTGCTTCAAGCAAGTCATGTTTTCTTTCCCATGTTTGCGGTGTGTCCTCTGGACAGACATGCCGATGTTTGTTATAGTCATTTATACAGTTTGTGTTTTAGCCAATGAATTCAGCGCTTGCAGTAGAAGATGCATTATTCAGCTGCAGATCTGCTGCTGGGATATATATTGAATATGTTTTACAGAGGTTGCTCTTGCTGGCACGGTCGCAGCTCAGCTATCACGACAAAGCAAAACCATGTGAGACTTAAGAGGCAGGGATATAGAAATCCCAAATATCCCATAAAAAACAGTCTTAAGCCTGCTGTAATCTCTGCAATATTGATAGACAGGCAGCTGTTCCTAGCACACATCCCCCCAACACACTCACACACACACACACACACACACACAGGCAGGCAGAACAAACTGTTTATTGAAAACTTTACAAGAATACAGCTAAACTCTCCCAGAAGCAGAACCCATAAACAAGAGGATGTTTGTTGTGTGACTCTTTAACATTTGATTTCAGGTCTTGTGTGTGTTGCTGACCCTGCCCTGCTCGCGTCCACATAATTCATGTAATTCACAGACTGCCGTGCTCTTTATAATTGAGTCCTTTGTATTCCTCTAAGAGCAGCCTTTTAAACTCCAGACACAAGTCAACAATAAGTGGGAAGTCATGCAGAAAAAGTTTATGACATCTTATCTGTTCAGTAGCTTGAATATAACAGGCTGGTTTCTCACTGTCTCCCTCTGTGTGTGTGTGTGTGTGTGTGTGTGTGTGTGCAGAGTGCCAACACTAGATTTCACAAGATGGTTAGCGCTGCTGCTGTCAGCTGCATTAGGCTCTTGCTCTGTCTGAGAAGGCTTCAGCGCCAAAAACAACCTCTTGATCTTTTGCTTTCTCACTGAAATTGAAACTAAATTGAGTTCAGCACGGTTCATGTCATTATGGTGAAATTACCATAACATTTGATTATTGCTGGAACAGAGCATTGAAAAAAAAAAAATGATTGTTCTGTGAGGAATGACTGTGGAAATGGCGGGTCAACAGTTCTGTGCAATTGCTTCATTGTGGTTTGATTGCAGTTTGCTGCTGTTGTCATGAAGCTATGCGATATCTCATCCATTACATGTTTGCAGTCCATTTACTGTAGCGTGGCTCTGCTCACTGCTCAGATTGTATGGTGGTGTGAATTAGCACACTGATTGCTAACAAGCTCCAACTTCAAGCTCATTCTCTTTCTGTTTTCTCCCCCCGTGTGTCTTTACATGTCTGTTCCTGTCCAGAACATGCGGATGGACTGTGCTACAGGCTGACAACTGTGTGCCCCACAGTGAAGCCTCAGACTCAGGGACTAGCTAAGGATGCTTGGGAAATCCCACGAGAGTCCCTCCGACTGGAGGTCAAACTGGGCCAGGGCTGCTTCGGAGAAGTCTGGATGGGTAAGAGACAGTTACTGCTGCACTCCAGCACACAGTGTATGTTTCAGAAGCACACATACATCATATTGTCTTGTAAAGTGGTTTATGAATGAACCATGGGGCCACAGAACCCACTCCTAACAAATGTTTCTGTCATTAGTCTTTAATGTTTTTTTGCTAGTGCTGTCACATTCATCTGTACTGCCTCTGGAAATAAGTAATGCTGAAAGCTTGGTTACACAGTGAGTACTTGCAGTCTTGGAAGCTAACTGGACAATATTTCAATACAGTTTACCAGTGCGACCAGGATTTTGTGGGCTTTTATTGCTGCCTAAAATACAAGATTGCACTACAGCTGTTTTTTTAAGAACTGCGATGCTTGTTGCACTGTTTTTGGGCGTTTTTTGTTTTTTTTGTGAAAATAAAATTGCAGGAGCAAGGGAAAATTGCGAGAATAGTTGCAGTTATTTTGTAGAATTCATTAAAAATTAAGGCAACTCGTTCCAGTGAGAATAAAACCACACTTCTGAGTTTGAGATTTACACTAACGTTACCACTAACCATGCATATATAATCTAACTCACCTTGATTCCTTCAGCAGTTACAACAGATCTGGATGCAACAGCCTCTCTCATGGCGATTTGTCTTGTCTGTTGTCCACACATTTCAGATATTCTCCGATAGCAGTAGAAAAGGGTTTGTCAATTGATGACTTTTGTTTTTGTTCCAACGCCCTATGTAGAGCCTACGCCGCAGCCTACACACGTGGCCTAAGCCGTTGTGAGCATACTTGTGTGACGGCACTCTTCAGTTACACCTCCAAAACACTAGATGGTGGCAGAGTTTCTGTGAAGTGCTGTAAAGTTTAGTTGATTCAAAACACGTAGTTTCAAACACCAGTACACAAATCAGCTTCACTATAACTCGCAGCATTCACAGACAAAGCACTTCTCTTTATCTGGACACATTTTCCCCACAAATACAACATCCTAATGTTTTAGCACAAGCCTATGGCATTTTACATTGTATAAATTAGCCTAGCAGCTAGCAGACTCTTCCTCTACTCATATGAAGCCAGGGACAACAGCAACATTTAACAAAGGCAACGTTACAAAATTGGGTTCCATTACAACTCACAAGGTTCACCGATAAAGCAGCTGTCTTATACTGAACACGTTTTCCAAACAAAGATAACATGCTAATATTATTAGCACAAGCCTATGGCACTTTACATTGTATAAATTAGCCTAGCAGCTAGCTGATATTTTTATCCATTTGAAGCCAGGATAAATCACACACAAGACTTAAAATTCATTTTTGTGGAGGCTTTACTGTCTTCACAATTTATTGTCTCCTAATCTGAGAAATTAAAATAAAGCTTTGTTTCCACTGAGGGAAATGGTTTTAGCTTACAGAAATAGACAGGAGGTCTGCATCGCCACAATGTGTAGTTACATTTCTGGGGAGGTGCACATCAGGCTACCGTGTAGGGTACAGCGTATACTCTACAACAACGCAGAGCCTACGCTGTAGGTACGGCATGGTTTCGACGCAGATGAATAAATCCTACTTAAGTTCCTCTGTTAATCCCACAGAAACAGAAATTGAAAGAGTTCTTGCTGTCGAAGAGTAAAAACCTGCATGAAGAGGATAAGTGTTGAATCATAATCATAATATGTTGTTAGCCTGACTCAGTAGCATTAGATGGCAGCTGTTGAAGGTTGGCTACTCCTGACAGTACACACTAGGATCAGCCCTGTCCTTCCTATGTCAGCAGCACACATGCATGAATACACTCTGTGGTATTGATGTTTGATGCTAACACTGATCATGAATTAGTAAAGAATATAAACAACTGCATGGACATACACTCACACGGCCATTAAGGCTTACATACAGAAACAAAACATCCGCTATACATTATTTATAACTAATGTAAATTTAATGTACAACAACTCAGAAGCAGTAAATGCAAATTAACTGAATTAGTTTGCAGAGTGACTCATTTGAGCTTAAACTTGAGTGGGACTGACTTTAGTAAAGAGCTCATCTTGCTGCCTCACTGGCCCACATACTGATTTAAATGCTGTTTGCCGTTGGTTTACGCACACACACGCAGCTCAGTAATCACAGGTCACCTCCCACGCTTCAGTTCTCCGGCCTGCATGTGAGACGGGGGCCTTTCAGTGAACACGACTCCCTTCTTTCATCACTCGGTCTTTCATTAAGCCTGGCCTGCAGCAAGCCTCGACCTGCAAGCCTCTGCTGTGCAATCCCAGGAATCCCTCTCTGTCTCTCCCTGCACTGTTTGCTCTCAATGGTTTTCCTGCTCAGCTACGACTTCTTATTAAAACTCTCCTCCTTGCTCATGTGTTTGTTCAACATATAGTTTTTAAAATGTATTTTATCAGCTTGTGCTCGTCAACCATCACTGTTCTCCCATGCTCTGACCAGCTCATATTATTGTTAGATATCATCATTGCCCTACTTTGTCCTTCAGCTTGTGCGTGTGTGTAGTTTATTCAGCATGATTCATTCATGAAGGTCAGCCTTATGACGGAAGCAGTAGATCTCCTGCCTCAGCTCATTGTATGCAAGCAGGGCGTGAGTAAGTGGCTCTGGACCAGGAAGTGGCTGATTATTTTAGCTGTCGTGCTCTTTCTCTTCTGAGCTACTCTTCACACATGGGAACACTGCCAGAGATCACCGGCACAACGGCTGATTTTAGGATTGACTTTTCAATCACTTAAAAGGGGTCAAAAAGTCTTTAATGTACCTTGAGTGTTTTAGTGTGTGTCCTTAAATGAATTGGAAATGTCTCAGATTAATTATTTTCTCAATAATTCCTTTCAAGCTGCAGAAATGCAACATGGGTTTATAATTTGCTTCAAACAGGAGTGATCATTCTGTTTTCATTGTATGTTTTTATTCAGGCACATGGAATGGCACTACTAAAGTGGCTATCAAGACCCTGAAGCCGGGCACCATGTCCCCAGAGGCCTTCCTGCAGGAGGCTCAGATCATGAAGAAACTCCGACATGACAAACTGGTGCCTCTCTATGCCGTGGTGTCTGAGGAGCCCATCTACATTGTAACTGAATTTATGGGCAAAGGTAAGGACGGGTCATTCTCACAAACTAGAAGTCAAGAATAAGCACAAGTCATATGTAGACACACTTGAAAAGACATGTTTGCACTTGTAATGAAAAATCTGAAAGTCGTAAATCAGTAATAAAGACTGAATCAGGTCAGTGTGACCCCCTAGGAACTCCAAATGTGACCTCAAACTAGGACTGCCCCCTAATAGTCGACCAAACGTTAGTCCACCAGTAAGGTCATTAGTCGTCGAGTTGCCATGTGGGAAGTTAATTTGAAAGGACAGACACAGGAAGAAGCCACGCTCAGCAGTCAGACTGGAGTTACGTCACAAACCAATCACAGCCAACAGATATCTTTCCCTTCTTCTGTAAATATTCAG
>JAPZEB010000004.1:22209987-22220775 GCA_029783705.1 Chaetodon striatus
ACTTTCCAAACAAATACAACATGCTAACATTATTAGCACAAGCCTATGGCATTTTAAATTGTATTAATTGGCCTAGCAGCTAGCAGAGATTTCCTCTACCCATTTGAAGCCAGAATAAATCACACACAAGACTTAAAATGCTATTTTTGTGGAGGTCTGCGTCTCCGTGCATGTAGTTATATTTCAGGGGACGTACGTCAGGCCACAGCGTGGGCTCTGCGTCAACAGAGCTCCACCATAGGTACTGCGTCTATTCGTCCAAGAAGTATAAATCCTGCTTAAGGCCACAATGCTCTCCTAATTTATTGATTAATCAGTCAATCAACAGAAGATTAATCAGCAAGGATTTTGATAATTGCTTTTTTGTTGGTCTTTTTTTTTCGAGCTAAAACAAAGGAGGATTGCACTACTTCAAAGACTAAACTCTTAATTGAATAATTGAGGATATAGGAGAAGGGTCTAGCTGCGGAGTTCCAGCTCTGGTTTCGAGCTTGGAGAATGAAGTTTAAAATATTGTACACCCAGCAAAGACAGCCGTCAGGATAACGTGAGCTCGTTAGCTTGAGTAAGCCACACGCCCTCCACCATTAACACCAAGGTAAAAAAATGCTACCTAACATTCAGTGTAACTATAACTTAAAAAGTTAAGTTTGCCAACAACATTAGCATGGCTAGTAAACATTAACAAACTCATTAAGTTATTTGCTGCTTATGTTGTGTTACATGACTTAATAAGTTACAGTTATTTGAAAATATCAGGTTGTATTGTTTACCTAGGTGTTACTGGTGGAGGGTATGTGACTTATATAACTAATGAACACATGCTGTGGTATTCTGACAATCATCTTTGAAACATATAATACGCAGAGGCATCTGAACATACAGTACACTTGTTTATTGACGATGAGCACGACAAACATTACATATGTAGCCTAAACGTGAAACCAAATGTGATCAGTCAGCTGATAAAAGACTTACGTACACAGCAGCATGGACTTGATACAGTGTATGAAATATACATTAAGTAGGTTACTTTATTTATTAATAAGCGAGATGAAACAATATACTGTGTTACTGTGCCACTGTATATAATACAGTGGCATGTAAACATTATTTATTGATAAGGGAGCATGATGAACACATGATTTTCTACCATGGGTCCCAGCACTGGAGGTGGGCCTGAGCCTGGAGCTCTGCAGTGGGACCTAATGAAAATAATGGTTAGCTTTAGTCCTATATATCATTTCAGAGCCTATTCCTCCTGCTTGACTCTTTTTCTTCTTTCCAGGTGCTAAATTCCCCATCAAATGGACGGCCCCTGAAGCTGCTCTGTACGGCCGCTTCACTATCAAATCAGACGTCTGGTCGTTTGGTATACTACTGACTGAACTGGTGACCAAGGGAAGAGTACCATACCCAGGTAACGATAGCAGCTTCGTAGATATTCGTTTTTACACTGGAGGCTGCCTTTTGCTACCTTATCTTTTGGTTTCTGGTTTTAAAGTTCCTCATTATTTAAATATGTTGCTCATGTTTTCTAGTTTCTTTCCTGGAAAACAGGAATAATTCATTCTGCCTCAGGGTAATTCTGGGATGCTACTCATCATCATCTGAAGCCTTAAATAGTGTTTTCTCACTCATGTAGATCAGAATACACACACAGGATACATATAGCTGGAATGAGTCAACGCAGATGTCTAATGATTTATCAGTGCATGGGAAAATACCACTTACTCTCTCACACATGATCTCCCTCTTCCTATCGTCTGTCACCTCTCCTCTGACCCCTGCTGGTCGCGCGCAGTACTGCAGTGGTCATGACTGACTGGCACTGATTACAGAGCGTGCCATATGGCAGACTTAACCACCATCCCTTGTAAAGGGCCATCTGGCTCCCGTGGACCTCTTGGTTTAGTGCAAACCGTCGGGTCTAATTATTCACCCCAGAGCTGAAGATTCTGGAAGCTGAACCCCCACTTTTCCCTCAAATTGTAGAATGACTCACCGGACATTTGTGGCTCTTGTCCTGCTGTGCTGCGGGGCTCTATTTCTATTCTCTTGTTTGATAACGTAGAGGCAGTATGAGGCAGGTAAACCACGTACCAAGCATGGGAACACATCATCTTAATCTATTTTAGTCTGTACATATATAGATAGATACATACGCTCACTCATGACAGGCATGTTATGAGAGCTGAGAATTTCAGATCCAAGACATAAATCACGCAAACACCTCAGCATCCGACGCACCACCAACGCTACCATATCCAGGTCTCAGCAGTCGCTCTGGGCCTTTTTCTCTCCCCAAGTGTGTGAGATAATCTGATACCCACTCTCCCACAGAGAGATGGGAGGGTGGGGGGTGATGGAGTGGAGGCGGGGGAGGATGCGGTTGTGACCATACCACTGTCTCTGTGTCATAACCTCTTTTAGCTGCAGTTGAGCTCCCCATGGAGCTGTTTCAGCGCCGTGTCACAGGGTTCAGGATCACTGTCTTCCTGTCTTGGGAAGGAATCCACGACCCTGCTGCTTTCGCGGGGCTTCTTCTTGTGTGATCATTAGAGTTATGAATATTTTAGGCAGAGATCACAGGGACAGCATAACTTTTATAATTAGATTTTATTTCTACAAAATACTAACTGTGTTTTTGCCCTGCATGTGTTTCTAACCTTGAAATTGACTGCAAGTCTTAGAGGAAATAATGACCCATGTTTCACCTAGGTTGTTGAAGTTTTTCCTCCTTCATCGTTTTTCTTTAACACAGTGGTTTGCGTGGGCATTTTCTCCTGCTGTCAGCTGCATGATGCCAACATTTGCTACTGCTTCAGGCTGCAAACTGGGCTGTTTCCTAATCAAAACTTCTACCATTTTTTCTTGACTAGAAAACTTTGGAAAAATCTACTTGTCAAAGTATCTCTCAAATAACTTCTGCCAACCTACAGAGGACAAAGCCACATTGACATGATTGTCTTGACTGAACAAAAGAAATTCAACAGATATTGATCCTTTTGGGAGCTTATTTTTCATTTCAAGCAAAGATTTAGCACCTTCTATGTGTTTTTCCAAGTATTGTTGAAGGCAGATATCGGCAGTTGAACCACTTAAACCCTCCTGCGTGCTGTATTGAACAAGATAGCTGAATTCTCCTGCTGGTGGAGGTGTGCCTTTAGTGTCTACATGTACCAGGATGCATTGGGCACAAGCTTCTGATGCCCACTAACAACATAGTGTAGCCGAGGTTTATAAGTTGCACCAATACTGTTTTTTACCTCTCACTATAAAAGCCCAACTTAAATACTCAGAGCATTTTGCTAAGCGGCAACTACCAAAATGGCTTGCAGTCGCATGTGGTGGAAAAGTTCTCACTCAGTGGTCATCTGCCCTCTCGGCCCTGCTGGTCTTGGTTGTCTTTTCCAGTTTATCTTCTGGAAGGTCTCCAGCAAACCTCCGTCCAAGTGAGAAGTACAACTCTTGTGCATAGTGACGCACGCATGGACTCTCCCGGCGTCAGTGACAGCATCCAACATGAACTGCCCATGCTGGTTATTCATTAGAGCAGAATGTTTCTGTTGGCATTGGAGGGCAGTCGGAAAAGGCAGCTCAGGTTCTTGTTAGTTCCTGCAGGTCGTTTCCTCTCACGCAGCCTCAGTGTCAGCTTTTCTCCACTGCATTTCTTCGTCTGTAAGGTTATACATTCTCTGCATTTACATTTTTGGATGCCATTTTCACTGGTAGAAATGCAACTAGTTTGTAATACATGCAAAGAGCACAAGGATGTTCGGTTTTTACAGCATCTAGGGGCTACCCAGAGGCAAAGCCATCCTGTAGCTCTCCCTCTTTCCAACTACGTCACTGTCACGTTGAATAGCCTTAAATGTAGGAAGAGCCGGTTTTTCAGCTGGAAACTCAGCTTTCTCTGTCAATATAGCACACAATGAGCAATTTGTTGCTTCAATCTATCACATTTCCCATCAACCTGCTTCTCTTGTTGTCTCGTTATTTTTTGTCAATGTCATCCCTTTCCTGCAAAAATACAAGGTACTTTTGTTTCTAAAGCAATGACAAAATTAAAACTACAAAACAAAATACCTTTACATGTGTTAGGTTGAATAGTTACATTTCCTGTTCACATGTGGAATTGTCCTTGAGCAAGACAGTGAACCCGTTTTTACTGAGGGTTGGGCCACTGCCTTGCATCATAGCTCTCTTGTGTGTGCAAATGGATGAATTAGGCAAATTTAAAATATTTATGGATCAGCACGCTAAACAAATGCACTCCATTTAGTCCATTTTGCACCATATTTCTCTGTTTTTTCCAGGTATGGTGAATCGAGAGGTACTCGAGCAGGTAGAACGAGGCTACCGCATGCCCTGCCCCCAGGGGTGCCCCGAGTCCCTCCATGAGATGATGAGGCAGTGCTGGAAGAAGGATCCAGACGAAAGGCCGACCTTCGAATACATCCAGTCCTTTTTGGAAGACTACTTCACAGCCACAGAGCCACAGTACCAGCCAGGGGACAACCTCTAGTCTGGGGGATTTGGGGGGCGAACTCTGGCATCATACAGAGGTACATCAGCAGAGAGCAAAGCTTGGGACAACAGAGGACTTCAACATGGGGAAAAGCCTTGACGAGGCTGCAGAGAAAGAGGTTTTAATGCAAACTAGTCTACAGCCACACTGGTATATCTGCAAGAAGAAATTGTTTTCTTACATAGAGGTTTGTCCCTTGTGTACGAGGAGACCAAATGTTTGGGGAAGTGTCCAACTGTGCAGATTGGTGCTGGTACGTTATGCTCTGGGAACCTTGCTAATCAGAATAATCCATATGGACTGGCCACAACACTGTGATCAAAAAGAGAGGGATTGTCTTCTAGTTTCAAATCAACGGCTACTTGCAGATGCACCATTTTTTACTTTTTTAAATGATACATTTCCTCCCTTTTCTCCAAACCCCCTCCACCCTTTTTATTTTATTTTACAACACAATTCTTTGATATTGGAGTCAAGATTTTTTGTATGTACATGAGTTTGGTTTGAATATGTAGGTTGATAGATGATTTTTGAAGTGACCAACAGCTGTGGTTGAATTGTAAAGTGTGTGCGGCGTCTGTAAAGCTTCGATGGAGGTGTGAAGTGAAGCAAATGAAAAGTGTTACTTTACAGATGAAAGAATGTAGTGAGAGATCAAAGCAGATGTACATACAGTATGTGCAAAAAGATGTATTTTTAGCAGGTGTGATCAGGTGGGTGAATGAGAACATGAGAAGACTGTGTTAAAAATCCTTCAAATTGTATTTAGTGCGGTCACTTGAATGGCAAATCACGTCGATTTTATTGTGCTTTTGCGTTTTTTATTTAAACGGGGACTTAAAATCATAAAGAGGTATTTTGATAATATACAAGTGCGAAAACATTTTTCCTGTTTAACATTTTATAAATGTTTTGAAATGGACATTTGAGCTGTGAAATTTAAGTAAGTTTAAGTTCATTTCTGTCTGAAATTAGCATCTTGTCTTCATTTCTGATTGCTGTAAAAGACTCTAACACATTTCTCCGTATGTTGCACACATCTACAGTTTAACATCGCAGTAGGTGACTTATCCCATCATAGATGGTCCAGGAAACTGTCACATCTATTAAACTGACATCATCATGTAAATCATACATGCAGCTGTTCTGTTTTTTTTTAGTAAAATCCCTTAAAACTCTGATTAACACCTTCAATGTCCTTAGTCCTGTGTCTGCTGGAGGGAAAGTTAAATCCAAAGCCAACAACACAAAACAAATTCTTGAATTTGTGAATGCAACTATGCAAAGTCAACCAGTGTTGTTTCATGGAACAAAACCTCTACAGTGGTATTTGCCTGTGTCGAGCTCCCCTTTATGGTTTCCTTACTTCTGGAGTGAAGTAAGTAGAGCCAGACAAGACAGACACCTTGCACACGCTGTGGTCAGGTCAGGGCTTTAGTGCTTTCATAGATATCAAGAATACAATTCTTAGAGGTACTTCCACTGTCTGTCCAGCGGTATGATGGGAAATCTGAGATGCAAAGGCATCTTGTTATTGTCTTTCAATAAGTAAGCTTGAGGATTGGACAAAGATGTGAACGTTGTTTTGTATTTCTTTCTGTGCGTCACTCACGAGAACCTAATATGTGACTGTTCCTAAAGATGGGACTTGAACTAGTGGGGAGATGATAATGAAATTACTGAGAATGGTAACTAATATGATTTTGTACAGAAAAAAATAAAAGTTTTACTCAAACGTTTCCTTCAGTTCTCTTGTTCCCGCCAAGCGGCAGTGATCCTTGTTCAGATTCAGACCTGAGTTGAAGTTTCGTTGTACATTTCCTGAACAACTCGACCACCAAGAAGCCTGGTGAAACATTTGCCAATCACTAGACTCCTCTTGCCAAACCCATCTGCTTTTAACTTCGTAGACATTTTCCATCTATCCATCCATTTTCATCCGCTTCTCCGAAGCCTGGTCACGGGGGCAGCAGGCCAAACAAAGTACTCCAGATATCCCTCTCCCTAGCAACGCTTTCCAACTCCTCCAGGGGGACCTTAGGGCGCCCCAGGCCAGATAAGATATAATCCCTCCATCATGTTCTAGCACTATCCAGGGCCCTCTACCAGTGTGACATGTCCGGAGCATCTCTATCAGGAGGTGCCCAGGAGGCGTCCTGATCAGAATCCACCTAACCACCTCAACTGACCCCTTTCGATGCAAAGGAGCAGTGACTCTACTTTGAGCTCCCTTTGGATGTCCAAACTCCTTACCTTATTTCTCCAAACTCATTTTGGCCGCTTGTATCCACAATGTCATTCTTTGAGTCATTACCCAGAGCTCATGACTATAGGTGAGGGTTGGGACGCAGGTGGACCAGCAAACTGACACTCCCTCTTCACCATGACGGTCCAGTACAGCGCCGGCATCACTGCAGAAGCTGCACCAAACTGCCCATCCATCTCACGCTCCATCGACTCTCATCCTGACCGCTTCACACACAGCTGCAGACCGCCCCAGTGCATGCTGGAGGTCACAGTGTGATGAAGCCAACAGAAACACATCATCTGCAAAAAGCAGACATGCAATTCTGAGGTCCCCAAACCAGACCTTCCTCCCTCCGACTGCACCTTGAGATCCGACCATGAATATGACAAACAGGATCTGTGACAAGGGGCAGCCCTGGCGGATGCCAACACCCACTGAGAACGTGTTTGACTTCACGCCGAGTATGTGGACGCAGCTCTCTCTTTGTTCATACAGGGACCAGATGGCTCATTTTATTTTATTTGTTTTTATTTATGTACACCATTTGACAACAGGTGTGAAGTACATTTTCTTTTTACATTCAACAAGTAGCAAGGATTGACATGGTTCAGTTGTAGTGTATTTACATTTCAACAAGATTATGCCAACTATACAGGAACACAATCTAGTTCTGTTCACAAAGAAAGTGCTGGTACAAGTTTAAAAAAGGAGACAGCAGCTTTATTCATCGTCATACCTGAGAAGGAAGAAAGAATACATTTAGGTCAGAATTGTAAGTTTCATAACAGTAAATATTAGGGGAAAAAAGCATTGCAGCCAAATATCAGAAAACTCAAGCCCACTTTTCCCAGAGGCTCATTATTTCATGACAGCATGTGCCTGTTTTTATTTCAGGAAAATCTTTAGCAGGAGGACAAAAGACACCAGGGAAGTGAAAATGGATGACAGCTGTCTCTTAAACCCTGTGATGCTACTAGTGCATGATGGTACAGTGGAGGTCATTAAAGTTCTCACCTGACTATCTCCTTGTACTTGTTCAGAGCCTCCTGGGCCACATACTGGATGAAGGCTGGATCCTGCAGCTCCAGCTCCCCAGGAACAGAGAGGAGAAGTGGAGGAGAGTTCAGGATGTTCACCTGCACCTTGGTGTCAGTCACAGACACATTCTGTTCATTGTTGGTCTTTGGCGCCACCTGGAGGGTGACAGAAGACATCTCTTACAGCAACCACTCGGTCTCAATTTGAGTAATATCTCACAGGTGTTTCACTTAAAGGGTTTTAATGAAGGTGCATGTGTTTGAGAAGTACTGAGCATAAGACTGGGACTTGGATGATACTACACAAATTCAGCCTAACACGTTGTGAGTTATTGATACAAATGATCATTTTGTGACTGAAATATCATTTTAAAACACTGTTGCTCTGCCATTTCACTTATTTCCCTTCACTCCGTCTCACCTTGGTGATACGGAAGATGTTCTCAGGAGTGCTGTTGTTCTTCACAGCCTGAGCCACCCAGCTGAACTCAGCTGCCATGTTGCTAAGCCAGTTGACCGTCTCATCAGTGTGGCGTTGGACAATAGACAGGATCTCATCGTACTGCTCTTTGGACACATCCAGCAGCTGGGAAACCTCATCCAGCTCCACATGCAGCTCCCGAACACTGGGGCACTCTGGAGACAGGAAGAGGAGTGGTAAGATGTTTGTTAAAGATGCCATCTGAGGTAAAGGCAAGCTGTGTGGGCGGTGGTGGTGCTTCACCTGTGAGCAGAGCTCCCTGGCAGGCCTCACACTGGTTCTGCAGCTGCCAGCACTCTGAAGTCTGTCTGCGAAGGTCTCGGCACAACCTCCTGTTCTGCAGGAAGCGGGGGAAAGTTTGCCTCCCTGCGCCAAATGAAAGAGTTAAACATTTTGATCAGTGTTTGTGTTGATTGGCATCTTCTAAAGATGTGCTTTGTTGGGTGAAGATATTAATGGAAAGCAACAAATGGCGTCTCTGACATACTTTTTGATTATGAAATGTCATTCATACATACAACCAGAGAAATCTGTAACTGTGGTACTACCTTTCTTCTTCTCTTCCTCCACTGCCTCGTGGATGTCATCGAACACCTGCGTCACCACAGCTCCAAACTCCTCCACCACACTCTTGCCGAAGTCAAAGAAGGAGTCCAGCACCTCATCCAGTCCCACACCCTGCAGGAAGCCCGAGTCTCTGCTGGGGTTGTAGGGATCGGCATCAATCTCCTCCATCAGGATGTCGGTGTTGTTCAGGAAGGCTCTCTGGAGGGCTTTGTCGAGCCTGTTGCTCATCCTGGAGACTAGAGTGACGCTGCGGTTCACCAGCGTGCCCACCTTGCTGGCCAGGCGGTTGAAGGAATCCTCAATGCGGTCGACCTCGGCGTCGGTGACATCAGGGCCCTGGTTCACCAGGATGTCCCCTGCATCCATGGGAGGCTCACGGGGGCCGAAGCGCCTGGAAACTCTGCGGAAGAAGTTCTCAACCTATAGGATGAAAAGTAATGGAGGTGAGTTTATTTGACTGTTGTCTCAGGCTGTGGTCATTTTTACTCATCTATTCTTGTTAAATATTGTATAGTTGATCCTCGTCAGACCCCATAAACCTTTTTAAATGAAATATAACGTGAAGCAAAATGAAGCAGTGTGTGTTTAGTTTAAGTGTTCACAACTCATAGATGTGACGAGGGGACAAAGAAGACATTTCAAGGCTGTAGTTCTCAAACTTTTTCCAGTAATGTATTTTTTTAACCCAAGTAGCCATTTTTTTTCTTGGCAATGATACTAAGAGTTTGGAGGTTAGAGTGAGAAAGTCAGAATTGTAGTTTTCGTACCTTGGCATGGAAAGTGCCGAATCCCCTGCGGCAGGTGGAGGTGTAGAAGGTCTTGCATGCGTCCTCCAGACAAGGTCTGCACTCCTCCCACTCAGTCTGCAGGGAGTCTTTACACTGCTCCTCTGCCTCCTCCAGCTTCTCTGTCACCTCCTTAGCCAGTTGGTCTGCCCCCTGGTGGCAGAAAAGGAAAACAGTTGTGTTCACTTGCCTTTTTTTTTTGTTCATCTTTCTTTCTCAGGAGAGGGTATAATGTCAGTCTTACCTTCTTCTTTTCACTGCTGTGTCGCAGGGACTTCATGAGGTGTTCGTGCTTCTGCTCGTTCCTCCACATCACCTCCCTCATCTGCTTGACGCCATAGAGAGCTCTCCTCACCTCCTCGTCCACCAGTTTCTCGCCATTCTGGGACAACTCTGAGAGAAGTATAAACACTTGTTACCCTGCTTTTCACAGACCAAACAGGAAAGTCGAGTCAAAACCTGTTGACTCTATAAAATTAACGCTTATTAAATGCTTGACTAATTAAATGAAAGAATTAAACAGCTGTAGAAAGTCTATAAAGTGACTATACAACTACTTTGTGTATCATAAGACACAGCTCCAGGAGAGACAAATAGTGTTCGATGTTTGCTAAGTGTTCATACTCATTGCTGATGAAGACATTTACTTTTAACTAACAATATCTTAATGCCACTTTTTAATGTCCAGTATCAACACAGCAACCTCAATTATCCCCGGATACAATCAAGTACTGCTGTTTTCCCCTGTCTCAAACACCTAAGCTGTCAGCAATACATACATATGGATGCACTTTGCTTAACTTAGCCACCTATAAACTTCATGGTCCAACTGTGAGACAAATATTCTACTCCCCTAAAGGTAGAAATATATAACCTACTACATGATTCAGTTATGCAATACTGCTGCTGCTTTTTATTTAAACTTTTCCACACAGAGAACTTTTAGCAGCATTTTTGACTGATCAGCGCCATTCACACATTCAAAATTAAATTTAAGCTCAGTTAAAGACTAGATGTTATAGTCCCTTGATGCACATACTTAGAAATATGAGTGGGAGTGAGAATGCCGTCTGGGGTTTTCCAAGTGGTTAAGAAGATTAGATGGATAGAAAAGTAGGAAATAGCATAGGTAGGTGGAA
>JAPZEB010000004.1:22223503-22251678 GCA_029783705.1 Chaetodon striatus
GCTAGGCTAATTTATACAATGTAAAATGCCATAGGCTTGTGCTAATAACGCTAGCATGTTGTATTTGTTTGGAAAACTTGTTTAGTGTAAGATCATTGTTTTGTCTGTGAATGCTGCGAGTTATAGTGAAGCTGATTTGTGTACTTGTGTTTCAAATTGTTGCTATTAAGTCATGTTTAATGTGTGTTTTGAATCAACTAAACTTTACGGCACTTCACACCCGGTGCCAACTAGTGTTTTGGAGGTGTAACTGCAGAGTGACACAGGCACAAAGTTTAGGTTGTGGTGCAGGCTTTGCATAGAGCTGACACACAAGTATAAATCACACTTTAACCACTGAACCCAGCCAGTCTTATCAAGATGAGAATTAAATCTACAAAAGTGGGAACAAAAACTAGCCCAAGGCACTGATTCAGCATCTTTCCCCCTTTATTCAACATCCACATGATCACAATTAACTCTACACTGATAAGACAGTGGCTTTGATTTGAAACCCTGCACTATGTCATTGAAATGGGACTCTTATTTTTTATAAGATATATCAAAACACACAGGGCTGCTTTTATTTTGAAAACCACGACCACAAATGTTGCACATGTATCAGGAACCTGTTCTTAGTTACACCTGTAAATGCTTGATTAGTCATATAAGGCTTTATACAAGACCAAACTGTGTTATGTGACACTGTTAGTGGTGCTTATTCAGCTGAATTGTGCACACACACACACACACACACACACAGAGTAATCAGTGCAGACGGTGCTCACAGATGTGGGAACACGTGGTTTCTCTGAGCAGCCCTACAGGCGCACCACTTCCTCTCACGTTTGGATTCCTGCACTTTCTGAGTTTCTCCGGTTCCTGCTGCTGCTGCTGCGGGTACCACCAGAGTGCTGAGCTGGACACGGATACACCCTCACCTCAGCATCTCTCCAAGCTACCACATAAATAAGAAGACTTTGTGTTCCCTCTCTCTTGCTCTTGTAACTCCTCCGTGCAGGAAAAGTTCACTCCTCTCTGTGCTGCAGCATCTGAGGTGCGACACTCACGTTACCTGCGCTGCAGGAGATCATCCCCCAGTGTGTGAGGAGTCACCGATGGAGCTTTGACTTCTCTTTTCTGCAGACTCAAACTCACAGAGGATACTGGGATACTCGCAGATCCAAGCTGCCGTGCGCTCAAAAGGAGCTTTTGGGCAAATGCCATTGGGATGCTGTGGATGTGACTTCAGACAACAGCTTCTCTGCGGTACAGTCCTGTAAGGCACAATGAAAGGTAGGCTCATTCACAGACAGGAGAGGCTGAAATTAACTCATGCACACGCGGGAATTTCATTGATGATGTATTTTCTGCTCGTGCAACATTCCTCGCGCACTTTCTTTGTCACTTGTGTGCCTGTTTCTCTCAGTGTGAGACGTGAGGAATGCGTGGGCTCCAACTTGCGTCTGACATCTGGTTTCAATTAAGGGACTCTGCTTGGGATTGTTTTGCATCTGGCTGCTGCTGCACATCAAACACTAACCTACACTAACAGAGCCAAAACAACCTGATGAAAACAACTCTTTGGTTACGCACTGTCAGGGATAGTGGAACTTTATTTGGACTCTCTGTTAACTTTAATGTTGTGCTTGAAGACTTTTACGCGACACATCAAAAGTTAGTCTTGGCAAATAGAAATAAAAAGCAGTGGAGGAAACACTGAGTCAGGCTGGACACCCGTGCATGAAAAGCTTTATTGTGGTATAATTCCGCGCGCGCGCACACACGCGCTCACCCCGGGCTATTAATCCAATGACTTGGTGCCTTTCAACACATTACATGGAATATAGAACCGACTCCAAAGCGCATGAGTCATGGTGGTCATGAATTTGAATAAAGGTTTATTTTAAGTGTGCCCAGATTCCCACGTGGTGACCTGATGTTTTGGTGCATGTCACTCTCACCTCCTCACAAAGGCACGCTCTGGCCCATTATCACGTTGTATAAACACTACAGGACTCCTGCCACCTTGTGGTCCATCTTAGAAAACAAAGCTCTGCATTGTGCGCATGGCTATGAACTGCTCTGTGCTCTCACAGTAAACCTGTGATGTGACTGGCATGGTGACCACTTCCTGTTGCTACTGTAATTGCAGTTAGAGGCAATGGGACTTAAGATAAACACCATTATGTTTTTGTTTTCAGAGGACTGTAGTGGGGGGTTTTAGCTGTTTATTCTAGATTTTTTTTCCTGAAAGTTTACTTTTTCTAGTCCTTTGTTTAACAAGACTCAGGCAGCGCCGTAGAAATCTTTGAATACGTGCAAGTAGGCAGGTATACTGTGAGACCAGCATGCACCTTGGAGAGTAGAGAGGCAACACATTCTCAGTCCAACTTCGTCACATATCGACGTTTTGTCACAGACTTTCCAAGTCCAGATACGATGTGCAAGGTACCCTAGGTGTGTTGGATGTTGATGTCAAGTTCTGCCTGTTACATGCATTGTCTTCTTTCAGAATACACTTCCGATTTTGCAGGAAATTTACCGTTTACACACAGTCTCTTTCAAAATATACACACTACATCAGTACAACAGCATGAATTGACGTTTTCTTTCCTTCAACAACAAAAACACGTGGTTAGGTTTAGGGAAAAAGAACAGGGTTTGGCTTTATAATCTTACAGGACACAAACACTGCTCTGCCAGGTGAAAGTCGGTGTATGCTGGACCCATTCACCACCCCTACTGCCCACTCTAGTCGGCCCCTTGCCAGCTTAACTTTCGTTGTTGTCCCTCCACATTTCCGTCTGACTCCGATGAGTGCCGTTAAACTAAAATGGCGACAGGCCATGTATCATACCAGCGTTGAAGGACGGCTTTTTTCATCAGTGTCTGAAACAATAAGTCACTGCCCAAACGCCTGATTTTGACGACTTCAGAGTGAGACCGGGCTCAGAGAGGCAGCAGGAGCCATGCTGTCTTTATTATGTGTTTGCTTGATTGCTACGGATAAAGACAACAAAACACAAAAACTTATTGAGCTCGAACTTCCATTCTTGATGTAACAACCTCCAAGGCTGAAAAATGATGCAAACACAGAAGTACCAAAAACTGCAATTCCTCTAATGGCCACTGGAGGCTGGCTCTAGAAGTGAGTCAATCCCCATAGACCCCCATGTTAAAATGCCTAACTTTACAGCAGAAATAAACATGTTTACAGCCATGTACAAAAAACAGTTTTGGTCTCATGACAGCTGTACAGGGGGTACATTTTTCTATAACTCACATGTTTACATTTTGTTAAAGCTTAAAGTTACGCATAATTGAAGGCGTGGCTGCTTAAGTGACAGTGTTCTCTGGCTCTCTATCAGATCCACCCCTTGCTCCTGCACAGCTCCACCCACTTGTCCAAATATGGTCACTTCTGGCTCCAAAAAATCCAAGATGGCAATGACCAATATAGTCAAGGCCACAGAACGGTAGTCTGACAGTGACTATGTCCATCATTATTTCTGCAATTTATGGTTCTTGGCCCCAAAAATTTGTCAAAAAACTCTTATCTCAAAGTTCACTCAACTTGTTTTTTCTTGAACTCCAGGCCTTCATCAGTGGACAGAATACCACGGTCAGGCTCAGATTGTTATATGAAGTTTCTGACAGTAATATGGAAAAGATTGACTTGATCCAATCTGTTTTTTTAGTGTGTGTAACCAAGTCTCACTCGAGGAGAAGTCTGGCTCTGAAACTCTCACTTATGTCACCTCTCGCGAGATTTCAGAATGAGACTTCTCCTTTAGCGAGACTTGGTCACAATAACATACAGATCAGCGAAAGGTACAGAAAAAATGTTTCATTTCTCTGTAGGGCCTTTTCTGTATTGTTGGACACTTCAAATAACAACCTGAGCCTGTCAGTGGCAAATACACAAGCAATAGTGGAAATACAACATTGACAATGAGAAATCGCTCGTAGGGATTACATTGTTGTCTCTATTAGTCACGTAGACACAACCACATGGGAAATTAGGTTGGAAAGACTTAAGTTTCCATTTCAAGCTGAACTCAGGTCGGTCAGAAACTGAGGGTTCTTGATATAATTGTGTCAACAGCATTACGCTGACTATATTTAAGTGGGAAGCAGGTGCAAATTTTAAATTGAAATAAAGTCATTAAAATGGTGTTTAATCAAGAGTTACATGAAACGAAGATATCTTGAAATGTTTATTTTTAGCACAGTTTGAATCATGATACATCTTTTGACCTGCAAAATCACCAAATCAATGCTGGGATGTGTTCCCATGATGTTGAGCAATACTCTTTAAATATCATGGCCTCATGCAGCAGTGTTCATCCCAACATCCAAATTGTGCTAAGTTTGACTCATATTTTTCAAATCCACTCAGTTTTCAACCCCCTGAGCAAAGTGTGATGAGCTCCATTTTCCTGAATTTGAAAAGCCAAGCATACTTACGGTAACATTACCAATGTAATGGGACACAATCATGTTGCTTGGAAACACAAACAGGACACAGAGCATTGGGGGTATTGTGAAAGGCAAATTTCTCAAGTAAGATGTGGTTTCAGATTATTTACAACTGTTTGGATTGTTCTTGTCACCTCTTAACTCGCTCTGCTATCCGTCACGGGATGTCTGCTAAAAAAGTCACAGTGATTTCTTGCAGGTTTAAGCCCGAGGAGCAGTCGTTTCTGAACATTCCTACATGTTAAACTCAGGAACAGACGCGCAGTTCAACATGAAAAACACAGTCAGCTTTCTTCATTCACCTGAACTTCTCTGACGGACAGCCGTAGCTCTCATATTGCCACACCTCACTGCTTTTGGCATTCTAGATCAAGACATTTGTTTTTTTCTGAAGATGTTTCGGCCATGTGGTGTTTCTTTATTTTCTCTGGCCGTGGATGATGACACAGGAAAAAAGCTTTGAAGTTGGCAGAGTACTTTCCCACAGGCGCAAGAGCTGCTTGAAAGGAGGCGACACTCGGGGCCTATAAGGTCATGGAAGATGGGAGTAATCCCACAAAGTGAAAGAAAAAGAGAGTTTATTTAAAAGAGCTGAGCTTATCTGAACGAGACAGGGTGTATTTTTGTGTTTAATATTAAGCACTGCACAAAGAATGGCTTCAGTGGACTGAAACATGTGGGGGGAACGAGTTCTGTATCATTATGATATCTAAAAAGGAACAGAAGAGACTAATAGGGTTAAGAATGATCATGAAAGTTCAATCTTGACCTTGTAAACTGTAATGTGACAGCAAAAATACCTCACCCCAAATTTAAAAATACATATTTTTCCTTTTATTTGTAGTGCTATTTAAACCTACAATGTTTTGTGTGTGTTGCTAAGTATTGGGAGATATCAGCTGTAGAGATGTTTGCCTTCTCTCCAATATAATGGAATTGGATGGGACTCAGCTTGTGGCGCTCAAAGTGCCAAAACAAAAAAGTAAAAAGACAAAAACAGCAATGTCTCCTTCCAGAAATCATGACCTTAGATCAGTGGTTCTCAAATGGTGAGCCACAGCACGCTGGTGTGCCGTGATGTTAATCCAAGTGTGTGTGATAACAACACATTATTATGGCAATATTCAACTGGGCCTATACAAAAAGTTATGAGTTAATTTTTAATCGACTGTATCAGTATGTTGTGCACGGCCATTTCCCAATAAAGGAGCAAACTCTACCCAAAAAATGTGATTATATTAAATTAAAAAAAAACCTTCAATGGGAACCTATTTGTCCCTGTTCATGAGAGGGAATCATAAGTGTGTGACACATCACACACTTATAATGTAGTGTGTGATGTGATAATTATAATGTAATTATCTTACATTATTTCCTGTTTCAGTGGTTGTGTTATTGGTGATTTGTTGTCATTTTAAAAAGTTTAAAATGAATTCTTAAATCATTTTGTTAACAAATATTTCATGAGTAATAGTTAATAGTCAATTGTTATTTTTTTATTGGTAAATAAAAACAAACATGCATGTCATGATAAGAGTGAGAACACATGTTACAGAGGCTATTGTGCACAGATATAAATACAGGTGTGCCTTGAGATTTTGGCTTGCCCTTTGTTGTGCCTGGGCACAAAAAGTTTGAAAACCATTGCTCTAGATAACCCATAAACATATTTGTGAGCAGTTTAATGAAGGAGCTATTTTCTTTCTGCCGAACTACATCCGCCAACTGTAGCTGCTGCTAACTCACCTAGCATCACTGAGCTAGCTAATGTGCAGCTAAGCTGAGGAGGACATCTCGCACTGTTCCAAGCATAAGCTTCTCGTCCATGAGTACATACACACTTCCTTCTGTGCGGTGATACAGTTGGCAGTTGTAGTTTTGTAGAAAAAAATAGCTCCCACATGAAACTGCTCACAACAAGGTCTTCTTAGTGGAAGTTTAAAGAGCACGCCACAGTCCTCATCAGCAGGTAAAGTTGGCTGAGGTTGCAGAAAACCGAGCAAACTATCTGCTGAGGAAGACTGTGGAAGCTCTGGAAAAAAGCTTGTAAGTTGAGCTTGACTTGAGATCTTTCTTTTTTTTATATTAAGAATTAAAATATTTAGATGTGTACATGTGATAACATGAAGCAGTGCCCCAGTCTCTGTTTGTTAACTCCTTTATTTCTGTGTTCTCCCTCCAGACGACTTTGCTGATGAGGAGGAGGTGCAGTCCTTTGGCTATAAGAGGTTTGGTGAGTATCAAGTGACTCCTTGACTTCCAGCTGTGAACTTAAGGGACCACCTTCACTGGTTCATATCCCTCCTGGCACACCAGTGATGTCAGTCCTCCAAATTATTGCATAAAGGATATTTTCTCTAAATACAGTATTTTGCTTGGCTGTAATCCACCTACAATAATCCACAAGGTTAAAAGGAGGCCACACCTCGTTTCCCAGAAACAAACTTATTTTTGGCTGCTGCTTTCATTTTTATTTCTCTAGTATAACAGCAGTGGGGTACAGTGGAAAGGGAAACCGCAGCATCCTGGGTGTTCCTGACCAGACGACTGACTTTGCAACCTTATCAGCATCTCAGTGTACTTTTGTTTCACCCTGCACAAAACTACACACCATAACTTGGTCTAAAACCAAGAAAATCAGGCTCCAAATGGGTCTGCTGATTTCTGTTTCTTCTGATGTACCTGGATCTCGGATCCAAATTTTCCAGGCAGGTTCATAATCTCACTCGTCAGGCAATAAAAAAATTATAACCATTGGCCAGATGTTGGTAGCTTTTCCAGCTGTGTGTAGCACGTTCAAAAATGTTACATTAACACATTCCTTGAGTTCTGTCGGATGTCCTGACTCAAGCCACAATCATTTCCACCAAAACAGAGTTTGGCAAAATATGCAAAACCTACTTTTGAAACTAGTGTGAGGTCTTTGCCTGAGATATTAAACAGGGTCTTAAACAGTTGTTGGGTTTTGACACCAAAAGTTATTAACGAAAACGGATCAAATGCCTTAAGCTGCCTTTGGCCAATGTACATAGGTCAGGGTATTATTTAATTAAACATATTCAAGTTCAGTGTTGTCGAAATGATTGCATGATGGAATCATAATTAAAACCAGGCAATATCCGATCAAAGAAGCAGCTAACACGATTGAGAATATGACTAAGTATTTCGTGCTAACTTTTAATACTTAACAGTTTTCAATAGTTCTTTTTCACAGCAGAGATTTTGACTCATTATATGGGTGATGTGCCTTGAACCTCGCATTTAAAGGTATGCTGTAAAGGAAACGTTGGTCACTGTTTTCTTAAACAATATTCAAACTCCCTACAGTGCTTGTATGCACACTGAGCAGATGTACTATTATGGAAATTTTACATTTTTTGTAATAGAAAAAACAAGGGTGGCACAGTGGTGTAGTGGTTAGCATTGTTACCTCGCAGCAAGAGGGTTCGTGGTTTGAACCTGGGGTGGGGGCCCTTCTGTGTGGAGCTTGCTTGTTCTCCCTGTGTCAGTGTGGGTTTTCTCCAGGTGCTCCGGCTGTCCCACAGTCCAAAGACATGCAAGTTAGGTTAACTGGTGACTCTAAACTGGCCGTAGGTGTGAATGTGAGCGTGTGTTGTCTGTCTCTATGTGTCAGCCCTGCAACTGTCCAGGATGTACAATACGTTAGCAAGCTAATTGAGCTAACTGCTTGCACCTACCTGTCCAACAGAAAACATCCAACAGGCTCCTCATCCTCTTCTTTAGTGCTCTCCAGCGAAAAGTGAAAGCCGGTGACAGATTCAGTCTCATTTTGGAATTAGCTTTGTCTGCTTGGTGTGTCATGTCACTACATTTTTTTGCGCTGTGTTTGCAATTTCCATAGCTTCCTTCTGGATGTGTGCTGCTATTACCTGATAGCTACTTTTCCATAAAGTCCTGACTGGGCTGCTGCCTATAAACAACCAAAGCAAAATAAAAACCCAATAGCAAAGTACAGGCAGAGGGCAGAGTCTCAGCAGAAAAATACTTAAGAAAATGGTGCCAAAAGACAAAAAAAACTAGTAGTAAACTGAGTAGCCTCTGCCTCAAGCTTTTGTGTTTAACTCTGTATCAGCGTCTTGGTCTGTCATTCACACCATGACCATTTATCAACACAAATACCTTTTTCATTAACTACACTAACCACTTTTATTAATTCAGTGTGTCCCATTGTTCGTAGATACGACTATTTGCTGCTTGCAGCTGTAGTTTTCTCTAACTTTAATAGCATGGCTGTGAAGAAGAATAACTTCAGTGTGATGTTTTTGTGTCTCACGCTTATGTTCCCCTGCTTCTGTCCCAGGACGGAGATCAAGTTTCACCACTTTGGGTTGAAATGGTCACAGTGGTCCCTCTGGTTTAAGAGGTGTCTTAGAGTATGTGTGTCATCCAGACACTCCGCAGCCGTATGTCAGAAAGTGTGGGTACAGAGGGAGTCCACATTGTGTGTCATCCTGTGTGCACGTCTTAGTGCCTAACCCCTGAATGTGCGTGTGTGTTTACTTGAATTTCTTTATAAGAGGAGCAGAGTTTGGATTTTTCTGGCTGCGACCGGCAAACAGTTTTTCTAAGAATATGACTCAGACGAGATTTAGTAGAGACATTATTTATTTATAACATCTGTAGTTTTTACTCTTGCTACTTGACCTCTGGCTACTCAGCAGCTGCACAGGAGCAAGGGTTAAAGGAACACTCCACTAAAAATGTATCTGTTGAGTATCAAATACTCACTGCCTGTAGGCCTGAAACTTGTCAAAGCATTCATAGAAACTTCTCCAATAAGACTGCAGCATAATGTAGCTGGTGAAGCATTCACTGACTCCTGTGTCCTTTATTGAAAGATCTGCATTTGTTGTTTTCTTGGGGGGGAATTATACTTCTTCCCTTTCTTACTGAGAGTTGGATGAGATTGATACTGTGCGGGTGGTATCGATCTTCTCACTTCGCTCTCAGTAGTATTCTCTAAATGTTGAACTGTTCTTTTCACATGTCATCTGTCTGCGGCCTCCACACATACTTGCGTGCTGGCAGAGAAATACGTTCTGTGCTTCTCGTATGTCCTCGGTGTGGAGAGGAATGAGGTCCTTGACTCATTTTGACATCTGCTTTCCACAAGAGGTCTATTATCCCACCGAGAGTATGTCCAAACCTGAGAAGTTGCTGAGCCGCTTCCCGTATCCATACTGGAAGTTTATTCAGTCCAAACCTATATACTCGGAGTGAGAGGTGGAGAGGGAGTAGGCACTGTGGGCCTTCAGGGTCTGTGTGCTGTGTCAGCAATGTGCCGAGGGGAGAGTGGGAAGAGGGAAGAGGGGGGATGGAAAAAGAACGAAACCTCAAGTGAAGATGATTTCACCAAAATGTATATATTTCTATATTTTACAGCTGCTTTTTTCATCTCAGCTTTCCTCAGTGCTGAGTGGTTGTTTGTGCTTTTATTAATATGCTTTATTTTTCTCTGATTCAAAGGGGAAACATTTATCAACAGTTTTATTTTCGTCTGAGGAGTTGCATTCCTTGCTCGACTTATTTTTGGGAGCACAACAGCAAGTGGTTTTAATTTACGGGGACTTTATTACCAGAAAAGAATGTTTTCGGAATGCCTGCCTGTTACTTACAACCTCCTCCAGGGCATGCATGCATGCAGTTCGTGTTCTGTCGTCCTAATGAAAGATTACGCGCTCGTGTTTTCAATAAAGAGCAGAATGAGTCGCAGGAGGAGGAGGAGGAGGAGGAGGAGGAGGAGAGAGAAGCAGAAAACATTAAAGGATTACAAAGAAGTAGACGTTAACAACAGGGCAACAAAAAGAGAGAAGAAGACAGATAAAACAACACAGAGCCCCGCTGGGTTGACTTGTTGTTGATCTTATCCCAGACCTGCAGATCTGCAGGAGCGGTCTGTGACTGGTCAAAAGGATGGTGGGTCAATCCTGGATTGACCAATGACAGGCAGGCGGGAATGCATCCCAGACACGGCACAAATCACTGCGTCCCGGCATGGGGCCAGCGTAAAGTATGCCATGAGGATTTCTGCTGAGAGTGTTAGTGGAGGGGACAGGCGTAGGTCAGCGGCAGGTCAGTCGAACAAACCCCTGCACTCAAGAGCGGCCCTTTGTTTAACACACCACCTAATACAGCTGATAATGACTCAAAGGGAGATGGTGATAAGAGTAAGGCAAAGTCTGCTGCAGCGTGTTAGCAGTCAGTAGAGGAATGTTCTCACAAAGCGGAGGCTTAGTGCAAGTCAGCATGTCTTCAGCTGGGATATAACTGTGTATGCAGCCAAACATGAGACAGACTGATCCTGACATATGACTAGAAAAGAGTATCTCAGAGGGAAAATTGCTTTTTTGTATTTCAGTGTTTGGTTTTTCAGTCTTTTATTTCATCATTAGTTATTAAAGAGTAGAATAACTTTCTTCTCCTCAGTACCCACACAAATTACATTCATCCTTGACAGTTCTGTCAAGCATAATTTATGTTGACTGCTGTCGTTAGGTAACAATGCAGGAAGCAATGTGCCCTTTATGAACTGAGACCAAGGCTGAATTCAAATGTCCACCCTCTGGACTTGTGGACTGAGCCCTCACGGACTTCAGTTGGACATAGTGTGACGTATTCAGCGTCATTGTGTAAAGTCTGCGAGGGAACGGCTGATAGACAGCCCTCAAGACCATTTTACTCGTTGCTGTGGAAACAGATAAAACAGATAAAAAGACATAAATCCCATGTATAGTGTTTTTTATGACTGAACAAAAGGGTAGTTATACATCTCTATATAGCAGGCTACACACATTCAAAAACAGAGATGTTTGTAAATAAGGACAGGACTATAACTCAATAAATTGGGTATTACTTACATTAGAAACTTTCTTTTGTCATTTTTCCAGCCATTTTTTTGCCTATTTAACTGCGCAGCCTGTTAGGCCACAACAATAAAATGCATTTCAGTCCCCCTACAGCCTATACTTAGACATAATTCTGTATCATAATCCTAGTAGCATTTCAATAGGCCCAACTATCAATGACTACTTTACACATTCATACGTTTTTCTGTTAGGCAATTGAAAAAAAAACATGTCACATGCATATTCCATTGAATTGTGGGTTATTAAATCAGTGACGTCTGCTGAAGTCTGCACCCCACTCGCTGGAAATCTGCAGAAAGTTCGCCCGAGGCCCCTTGTGGACTGGTTGAATTGAGGATTTAGACAGCACTAAGCACTCCCAGACCTCTCGGGAACACGCCCGTGCCCTTCTACAAGTGCAGTGAAGTTTGGATTCAGCCCAAGGGGTTATCTGCAGGTCTGAAAAGTGAAGCAAATGAAGTGCCTTAAACCTGCATTCTTTCTAATGGCCAGCAGGGGGCTGTTGAGGAGAATTGGAGTGTTGTCAACTTACACAATTATCTTTTCTTCATTTTGCTCTAAGTACTTTTAGGCAGTTGAGTGGACTAAATGTGCATGCTTCAAAACATTGTTTTCTAGTTGGAGCCGCGCCTCGTTTTCAAACTGTATGGTTTGTCTAAAATGAACAATGACAGCAATATAGTCCACGATGACCAGCGCTGAAATCGACTCGTGTAGTTGTCGCTCCATTATGACATTAGAAAGTGTCGCAATTATCTTGCAAGTGTACTCTTCCTTAATGTTTTGTTTGCCTACTGGATTCTTCCCACATGGAAATTCTGACAAATCAAGAGCAGCTTTCTGGCGCAAAGCATTTTATCTGGTCCGCTTGTAAATGCTGCCGTGAGAACACAAACAAGCTCTAAGCAATTATGCAACTTTGTAACCAAATTAGTCCCTGATTCAGACCAAAGCAAGCAAATTCTAGGTCTGAAAGCATACAGGAGGCCAGACTGTTGAAGACCAACAATTGCTGTTAGGTTGTTTTTAACCCTAACCATAATTTTAGTCCCCTAACCTCAACCACACCAACTCTACCATAACCTCATCTTATCCTTACCCTAGTTTCTGTCCCTGAACGAACCCCCTGGCAGCATTTGAATTAACATAAACACATATTGAGAATAACAGTCACATAAATCTCAACACAAGAGGCACCTAGGAATGTAGAGGAAGTTATATTTGCACCTTGGACGCAGTTATCATCGGTGTATGCAGATAGTAAGAGTGCCAAATTGTTAATAAGAACTGTCTGGTATCAGATGACATTTTCATATATGGATGACATATGGGTCAGCCTGAACTACTGCATGGCTCCATTTGTTATCAAGCTGGGAGATCGAAATGAGCTCCAGCTGCCTTGACTTCCATCTCATCTTTATAGCAGGGACTTATTAGACACATACAGTACACACATTCCTATGCAGACATTAGAAAATGAGCTCCTAATAACTCAGTGTGTCATTGAAAAAAGATTTCAGATATGAAACATGACAGTTCTGGAGTTTCAGTGGAGCTTCTGTCAGTAAGTGGTTTTATATATACCCGTAGTTTTTTGACCAAAATCGGCCTAACCACCTCATCAAACTTCCTCACACTATGCTAAGTGTCCCTCAGGGATACGTCGGCCAATGGCAACGACACGCCTGCAACCCAGTGTCATCTTATACGTGTCCTCTTTCACATAATGGATGTTTGTTAAGCTCTTCTTTCACAGCAGGTTTGGCTCACTCACAAGAATAACACACACAAGTATTGCGAGTGTCTGACTCCATTTTATGTCAACAAGTCTCAGATAGGCTGAAGAGGTTCTGCATATGGCTCAGCTTCAGGGTTACACTTAATGGAGGTCTTTTGGCTCCAGAAAGAGCCAACATCAACCTCTCTGCTTCCTCTCTTTGAAAAACTGCAGAAAGTTAGAATGAAAAATGTCTATTTTTCTTTGTTCTGCTGCGAGTCTCAGTGCTGCTCACTATCTCAGACCTGCCTGCGTTTGTTGCTCTGGCTGCGATTACTTTGGCCCCACACCAGCACACCGCTCTCCTTGTTTATGCTTTTGTACTTGTATTTTTGGAGATGCTGAGAAATATGCGTGCTGTGCAAAGAAGTGAGCCATGAAGAGTTTTTCCGTTGACTCAGTTCTCAAGTGTTTCAGATGATCGTTTCAAGTCATGTGTTTGTGTATTCACATCTGTACATCTGCTGCAAAGGAAAATATCAGAACCACTCGGCCTGCCTGAACATATTCACAGAATTTTCATGTTTGCAGGATTAAGTGCACAGTGTTGAGTAGTACAATAATTATGTGTTGGTTCAACAACATCACCCAAAAACTAATTTTCTCACTTGTTGAAGTGTCTATCATGTCTATCAGAGTTTAAGATTTCTGACACTAGTCCACTCAAGTGGAAGTGGATAAAATTGAGCATAGCATTAGTTCAGGCAGGACATGATGCTCAGCTCACGTTCCAGCTACATCAGTTGATCTCAAGCAGCCCAGTCAACTGATGGAGCAGCTGACTGATGGAAGGGAGCCCAGTGATAGTTCACATGATTTCTATGCAACCAATTGGCGGAACTCATTCAGAGCACCCTATTGAAACTGCTCTGGCCTGCCTACTGTTTCTACTTCCTCTGCAAGCTGCTTTGCAACCTGCTCCACCCCAGCTCCTCCTTTTCATGTTGTGTCTGACTGAGAGGCATGCTCTCTCAGCCTTAAGGCTTTCCACGTATGCACATGGAAGGGCAGAGAGCTGTGCCGTCTTCGCCTTATGCTTTCCACATAGGCTCCACTTGCTTACCATTCCAGATGATCTACAGTGGAAACCATAGCACACATCCTCCACACCCCCCCTTTCTACCCTGTAAAGAAAAGAAAGCTGTATGAGATTGTTGTTTATTGACTACAATTCAGCATTCAACACCATAGTTACCTCCAGGCTGGTCATAAAGCTCAAGTACCTGGGATCAAACCCTGCACTGTGCATGTGGATCCTTGACTTCCTGACAGGCAGACGCCAGATGATGAGAGTAGGCGGACACAACTCTTCCACCCTTATCCTTAACAGCGGAGCAAGCCAGGGCTGCGTTTTGAGTACCCTGCAGTACTCCCTGTACACTGTGTAGCCACTTCAGACTCCATCACATGGATGGATTACTGAATGGGCCGATCACGCACAGGTCCAGGGGCCCAAAGTGTCAGGCACTGGCCTTCATCTGCAAAATATCACTTAAAGAGAGACACGTACCAACCTGGAACAGATTCAGAACAATTACTACAATATAACTACAATAACACTATGATAACAGTGAAAGGGCCTACCTGAAAGAAGTAGATGATCTGACCCTCTGGTGTCAGGACAACAACCTTCTTCTGAAACTGAGGATGTAATAGTGGACTTTGGGAAGGGGCAGGGAAGAAACTATGTCCCCCTTAATAACAAGGGGTCCTTGGTGGAGAGGGTGCATAGCTTCAAGTACCATGGTGTATATATCGCAGAGGGTCTGACCTAGGTGCTGCATACTGACTCAGATGTGAGAAAGGCAAGGCAGAGACTGTTTCAACTCAGACTCAATTCAGGGTATCCCCTCATGTACTGAGGAATTTCTACTCCCTCACTATAGAGAGAGTCCTGACAGGGAACATCACTGCCTGGTACGGAAATGGTAGCAAACAGGACCACAAGGCCTTGCAAAGAGTGGTTTGGTTCAACTGCATATACATATAGGCGCTGCTTTACCCTGCCTGAAGGATGTTTACACCAGTCGCTGCAAGAATACAGCCATAAGACTCATTAAAGATCCCAACCACCCACCTAACAGCCTTTTCTTTCTGTCGAGGTCAGGAAGATGGTACCAGTTACACCAGGCCAGCACTGAGAGACTCAGGAAGAGCATAATTCCACCTCATTATTCAGCTTGACATGTTGGCCATTTTCGACACTGTGTAGATCCAACATAGAAGTGGTTGGCCATAGCTAGAAGCAGTTTGCTGTTTGTCTGTTATGTAGATCAAGATCTGCAACCTGTATAATCACATCCAAGTTTGCTGTCATATTTGGAGCCGTTTTCCTGATGCTTTTTTTTCTAGCTTTGGCTCAATCTCAAGATGCTGATATGTTTAATTGTTTTCAGAGGTCTTGAACCAGGCCTGAGAGCACTCTTTTTTCATAGCCATTGTAGTGGGCAGCAACAAAAATCTCGAAAGGGATATCTTCAAACCAGCAGATGCAATGAAAACAGTCTGCATGACTACATAGCACCAGCATGAGAGAAAAAATGTTTGGGTTTTTTTGTACTTTCAATAATTGGATTATGGCATCTACTGATAAAAATTTACTCTAATAATACATTGCATAAACACTAATTTCAACATGGACCGCAGTGCAGCTACACTAGCCTGAGCTAGAAGTTAGACCACCCTCTCTGTGGTCAGCATCTTACCCCAAAAGTAAACCCAGACTTGGCTTGACGGCTGGCAGGGTCCACACTGTGGGATTTTATTGGCTCTACTGTTGATGAAGCTTGAAACTGGTGTGCGATGATGGGATGGAGAACAGCACAGACTCGGGTCGATGATCATCGGGCTGGGTGATGATTTTTGCTGATTCAGTATCTTAAGTACTTCCACGGAGGGCCACCCAGCAGGCGTGACCACACGAAAACCCAACTGCACAGATGGTCCGTGGAGCTAACTCCAGTGTTCAGCTTGGCACCCGAGAAGCGGTTTTGGGTTCTCGTGAATGTGTAATGATATATTCTTAACCCGCATGACAAAATATGTCTCAGTTTATTTGTGTTCATGTTGTTGTGGTGAGGTAAAGATTAGAGTCAGGCTTTTTGATTGATCTCACTGTGTCTGATTTTTAAATGTCTTCCAAGGCACAGATAGTTCTCTGTGAGGCTTCACTGTGGGAGCCATTATAAATAAAATCTTTCGTCAGACCAACATGGTTACAATTACAAATTTATTTGATATTGATCACACTTGTGTAATCCACATTCCACAAACACAATGATACGTTTTTCCCGGGAAAGGAAAATGAGTTGGACAAAAAAGTGTTCTTGAGAAATAATGACATCAAGGGCACGGCACATTGCTACAATGAGGTTTCAGTCCAAAAATACAACATCCCGCAACTTCTTGCTTTACTAGACCCACTTGTGCACTTTGCCTAACCCTGTGAATGACTTCAACCAGTGACGGAAACTGTCTTACATTTAATGTGGGATTTGTCATTGGAGTAGCCAGTGCTTGTCCCCTGTGTTTTGTTTTATAATAGCCATGCTTCATGCGTTGGCAGGCTACATCACTTAACTATGAAGCAACTCTCACACTGGAGAGGTGCTTTAAGGATTGACATTGGGTTCTGGTGCTGGCCATGACAGGCTGGATCCAGGATAAATAGTCATTTGGGGACATTTTGGCATTGATAAACTCATTTTATGAACCAAGAACAAAATGTATGAACAAACAAGTATTCTGCCACCAGCAGCAGTTTGTTTCAGTTGCTATAGCAACCCATACTGTCACAGTTACATAGCAGCTGTATTTTAAGTTTGGCTAACTGAAATTTTTACAATGAGCCTTTTGTCAGATTCGTGATCAAGCAAATACTGACAGGCTAAATGCACTTGTTGGAGCATTATCTGTAGGTACTCTTTTTATGCCTCCACGCCGGCGATAGTCATGGCTGGATATTATGTTTTGGGTTGTCCATCTGCCTCATTCTTGTGAACACACTATCTCAAGAATGCTTTCGGGGAATTTCCTCAAATTTGGTGGACTGAAAACATTTTGATGGTCAAGGGTCACTGTGACCTCGTGTCCATCCCACTCTTGTCAATGCAATTTCTAAAGAATGCCAGTAAGAAATTTCTTTAAATTTGGCACAAACATTCACTCGGACTCAACGATAAACTGATTAGATTTTGGGGGTCAAAGGTCATTGTTATCTTGTGCCATCTTATTCTCATGAATACACAATCTCAAGAAAGCCTTAAGGGAATTTCCTAAAATTTGGCACAAATATCCACTTGGACTCAATGATGAGTTAATTAATTTGAGGTTCACAGTCAAAGGTCAGGGCATAGTCAGCGTTAAAATGCCTAAGCCAGCTTGAACAGGAGGGTTTTCAGATGGGATTTGAAGGATGTTATGCTGTCAGACTGTCAGATGTGTGGGGGTAGGGAGTTCCAGAGCCTGGGTGTAGTGCAGCTGAAAGCCCTGGCACCCATGGTGCGTAGGCGTGAGGTGGGGGTGGTCAGGAGACCAGCAGAGCAAGCGCAGGGAGCAGGAGGGGGTGTACACCTGGATCATCATAATATTCAGCAAAAACCCTTTTCTGGCCATTATCCAACATCATAACTCAGGAACAGAAGAGGAGACGTTTGGTCAAGTACTGAACTGTTGACACTTTGGTGTCCACCTTGAAACTGTGGTGATTGTATAGATCTTCTTTACTGCCAGGCTGAAGATGTGCGTGAAGCGTCCATGTTTTAGAATATGTAGCTTCTTAGCAGCAACATCCATACTTGAAGCTTTTTCAGCTGTCATGGTTACATATGAATCTGGACAGACATGAATGTAAACTATAACTTGACTGGTTGGCGGAGGCACTAAACTGTAAGGTGGTAATTCAAATTATTATAGCGGTTTGTTTTAGTTTTTGACTTAGTTTTTTCAGTTTACTGCTAGCCAAGCTAACTAACCATATACTAACTGTCTGAGGCTAATGTAATGCTAATGCTACATTCTAACTGTTAATGTTATGTATGTACTCCTTTTATTTTAACTCTAATGAACTCTACCTGGAAGTTTGTTGTACTATGTCAATATTTCACTGGTTATTAAGAGTGTTGCTTCTTCCTGGCATGTGCGACAACGTATTTACTAGCTCAACAGTTAGCGGTATACTTTTGTGAATCCAGTGTAATTATACTTTTTCAGTTTTGCAATACCCTTGGTCAAATTCTTGTTTATGGTACGTTAGCCAACCTCTGTCTCCAACCTTTATTCAAGTGTAGCTGTTAGCACAACTGTGCAGCGACATTCATAGTGAGCATACAAGAACTTGTATTGCAAATTCCAGCGAGTCATAAGTCAAAGACTAGATGTTCATGTAGTGTGACTGACATAGTGAATGTGAGGATCAGCGACCAACCCCCTCCTCTACCTCTCACTGAGGTTCTCATGGTCCTGTTTTACTTGAAATTACCTCATTCCAACATGCCAACACTGGAACATGAGCAGGAGAAGCCAGGGGGTCTCTAGTTCTCCTCTCAGGCCAATAAACTCAGTTTATGGCTTCCATGTTTTTCTAAATTCATGGACATGAGTGATGGCAATTGAAACGTCTGTTTTTTAAGGAGCACATTTTCTAAATGTAAATGTCCTGCATTTTAGTTAGAAATATAATGTTCCATATAGGGGTGAAAACTTTGACATGTAAAGTGCTGCACACACAGTACTGTGCATTAGTTTATAGTGCACAAGAATAAGAACTACATGGACTTTAATGTGTAACATGTTCAAACCTCGACTCACATCTCTGCGTTTTAGCCCCTTTAGAAAAAGAGACTTACGATTTACAAAAATGTTGGACTTGTTTGCATTCATTTGTATATTAATGGATTTTCAGGCTGGACTGAGTAACAGAGACCGTGTTTATTAGAACCATAGCACATCAATGTTGAGTCGTCTCTTCTCAGCACAAGACTAAATTAATGGTTTTCCAAGTCATTGTTGGTTTAGGTCCAGTTTTACAGCACAGGCATATACATTTAAAGAGTAATCAGTCTTTTTAGAGGCGCATAATCATTATCTAGAATGACAATGTGATGAGAGATGTGTGATTTTGGAGATGAAATATAGCTCAACATAAATTAATAAGTCCTCAGTGTGTTTGAATAAATGTACATATTTGAATGTGTCTGCTTTAAAAACATTCCTTTTTAATAGTGTAGATGCAGGTGCTATTTCAGTTACATTTTACAGTTTTCCCTGGGAATATTAATTCTCAATTACATTAAAAAATTCCTGCCTGCCAACACCGTCTCTGTTTGTCAGCTCACAGTGGACCTACATTACGTTCCTGACACTTGTGGCTACAGATGTAAGTCTAACTGTTTCTCCAAATCTCACCATCACAGTGAGACCAGGAGACACACATAGAACCTGGATTTTCGTCTTTGATGGAAACTGCTGACTAGAACACTAAGACTTTTTTGATATCCAATCCCGCCCTGCAAAGTATCCCCAACACAGTGGCCCAACTGTGTTTATGAGGCACACTTGCGTGCTTAAAAGTCTGTCTCATGAGATTACGGTATAGGACCCATTTGTCACAGTCAGTCTTCTTCTAACCAAGCACAGATGGGATGACAAAACCAGATCTAATCAACTCCATGTTCTCTGCTTCATTGGATCTGAATCCCTGTTTTAATAGGCCGTCTAACTGTTTTCTCTACCAATTAGGCTGTGTTTGTGCCTTTTAGCACTTTGAAAAAAAGAAAAAAAAGAAAAAACCAGGAGCCTACGCAGTTAGCAAGAAATACGCCATAAATGTTTTGCTGCGACAGTGAGCTTAGTTCCACTGAAGCATGCCATTTTTCTCCTTTTGCACGGTTCTGTCAACGGATATACCACCGTTCATCATTTCCAAATGTTTCTCTCTTGTTGTTATTCAACTTCCAATGAACTTCCAACTGCTCAGAAACATACCAGTGTACTGTTAGGGACTTGTAATCATGTTAACTTTGCAGGGAAAATGTAATCACATGTAAAAAAAAAAAAAAAAAACCCAAAAAAACAGGTGGTGATAGGCAAGACTGCAGTGGCTTTTGAGTAGTACATAAACAGGTAAAATACATGTTGCATGATGTAAGTGGTCAGGGGGACAGAGGGACGTATGTCTGTAAAGCCCTCTGAGGCAAATTGTGATTTGTGAAATTGGGCTTTATAAATAAAATTGAATTGAATTAAAAAATAAATTTTTTTTTTTTAAAAGCTGACATCAAATTGTTCCAGTTCATGTCAAAACTTTTCAGCAAAAGGAAGCATATATTAAAAGACTGTATGAAAATGATTTGGGTGTGTAGAGGGGTTGAATCTTAAAGGAACAATTTTCTGACTATCCTCTTACACCTGCCAAAGTAGGGGTGGGCGATATGGCCCTAAAATAATATCACCATATTTCAGGGTATTTTTGTGATAAGGATATTCTTGACGATATGACAAATTAGTAAGAAAAATTATAATTTTGTAAATAATTTAAGAGCATAGAATAGCAATAATATAGATTATGTGGTTTTATGTGTTAACCCAACAGTTTGCCTTCAGTTATTCAGTAAAAACTAAACAAAAATGATCTCTCATTTCTTTAGTTTGTAAACAACAACAGTAACTCAGAGTGAGATTCAGATTCTGTATACGATATTACTTCAACATAATAAAAGCAAACTAACATTTCGCTTCAGCAAAGGAGGATGCCATTAATACATCTCGCACACATCTCCTCACAAACATGAGCCTCTAGTCCATGAATCATAGGTGTAGATTTGGGTGGGGACGCCGGGGACAAGTCCCTTTCAATATTTAGAGCATTTGTGCATTTGTCCCACCCAATAAAAACATGAAAGTATCAGAGGACTTTTATTTTGACAAAATTAAAGACATTCCACCGAGAACAGATGCAGAAAAAAATTCCCCAGAATGCAGGAAATTAAATGTTTGATGCTCAAAATCTCCTGGGGAAGGACCCCTAACCCCTCAGTTTAATATGTGTGTCCCCCAATATTGAAACAAAACCTACACCCTTGCCATGAGTAGATGCATGCTTCCTTTTGTGCAGTGATACGGTTGGCATTTGTAATTTGCAGAAAGAAAATAGTGATACTGATAAGTAGTGATGACTGATAAATAGCATGACAGGTAAGAGGGAAAATTTGTATTTTTGATTTTGGGATGAACTGTCACTTTACTTTCTTTGACAGTCCATTCCAGCCACTCTATTTATAAATAAAGAGGTGCTGAGTCAATGGTTATTACAGCTGCAGAATGAGTGAAGGGCCCGGGATTCCACTCAATGAAAATACTGCATATATGAATGTAATTATTTGATCAACTGTATGGCCTGACATGTACGATATCAGATGTCTGAGTGTTTCTCAAGCCAGTTACATGATGCCTGTGTCACACATTGTGTTGGAAGACATTTTTTCCTGGCAGCTCTTTCAAAACGCAGTGTTAAATATTAAAACAAAAGCCATCAATAAATCTCACAAGACAAGAATGAATCTGGGATGAGAAAACATTCAAAGATCCCTCCCCGCTCTCCCCAAAACATCAGTCACTTTCCTTCACTGAAGGACTGCCTCTAACCCTCTGATAACTTTTGTACAGTCCCTAAGCACATTTTTACAGGCCTATGTTGTGGAAGACTTGAGGGGTGATAGCATGTTGAAGAGGATGTTTACCAGAGACACCAGCCCACATCGTACTGTATGTCCCAGTATGGTGTTTTTGTTATAGTCTGTGGCCGAGGCCTTCAAAGGACACTGTTCAGCTTGGTCAGCTTTACGCGATGTGTGTGTGAGTACAGTATGTGTAATGAGGACATCCCATCCTGTTCAGACATGCAGCCATGAATATGTTATTTTTCTTTAAACAACCCAACGCACTGCAAACTCACTGATCTTCTTACTCATCATGAGCACCACTGAGAAGATTTCTTATAAAAACACCCAAAATAGACCACAGAGGGCAAAATAAAAAACACTTAGTCCCCTTATTGGTATGATGCCTGGCATGAAGGGATTATGTATCAAATGTTTGCATGCGTCCTTTGATTCGGCTCCACTGTAACAAGGTCCAGATGTTCCAGAGGACCGGGGCCCAATTTAAAGTGTCATAAACCTGTTAGCAGAGAGTGAAAAAAACACAGCCCAGGCCAGCTCAGCAATTCAAGGACCCTAATGTCTTAGTAATTTGTCTCAGTGGTAACTTCCCCTGTTGGAGAGTGTTTACTTGTTAACATTCCAGTTGGCGACTGTTAATACTGGGGTAGCTTTAAGGGCCAGAGGGGGACACAGCGACCCCAGCACACCTTGTTAGCTCAGTTAAAGGTTCAACATTGCTGCATGACTGATGTCACTTCTCAGCTCTACGAGCCCAAGCTGCACGAGGCGAGATAAATATGCACAATTACGTCAGTATTAGTTGTCTAAATTGCAGCGTATTGCAAAAGAGATTGTTTACTTAAGTTCAAGTGTAGAACATGGACACATCTGCTGACAGGAAGCAACAAAACCAAACTCTGAAGTCAGTGAAAGACAAGCTGTTTGCTAAACAACTGTACACCACTTTGGTCCAGACTCAGTACTTTTACATAACATCAGAAAAAAAACAGTTTATTGCATTAGTCAGACTAAAACTGGACTTTTAAAATACATGTCAACATGTTAGTCCAATTGAAATCACACTAAATGGAATTTCTCAACGTTGAACCAACACACCCAATTGAATTACCCCTACATGTATGCAGTCAATCAGACCCAAACTGGTTCAGGCGCTCTCTGCATGCTCCACAATTTCCGCCTTGGGCTTTGACACGGAAGTCGAATAGCATTAAATGCGTAACGGAGGAAGAAGTTGGTAACAACATGATCAAATCCAGAGCTGTGCATTTTTGGACAAACAAGGAGACACAATTAATGCTGTGTCAACTGAAAGAGTTAAATATTTTAAAATACATGGATGGGAAGAAAACATGGAGTGACGACCTGATCAAAAAAGCGTCCAGTTGTTTGGTCTGTGACGTAATAGGTCAACTGGAAAAGGTCCAATACTAACAAGCATAAAATGGGCATTTCACCACCTATTGTAGTCCAACATACTTTGGTCAGTGAATCAGGGCCCAATCCCAGTGACTTTTATGACCCTATGACTTTTCATCTGATGCTGTCATCAGGTCAAAACTACAGTTAGTCTCGTACTTTCATTTGCTACTTTTACACATGGTATTCCAATCAGCCTCAGCTGTACTTTGTGTTTACCGCAATTTAGCAAATGTTAGCATGCTAAGGGCCAATTCAAAGGTTTCACATCAGTGTGCATGAGGGTCCGCTTTGGTCCATGTGACATAAATGTCGTCATCCACCCCTGTTCACAAGGGTCTACACTGACCCCTGTGCAGAAGTCCATTTGCAGCCCATTTTTTGTGAGAGTGCGAACTGTATGCATAGCAAGTGTCTTGTTCTTCACTCCAGTCCAGTCCAAAACACTGCAGTCAAGCCAGAAGCAACCAACTCATCAAGGAGAAGTTAGTTTTAAGTTTGATATTCGACAGAAGTTTGCTCCAGACCCAACAGCATCTTCTTAGATTCACTTTCATCCGATGTCGACAGTAGTATGACACTGAGCTCACGGCCCTCTCATTTACTGTTTGAGGCTGATGCAGATTTGTAATTGTACTATAAAGAGAACTGCGTCTATGTAACTGCAGCTGCCCATGGATGTTCAATATTTAAAGTATGTCTGAGCTTTAACACTAAATAAAAGATGGTGGTGAACAATGCCACCATGTGAGCACTGTAATTGCTAAACTGAATATTTATCGAAGGTCTTTATTTAAGTGTTTACCATAATGAGACATATTAACTTAACTTAATTTAATTTGTCCTGGGAATATGAAAAAGATGATTGTTTGTCTCTCAAAATTGTATTCAATCCTCAGTGAACCACTGTGGTTTCTTTTATATACATTCATGTGTTTGCTTGTGTGTGTTCTGGTTTGTTGAAACAATTTTTTCTTAACCGAACTGTTACAGTAAGGCTGTTTATGGAAATTACAAACTGTAACTTGAGCCACAATTAGATGTAATTGTAGTTTTGACAGTTCGTACACAGATATCAAAGAGTAGTGTTACCACTTAAAAGAAAAATGTCTGTTTCCTCTGGAAACGTGACACGAAAATGCAGCATTTGGCAGCATTATAATCTGCCAGACTCCATCCAGGTGAAGCAGAGAGGCATGGCCTGTCTGTGCAACTACTGGTTCTTGGCTTGTGACCACATTCTGCTGTGGTCGCCACCCAGTTACTGTATATAACATAGTATTAACACTCTGCACAAAGGGTCTTCACACAAAAAGGCTCTAGTCTGTACAGGCTTTCTTTGTGTTGCTATGGAAGTTTCCACTGCCAGCAAGGAGTGAGACGGGGCATGCAGGCTAGTCTAATGGCAGGTACATGGAATAAGGGAATAAGTGTTGGGATTTTTTTTTCTTTGACTGACTCACAGTCCAAATGAAATACAGCTGTTTTACAGACACCACACTGGACTGCCCCCATCTTCTCTCTCTGCCTCTTTTTAAGTTCTCCCTGGTTCTCTGCTTCTGAACCAAAATTGACCGTAACTTCTTCTAAGTATCAGTATCAAATTAGATAACTGTTCTGTAATGTATCTGACCAGTGTGAGAGCTGCACAAATTACATAGTTCTGCTGGCAAATGTTTCTTTACAAAGTGTTTTTGTCAAAAAGCGTCTCACCAAGACTACTCAGAGTCTCTGTGAGGCTGTACTGCGGCACAGTAGTGCTTTGAGCTAAATGCTAATGTCAGCATGCCAATATGCTCACAATGACAATGCTAACTTTCCGATATTCATCACATTTTACGTGTTTTATCATCTTAGTTAAGCCTGTCAGCATGTTGATATTTACCTGTACTGAAGACAAATGGGTAGTTGGTGGGCCAGCTGTTGCCATGAGGCCATGTTCACTCTCAGCAGTGTGTACAGAAGCGTTGTCCTGGGCCACTGTGACAGCCTGGGGCTTAGGAAATGCAGTGATAGCACAATACCGCACGTGCAGCACAATTGATGCATAAGCCAGAAAGCGCTGACTCTGACAGGGAAAATGCTCTGACCGCGCTCCCTTCGATAGCTCAGTTGGTAGAGCGGAGGACTGTAGTGGTGAAATCAGGTATCCTTAGGTCGCTGGTTCAAATCCGGCTCGAAGGAGTGGCTTTTGAGGGAGCAGGTGCTCAGTCCATAGGGATGTGGGTGGAGTAACGGAAGGTCTCCAGTTATAGTCCCCATCCAGACCAAATGCAGAATGTGGATTGGTAGCTGGAGAGGTGCCAGTTTGCCTCCTGGGCACTGCTGACGTGCCCTTGAGCAAGGCACCCAATACTCTTAGTGGTGAAAGTCATATGTAGATATTAGTTCAACTGGGGAAATTCTGTATCTTCCCCCAATGGAAACAAGAAACCAGCATGAATTTGAACGTGATTTAAAATGATAGAAATGGTCATACTCAGAAGCCCAACCTTCTAAAAACAGCCAAACAAAACACAAGAAGTGAGGTAATCAGACAGGTTGTAATCAAACCGCCAGGTTAGCCAAGATAAAATAAGGGTCCTGTTTACACATGATATTAACATGTGTCAGCTTTAATGACATATGCATATGCCCGAAAGCACAGAGGCTGACACAGCAGGGAAACTTGCTTGAAGTACTCCCTTCGATAGCTCAGTTGGTAGAGCGGAGGACTGTAGTGGGTAAACCAGGCATCCTTAGGTCGCTGGTTCAACTCCGGCTCGAAGGAGTGGCTTTTGGGTAGTAGCTCAGTCCATGGGGACCGGGTTGGGAACTGAGGGTTGTTTGCTCAAGTCCTCATCTGGACCAAATATGGAGCGGGGACTGCTAGCTGGAGAAGTGTCACTTTGCCTCCTGGGCACTGCTGAGGTGCCCTTGAGCAAGGCACACAACCCCAAACTGCTCGGGGCACCTGTCCAAGGCAGTCCCCTCTCTCTGATGTCTCTCCATTGAGTGAATGTGTAGGTACAGTTTGTGCATGTATTTCGGACCTATGTCAAACTGACAAAAAAAATGTAATTTCCCCTCTGGGATTAATGAAGTATATCTCCCTTCTTCTTCTTCTTCTAAAGTACAGCTGATGTCATTAGTTTTGCAGGTATTTTGTCGTAAACCGATGTATCGAGTGATGCCGGGATGAGTCCAGAAATAAGTTTGCGCTTTTTTCGGTTTCCTTGTTGTAAAGTTAACATTTTTTTTAATGTGTTTTTGGTTAGATACCTGAAAAAAGGTCTGTGGTTTGTAGAAGCATAAGAGACTAGCATACCCTGTGAAGCTTTTACACGCCCTAAAAGAGGTGGTTGCAAACAAGTGGCTAAAGGAAACTACAGAGGTTATCAGGGACATTGAATGTCATCACGCCAAACACTGCCTTGTTTTGGTGGCAACGTTAAGTCATGTGACCGTGGTGTTCATAAATAGTCTAGCCTTAACTTTTAACTTCCTGTGATTGCATTTACGCTTCAAAATTTTTAAGAGATGTTCATTGTGAAGATTATTGCGCTAAAAAAAAACATGTAAGAATGATTAACTTTGTGTGCCACAGAGCTTACTTTCTGCAGTATCTTAAAATCCAATGGAAAAATCCCATTTGCTTTTTGTCAGGGGAACTAGGGCAATGCTAATTTCAGGGTTGCTCTACAAAAAGAATGTCATCCCTGCATCACTCTATTAGACAAATTAAATTCCTGACCTGATGATGACACTAGATGCTTAGGGATCATTGACGCTGTTACAATTCATCCTGAGGGGTACATAAATGTCATGACAATCCATCTAATGGATATTGGGATATTTTTTTGGATAAGTGGACATTTTCACCTGATGTGGGTGCTAGAAGGAAAGTCACAGGATTATCAAAAGCATTAGGTTTTATCTTCTGGACACTGTGAATGTCTTTAGTGTATTTTATGGCAACATATTTAGTTGTTGATATATGTTGGTCTGGACCAAAGTGGTACACCAAACAACTGACCGACAATGTCATCTGAAGAGTCACACTGTAGTGGTGCAGTAGTTCTGAGATAAATTGTCACGGATATTTATTTTTTCTCTTCGTGCAAAAGCTCAGCCCATAACTGATTATACAAATACAAAAAACAGGCCAAAACTAGGGATAAATGGTTCTCACTTGACAGCAATAATATGTAGGATACAGTACACTCCATGTTACCTTCGCTCTTTCTAGGCTTGTCTGGCATTTATGTAGCTCTTGGGGATAATCTGGCTGGATTCCATCTTGTTGATTGGGACGTCCTGGCTGCCGTCCAGCTTCTTAACTCTCAGCAGGCTCAGTATCCCCGTGTTCTGCACCGGGCCGTTTGGTTTAGCAATGTGTTTTCAGTCAGCTCATGACATGTATGTGTCAGCATGTTTATGCACTGGGGGAGTTTATGCGTAGACAGCAAAAAGTCTCAAAGGCCCTTTGGATATGAAACATGACACACTCACAGAGTGGTGAGGTACATCATGGGGGGTTGTAACACAAAACTGAGTAAGCTTTACATGCGAAGAAGAAATGAAGTATTTGGTGACGTTTAGATTTTAAGGCTCTATTTGATTTTCTTTTATCAAAGTTTTCATGACTCTTTGAATTTACTTTGAAAAGATTTACTGCTTTTGGTTATCCAAGACTTTGCTGCAGCTTTCTTGGATTATTATCATGAGGATAACACACACTATGAGTTCAGTCCCAGAAATGTTTATCATACTACCATGATTATTTCAACATACCTTAAAGGTACACAACCTGTTCTCATTCACAAGTATAAGTTGTCAAATACTAATGCTTTGTCACTTCCCTGCGGCATCTGATACTGACGCACAGGGCACCCTTTAGCGTATCTATGTGGCCCACAGTCGAAAACACGTTGGAACACATGGTTAATGTTATAAGACGGTAGTGGTTAGATT
>JAPZEB010000004.1:22354189-22373268 GCA_029783705.1 Chaetodon striatus
TCCATATTTTCTGAAATATCTCCCCAAATCCTACACACTGGGCCTTTAATCTTACTCCTACAAGAAAGGAAATATAAGGAAAGAGAGAAAGCAGGTTTACATCTGAGACATTAGTAGGTTATTGTATGGTAATACATTTACTGGACACTGCAGTAGGCTAGGATAAATTCACCCTTGGTGACAAAAAGATGGGTATCAAATAGAAGGGGGATAAGATTTACTTGGTTTTCTCTACTCTTGTCTTCCTCATCGCTCTCTCATCCCAGATGCTGCCGGTATGTATGACTGAATGCACTGGTAGTCCATGTCTGTTTGAATGTTTCACCTCCCTTTCATTACCTCATCAGCACCAGTAGTCACTGTTCTGACACTGTACAATGTGTAAATATACACAGGCACCGGCAAGCAGGTGTTTTCTTACCTGTTATTTGCTTTATTAGGCTAAGAGTTGTGTAAGATGTGATTCATGGTATGGTAGAATATTTGTAAGTGCTTTAACTTTGACTAAAAACAGCCACTGCCTCCTCCATGGCCTGCTTTCCTGCTCTCCCCCTGGTGGCCAATCTTTAAATTACTCCTCCCTTGAGTTCAACGCATCCTTGTAATGAATTGGTTACTTGGGAAAATAAAAATGCATCGCTTATTGTGTTAACATAGTCTCATTCGGGAGACAGCGTTTTGTCATGGGTCACATTTACAGTTTTTAATCTGTGGAAGGGTTTTATGAGTTGTCATGTGAGTTGCTCACAAGTCTGTACTTTTTTACTTGTCTTGTTTTCTACATTAGAGATAACATTTTGATGTTATTGTTTAATGTTTTGTCTTTGAGTGGGTGTTGAACTGTGATGCAGAAAAAGGCTTGTTCTATAGTTTTAAAACCTTACACGCATACAACTTTGTTGACAGAACCGAGGTCCATTTACTGGTAGTTCTAGAGCTTTTGATTGGATCACATGATCGTCCTCATTCATGTTGGCCTCCACCGCTGAGGAAGATTGTGGGATTTGATCAAAAGTTTCACAACAGCTTCTACTTGTGATGTGATCCTGATCCTGATAACCTGATAATTCATTTTTGACCTTACAACTGGTTTGGCGGGTCTAACTTTCAAATATTGTATCCTCATTTCTGCATCTGGATTAAATAAAAAAAAAGGATTCTCACATACCAGCTCTTGCAATGAAAATACATATGAAATTATTTAAAATTACCTACAGTGGCATAATGTAGGTTGTTCAAATAGTATAAATCTACTGTAAGCTCGCAAGTTGAATGTTAATAAATATGTGCGTTTGATGGATTTCCTGGATCTCAGGTGTCAAAATGATGGTCTTCCTATTTGCTTGTGCAGCCCAGATCCAGGGGGAGGTGGAGCGTATCTTTGAGCTCGCCCGCAGCCTGCAGCTGGTGGTTCTAGATGCAGACACAATCAACCACCCTCTCCAGGTGTCCAAGACTTCCCTGGCGCCGATCCTTGTCTATGTCAAGATCTCCTCACCAAAGGTAGGCTTCATAGTGCACTGAGATTTGTTTCAAATTGTAAAGCCCTCACTCATCACTGTACGATTTATTCCAGGGCTGGTTGGCCTTCTTTGACCTTTTGTAGGCTGGGATTTGTTCATTTATAAAGCCATACTGGGTAAACTCCCTTCGGACATTTGTACTTTGATTGAACAGAGATCTGACTGAAGCTATTATCTGAGATCTCAAGATTTAGTTACAGTATGTTTTCTCTTCCTAGTGCTCGGACTAAGTTGCGAAACAATGCTTTTATGTGCTCTGCTCCTCTCACTTGGAAAGATTTGAAACTATGTGAATTGGTTCCCTGTCTGATTTTCAAGCTCTCATAAGCACAAGGATGAATGAGTTGGTTGGGTCTTGTCATTGTACATAGGTGTTCTAATATTTCTACAGGTTACTGTGTATCCTTTATGTTTTTTTGTATGCTGCTGTCTTGGCCAAGTCTCCCTTGTGAAAGAGATCATTGATCCCAACAGGACATACCTGGTTAAATATGGGTTAAAAATAATAATAATAATAATAAAACTTTCTTTCTTTTTCTGCTTCTTTTTTCCTGCTCTTTCTCCCCTTTCACCTCTGTTGTGTAGGTGTTGACGAGACTGATCAAGACTAGAGGAAAGTCACAGACCAAGCATCTCAATGTTCAGCTGGTGGCAGCAGACAAGCTCGCCCAATGCCCGCCAGTGAGTGCCATCTAGTGGCCACTTTATGAAATTGGTGCAGTGGAAGTTGGCTGTTCAGCACTAACTTCATTTTCTCTTGAACAGATATGTAAAAATGGATTGTCATGTCATGTCAAAATGTTAAATAGCCCATTTCATTTGTTGCACAGAATTATATATTTGGCTTTGTCTCTGTACCTGACAGTTGTTGTCTTAAGTTTGTTTGAAGTTGTTGACTGGTAAAAACTAACGAGACTGGAAGAAAACAGTACCAATTTTTGTACAAACTAGAGAACTTTGGGGCCACAGAGTGGTGCAGTGGTTAGCATTGTTGCCTCACAGCAAGAGGATTCCTGGTTTGAACCTGGATGCAGAGTTTGCATGTTCTTCCTGTGTCAGCGTGGGTTTTCTCCGGGTACTCCGGTTTCCTCCCACAATCCAAAGACATGCAGGTTAATTGGTGACTTCAAATTGCCCATGGGTGTGATGTGAGGGTGAAAAATTGTCTGTCTCTATGTGTCAGCCCTGCAATAGTCAGGCACCTGTTCAAGGTGTACCCCGCCTCTTGCCCAATGTCAGCTGGGATAGGCTCCAGCCCCCCCGCCACCCCCAACAGGATAATTGGTTACAGGAAGTGAATGAATAAATTGAAATACTTAACTGTTATGCAGGGCCATGGCTACCATTGCTGGCAGGGAGGTCATGTCCTCAATATTTATTTTTCTGGGAATTTGTGGGGTTTAGCAGCTTGATGGGAATTTATATTTTACATAATAGGTATTTTAGGCTGAATACAGTATTTTTTAGATAGAATTTCACCACTATTACTAACAGCATGTGGACATCCTTATTGAGAAATCAGCAGAATAAACAGATTATAAACAATCCAAATGAAAAATTTGAAGATTTTATTTTTGGTGCACACGCATGACCTCAGTATTTTTAGAATCATGGCTTTTGTTCACACTATATTCATTATATATCACTATTGATATGGTTTTCCTTTTTTTTTTTTTTAAAGATGACCTTATTTCCTCACATTTCTTTATCTGAATCTCATTGCAAGACCTAATCACAGACTTGAGTGATTACCAAAAGAATGATATTTTTGAAGCCACCCACACTTCTGTCATGTGAAACATGGTGTCACAGACTATACTTTACTGTCTCGGTCACAGGGTAGTGCTTTTTTGTCTTCTTCTGTCACTCATTCTTTTATTCTTGTCCTTATTCTCATTCTCATTTCCTGTAGGAAATGTTTGACGTCATCTTAGATGAGAACCAGCTAACTGATGCATGTGAGCACGTCGCTGATTATCTGGAGTCTTACTGGAGAGCCACTCATCCACCAGAGATGGAGCCTGCCAACGCACTGGTGGCCCAGCTGGCTGGGAACACACTGCCCACCAGTCCTTCAGCAATACCGGTACATGAAACTCAGACACATATATGGGGAAAATAATTCATAAACAGTGATATTATAGGATCTAATATCATTTGCAAAGATTTCATGCCGTCATCTCATCTCATCCCACTCATCCCATCTGTACAGACAGTCTGCTGAATGTGGAAAACCATTTGCAGAGTAAATGATGAGCACAGCAGGAATGTTAATTTTTCTAGACAGAGGATGCAGTGTGCTGCATCGGTATTGTTTTCCATTTATTCATCTAACATTTCCATTTCATTTCTCCTCATCCTACTCCCATGGAAAGATGAAGAAATGAGATAGGTGTACCTCTGGTGAGTGAGATACCCTTTTATTCTGCTGTAGCTGAATTTTCACCGCAGTAATAGAGATAAGTTACAGTAGCCCCTTCTTTAGAAGCTAGAAATAATGTGTATATATATTGTATAAAAAAAAAAACAAACTGTCGAATATAGAAGTTTTTTTTTATTTTTTATTTTGTACAAAAAATCCAAAATGCTAGAAATATATCACTACGATGTCATTATAACTAATATGTGGATTTATTTTTAGCATTTGGAAATAAAGCAACCATTTGAAAATCAGTAAATGTACTTTTTAGAGGTACATATGCCATGCCACATGTTGAAGTCTGTGTCAATGCCAGCTTGGTAATATTACACATGAATTTCCAATGAGAAATAATAGGGAGTAGCAGTAATAACATTAGCCTATACTACGCAAAGCTATCGCCAAGGTAGTGAGAGATGAACTACAATCAGTTGCTGGTTTATTAGGTACGTCTAGCATAAACCAATGCACTCTACTGAGTGGATGTGTCTCAGATCATTAACAGGTACCACAGCTCAGGATCAAAGAGGCTGACCTTGCAGTTGTAATCGTAGCATGCATGAAATCCCTGCTGTTTGCTAAATATACCAGACACTAGATATACACTGTTTCAGATATCTTATAAGCGCAAAAACACTAGATGTGAGTTTCTTGCAGCTTATATAGGCAAAACCTTACTTAAAAGAAACTGTCACAGCAAGTACAATTATTATTTATCAGCTTCTTCATGTAGTATAGGCCTCAGGCCTCAGACCGAACTCCTTAAAGGTATACTTTGCAAGCGTACTGTTTGTAAACACGCTTGCCAGCAAAAGTGAAAGTTATATCCAACCCTGGATACAGTCTTGTTTGGCGTTTTGCCTCACTATATTATTTACTTTTTTATGGCGCTGTGTCTCTTAAATGCCTACTGCTTACAGTTGCATGGCATGAGTTTGTCAAGTGGGACATGCCCCGCAACATTGCAGTCAACCAATCACAGCCCTCTGACATCATCAGTGTGCTGCTCCTGGACTTATTTCAAAAAATTTCTTTGAGCTTCTTCAGAGTTAAGCTAGTTTTCTAAATTGAAGTTAGTACAATCCTTAGTAACACTGAACAAAAACCTGCAGGGTTAGCTTGCTAAATAAGTAGGCTACAACAAGTGAGCTTGCCAACAGGCTAGTATATTGTTGACTAACAAAGAGTAAGGGTAATGTCATTTTCAGTTGCAAACCCCTGCAATTAACACATTTTCCCTTTCTTTTGGATGCTACTGCAGGGTTAGCGAGTTAGCTTGCATACTAGGTAGGCTATATTAGCAAGTTAATTGCCAGTAGGCTAAAATACTGTTCATTCCAATCATGTCGAGCTTTCACACTGGTTGGTATTCGACCTCACCTGAGCGCTGTCGGGGTACACACCCACAAATGTCCTAAGCACAGAAAATAAGAACATGAATTAAAAATAATAATAAATAGATAAAGGCAGAGGGCAGAGTCACTGCAGAACACACACCACCACACACTTCTAGTTGGCCATAAGTGATGATTGAGAGAGATTAATTCTGTATGAGTCTATACATTGTTTTTTAGGAAAATTCTGCCTGGTATATATTTAATGTCATATGCCAAATGTCTAAATAAAGGTAAAACTCAGCACTAAAGTACTGATCACAAAGCTTGCCTTCTGCACTATTGATGCAACAGTTGTCTGTCTTAACTGGTGTTCTCTCCTCACCTTTACCTTTAAAAAAATCTATATATATCCACCACCTCATTCAAATCCACAGCTCTGATCAAGTCATTACATGTACATCTTGGATAATGATCATTTTCCATTACCTTTGTAAGCACTCGTTTTTGATATAAGAATAACTCTTGTTTATCTCTACATAAGCTCTCATTCATTCTAATTTAACTTGGAGTAACCGTGGGATTACAAACATGCAATTATTATTATTTTTGGCCATTTTATACAGAGAGTGATTCATCAGATTATCAAAAGGTCAATCAAAAGTTAAAACTGGATTGATTAATTTAATGGTAAATAAAAAAAAGTAGTTCAAGCAGCTGTAGAGCAGATGCAGAGAAGCCTGAGGCAGCAAGTGTGTCTGTTTTCATGTGCGTAATTGCACAGAGTTGCACTCAGTGGCCCAAGGTCCCATGATAAAACAAGGAATTATAATCCAAAAATATTCAAATTGCCTCTGGTGTGATTGCCAGTTTAGGCACTTGAGAGCCAGCTGCCTCCCTAACAGCAGCTGTGTTTGTGCACATGGACGTGCAAATAGTGTGAAGGTGAAGACATATACGTTTGGGCACAGTATTTTTTGTGTTAGAGCAAGTTTTCTATATCGATGTGTCCTTTAAGTGTATGTATGTGACATTGCGTTACGTTTTCTCGTCCCAGGATGGGCAGAAAAACAAGAAGACAGCTGCCCCCAAGAGGAAGGGTTCCCGGGAAAACCATCTAGACCTGGAGCCCCCTTCAGCCCCAGCACAGGAGCAGAGGGCTGAGGAGGGCCAAAGAGAGGAGGAGGAACGACTTCTGAGGACTGAACCAAAGAGACCCCAGCACACCCACCACCATCACCATCACCACCACCACCACCGTCGGATGGAGCACCACAGCCACACCCAGCACAACCAAACATCCGGAGGCATGGAAGTACAGTCTAGCAGGGATTACAGCCAGAGGCTTCCCCGCAGGCACCTGCCTGAGGAGAGGGAGGAGGAGGTGGAGGATGTGGTCGAGGAGGACGAGGACGAGACCCGCTATAACCACCGAGGCCATAACCACCACCATCATAACAGCAACCACCACCATCACCACCACCACCACCAACAACATCACCACCGTGGGAACAGCCAGCCGCATGTTGGGGCAGACTATGAACAGGAGCACAATGAACGCAACCGGCAGCACAGGCATCACCAGCATATTCCACAACGGACACACCACACGGATCACTATCCTGCGCACAATCATCACAACTACCACCACTACCATGGCAGAGACAGAGACAGAGACAGAGACAGGGACAGAGATAGAGAAAGACACAAGGACAGGGAAAGAGACAGAGATAGGGACAGAGATAGGGATCGAGGTAGAGACAGAGACAGAGATGCACGACAATGGCACAGGGATTCCTATATACATTCGTGACTGCTGTTTCTTCTGTGGGCTGGTGCATGGTTTTATGCTGCTCAAGTTATAATGCACTAATGGAGGGCAGGGTGTGTCATCTTTGTAGACAATGTTTCCTCATATTGTTTACCATTTTTTATTTTTACCCTCTGCGCACACTTTATCCTATTACCAAAATCAGTACTATCACTTGGTTTTTGTCTGTCTTATTTTCACCTAATTAATACAGCTCTATCTGAGTGTATTTTTGCACAAACATTAAAAGCAATGGTGTGCTCATTCAGCATGGGTTCAAACCTTTTTGGTTTTGTATTGGTAACGCAAATCATACTGAAGCCAATAACAGTTGAGTCAATAGTTTTGTTTTATTCATTATCTCAAGATCACCAGTTACTTTATTACTACTTTACTCTTATTATCTAGAGTCTGTTCATTTGATTAATAATAGTAAATAATAATAATAATAATAATAATAATAATAATGATATCTTAATAATAATAATAATGTCGCCAGGGTTGTCCCTTGTCACCGATCCTGTTTGTGATATTCATGGACAGGATCTCAAGGTGTAGCTGGAGGGTGGAAGGGGTCAGGTTTGGGGACCTCAGAATTGGTGAAATGTGGCTCTGTTGGCCTAGCATGCACTGGGGCAGTTTGCAGTCAAGTGTGAAGCAGTTGGTATGAGAGTCAGCACCTCCAAATCTGAGGCCATGGTTCTCTGCCAGAAACTGATAACTTGCCCCTTTAAGTTTGGGAAAGGGTTACTGCCTCAAACGTGGGAGTTCAAGCATCTTAGGGTTTTGTTCACAAGTGAGGGTAGAGTGGAACATGAGCTGGATCGGTGGTTTGGTGCGGCTTCTGCAGTGATGCGGGTGCTGCGCCGGACCGGTGTGGTGAAGAGGGAGCTGAGCCGGAAGGTGAAGCTTTCAATTTACTCGTCTATCTATGTCCCAACCCTCACCTATAGTCATGAGCTCTGGTTAGTGACCGAATAAATGAGATCACAGATATAAGCGGCCAAAATGAGTTTCCTCCGTGGGGTGGCTGGGCTCAGCCTTAGAGATAGGGTAAGGAGCTCGGACATCCTTAGGGAGCTCGGAGTAGAGCTGCTGCTCCTTTGCGTCGAAAGGGGTCAGTTTAGGTGGTTTGGGCATCTGATCAGGATGCCTCCTGGGCGCCTCCCGTTAGACGTGTTCCAGACATCTGGGGTGCTTTTCTTGGCCTGCTGCCCCCACGACCTGGCCCCAGAGAGCAGATGAAATGGATGTTTCCCTAAACAGATTATTACGAGAAAACATCTCTGTTTTCCTGATATGAAATAATCAATTTGTGATCTTGAGACTGGGATAAAATAAAACAGCGGCTGTTCCCGGCCTCCATGCAATTAATGCATTTTATGATTTTTGTTTCTACAAAGTTACACAAAGGGATGTTGTGTCTAATCAGATGGTCAAAAAATGAACAAAAAACAAAACAAACAAACAAACTGAAAAAAACAACAACAAGGGAACAACAGACTTGTGTGTTTCAGTGTCACATCTGACTCTGCCCCCATGTGTTACAATCAGTGTATTTTCAGAAGCCAACAATTTATTTTAAACATTGGTAAGGAAAGTCCAACTATTTTTCTACATGATTCTAAAGGGAAGTCATACTTTGCTTCCTACTTTTCTAAATGGTGTTCAAGCATATTTATTGACTTGCATTTGCTCTTGTCTGGAAGCATGAAAAATCTTTTGGTGACACTGACCTGTGCTATATGCTGGATACTCTATGCATCTTCTTGTGATAAAATATATTGCTTGAATACAATCTCTATGCATTTGTATATACTTCATAATTGCCTTGTTAGGTAAATTCAAGGAGAACCAGAGAGCTTGTTGCACTGTTTAGTAGAACTTGACCTACTGTGTATGATTGCTTTGAGTTGATGAGACTGAATTGACTCTGTTCCTTTCAAAGTTATTTGTTTTGGTTGTTTTTGTTTTGTACAGCATTCAGAAGTTGGTTTTGACAAATATGCATTCAATTGTTGAAAATCATTAAAATACAAAACAAATAATGTGTTAATTGATATTTATTTGAAGATGTCAGCGCTTCCCTCACTTATTACTCCCCAGGGGTCTCATTTATAAACCTTGCATACGCACAAAATGAGGCCTGAAAGTTGTGATCTATAAAAACAAACTTGATGGGAGAGACTCTGACCCATGCTTCTGAACATTTTGGAGACGGGAAATCGGCGATGCCGATGGTGAGGTGGAAGCCTGACTGTAGAAATTGTCGAACTTTTTTTTGGCGTGTGCCATTTTTGGCTTTTGTCTGTATGTACATTTTTTAGTATGGATCCTATGCATTGTTTTATGAATGAGACCCCAGATCACTGACGTCCTTGACATGGAAGTTGCATGATGCATTAATGTGTATATCACCTTAATGTTGCAGCTGGTAGAAGTGTTTCTACTACAAATTACTTTGATGATTAGCTTGTGATTTTTTTTCCTGGGGATGAATAAAGATTATTTTAATTTATAATAATAGGCTAAATCATAATTTATTTGTTGATCATATTTTGTATTATTCATCTGAATCTGCAAAGTAGCTCAACTTAAGTTCTATCAAGTAAATGTAATGGAGTAGAAAGTACAACTTTTGCCTCTGAAATGTAGTTGAGTCAAAGTATAAGGTAGAAAATGGAAGTGACTGTGTTTCTTTCCACAACATATTATTATAGGACAGCTTGAGTATTACAGGATGGGGGGCAGAGAGAAGGACGATGACACCCAGCAAAGGGCCTCAGGTTGAATAGAACCCAGATCGCCATAAGGTCTCAGCCAACATGGGACACGTACTCTACCAGGTGAGCTAGAGGTCGCCCCCCTTTCCGTAACATAAACAAACTGCTGTTTCCCTGTGTACGGTCAGTGATGGAGCAGAAGGTATATGCAGGGATACAGGGTACACCCACCTCTTTGTCTGGGCATTTACAGTATACCCACCAATCAGCCAAAAAAACACTGGAATATAAGGAGAGAGTACCCACTTCCTTCTTGGTAACCTACCCATCTACCTAGTAGTACACCTCATCAACAAGCCTGTTTACATTCTTTGTGCTAAGCTAAGCTAAGCTAACTGGCTGCTGTCTATATATTTCATGTGAGTGCATGGTATCAAGCCTCTTTTATACCTCTTCACCAGAAAGCAAATAAGGGTATCTCTCAAAATATGGACTTATTCCTTTGGTCAGTGTTTTGCTCAATCAATGTATCTCTGTACAATTTAGGGGGGGTGTATTGGCAAAGGGAATATGATATAATATGTATGATTCCTTTAGAGTATATTCACCTGAAAATAGGAATCCTGTTTTTGTTGCCTTAGAATGAACCATTTGTATCTACACAGGGAGCAGGTCCTCGACCATGGAGATCCCCATCTTGCACCGCCATGTTTTTACAGTAGTCTAGAACAGACAAACCAAACACTGGCTCTAGAAAGGGCCATTCACATTTTTACATCAGCCACCATAGTTGGCAGCCCCTCTGCAATGAGAGCTTAGAAGCTCTGCTTTATTCAGTGTTTTTATGGGTTTAAATCATTACGGGTCAGTCTGTTTTGGAGATAAAGATAATTCGGCTCACGTTAAAAACTTCCTGGACGACTGAATCAGAAATAAGGTGAGCACACATTAAGTTATCAGAGGAAAAGAGTGAGCACACATTACCAGGTGCTGGGAAAGCGGGCTGTCTGCAACATGCCAATAGGGCAGGAGAAACTGATTTGTAACGTGAATCTGCTTTATTCAGTGTGTTTACCAGTTTAAATCACCAGAGGCCTGTACTACGAAGCAGGATTTGGAGTAAGCGAGGTAACTTCAGGGTTAACTCTCAGTCCTACAAAGGTGGTTCTCTTTTTACCGGGATAAATCATGGTGGTAACTTGTGCTGAACAGTTAACCTCCTCCGGAGCAGGTTAACCACTGGGTAATGGATCACAGCCTGTCAACATCCTGACCTTTGACCAATTGGACCACTAAAGAAAAAAATATTCATGAATGAAAGTCCGGAGTCTCAGGTAAAAAAGAGGAGCCTATATATTGCTAGAGGTCAGTAGAATCATTTAATTGTTCCAGGGCTCTATTTCCACTTGTTTTTTTAAAACAGAGCTTCTAACAAATACAGATATTGTTTTTACACTTAACATGATTTCAGTACAATTTGAAATTATACAAAGTTTATTGTAGTCCACAGTATTAATGCTGCACTCTGATTCCATTAGCTCAAAATAACATGAGACACCTACGCGATGAGAACTAGGATAAAACTGATTATATCTTATTGGTAAAATAATCCACACACTGTGAATTGGCTCCCGTTATTATAAATACAAAATGTCAGTCAGATATACTTCATCAGTCATTGACTAGGTATCTTTTCCACTCTTTACATCAGTAGCAGAAACAGTCCGGTGTTACTTGAAAGTGTTTTTTGAGACATATTCAGAGTAGTATTATCATCATCCAATCCAATACCATCATCATCATCATCCAAGTGAACAGCAAAAAATACTCTATACTAATGTCACATAGGCCCATAGCTCAGTGATACCTGTGTGCAATTTAAGTCTCGGATGACGGTAAATTTCTGAATAGTGTTTTCAATGTTTCTAGATTTTCAGTTTTAATATTGCAGATTGTCGTAACATATGTCATACAGTATATCACATATCATATGAAGCAGCCCTCTTCATTCATGGTTCTGATGACGTCGCTTGCAATTAACACCCCTGCCTCTTTCACATGAATGTGCTCCTGGCTGGATAGGAAAACCCAGAATTGAATGAACTAGCCAGCTTTAGTACCTGTTATCTAGATAGACAATGTTAGGGTTAGTCAAACCAGATGACAAAGAAGACATCCTGGGTACGTTGAACTGGCTTCGTAGTACAGGCCTCTGTTTGTTTAGGAGAGAAAGAGAGCTTGCTGATAATTAGGCTCCCAGTGGAAACTCTCTGAACACTGAGGGAATTCTAACTGGGAGAAGTTTCACCACGTTGCAACGTGCAATCCTGTTATTCATTACTCATGTACATGTAAACGCACTGACTGTGCCTTTAATGTGCTCTCATGGCAGTGTTTTCAATGGGTGAAACAGCGCCCCCAGGCGGTGAAGGCTGGTAAGTGTCATCCAGTGAGAGAGGTGGAGATGGTGAAGCACTGACAGCGCAACAGGTGAGGCTGGCATTCCTTAATTAAAACATGAGTAACAGACAAACTGAATGTGAGCGGACGGGTCTCTAGAAAAAGAAACTCTGAAATTAATTGTAAAGACAGTTGCAGTCATACTCTGGTCTCACAACGAACATTAGAAAGTTAACCACACATTTAAGCTAATTCACGAGGAAACAACAGAGTTAACGTTCACGTCGGCTAGCTTGTTTTCAGTGTTGCTAATAATGTGTTAGCTAACTAGCTGGTGGTTTTGGCTAGCTAGCAGCGATGGAGTAAGATGATGAGGACTTCTTGCAACAAATGGATGACCAACACGGCCACAGTTGGACAAGATATGGCATGAATACTTCAACTCCATGACAGAAAGGAGAGTGGACTTCCTTAATTAACCATTTGAAGGTACTTGTATAATGATACCCATATGTTTTTTGTCAAAATTTGTAAAAAAAATCTCAACTTTGCTTATAATAATGAGGCAATCATCCTGCAGCACTTTGTAAACAGATAATTTGGCCCTAAACCTGAATACTTGAAGTCCAGTATTTGAAATTGTTCAAATATGTGGTCCTTTTCTCAAGTGGACCAATTGTTTTGGTGCTTTGAAATTAGTCAATCTAAGTCTTAGGTTCATAAAAGTGGTGTAACATGAATGAAATAATAGATAAATGTATGATAATGAAGTCATCTGTCACTCTACTTTAAACAGAGGGACTGAGATAAAATCGGACTGAATGATCCCTCAATATATCAAGCCTCATGGGATGTGTGCAAATTAAAAATGTCCTCCAAACCAAATGTCTACTAATAGTTAAAAAAACAAACAAAAACTATTTACAATAAGTTTGACACAAATGTGGACAGATGCACAAATCCACAATTTACGCACGGTGAGAGGCAGATAACATGTTGAGCTTTCCTCTGTCACTAACAACTCATGAAAGTAAGAACAAGAGTCCACAGATTGATGGTGATGTTTCACAGACTGCCATTAGAGAATCCTGAAAACACCTATGTTTTTGAGACTTCTCAGCTTTACTGGCAAGTTTAAAACATGTGTTAGAAAAGAAATCAAAGAATATCAAAAGTCACTAGTCACTAGTTATTATAATTTTTAACAGGGTAACTAGTATTCTGTAATTAATAACATTTCAAAAGTAACCTCACCAACACTGGTGACAAATGAGTTATCAAGGTATGAGGCTTTTAAGTGAAATAAGAATTGTACAAGCCTCCAGTGGCAGGCAGAGGAGAATGTAGTGGCTGCTGTTGGGTGCCGCATGTGAGTCACTGGGCTCTGCCAGTTGTGGGTCCTGTCTGTAAAGAAACAAAACTTTAGGACAATAATATCACAACTCTCAACTTGAAGATAGAGTTCCAGTAATTTTACATTAACTATAAACACAAACACAAATTTAGTTCTGTAAAAGTCAAAGCCACATCTGCACAGAACAGTGTGATAATAGTCAACTGCCAAAACATAACTTTTCATCAGTACTATTAGTAAAAGAAACTTACTTTTACAGAGTAAAACTTTGCTGATGTATAGTTAATTTTTACCAAAGTTAATGACTATCCATACAAAAATCCATTTTACATATTGCACACAAAAGCAGCACTTAGCCAAGATGGTCACATTTATGCACAAAGTGCATTATTACTGAGATGTTGCAAAAAAGCATTTGAAACAACAAAGAGGTGCACATAGCACCCATAGCTTCCTAAAACAATATTGATGACAATACCTCATCTGTTAATTATTTCAGGGAGGAACCGATCGTGCGCCTGATGTTTCCTTCCCAGATGAAGAGATGAGACAATGTGAGATGGTATTTGCTGGTTTACCTCTCTCAACTCCAGTGAAACAGAGGGACAACCAAGCAAGTTCATCTGAGTCATCACAAAGAATTACGCTTTTCCTTACAAGCCCAAAGCAAAGAGAAAAAACAACATCCACATCTGGGACCTCTTATGCCTTGCCTCCAATATGGGCTCAAACAACAGTAACACAGAATTTAAGACAGTTGTGTGTTGTATATCATTAATTTTGGTACAGTGTTTCGAAAATGTTGATTCATCACAAATTTTTCCACTTTACTCTTTCTCATTTACACAGGCACTGCCAGGGCAGTCTGGACAAGATGTGTCATTGAACAGCACCTTGCATGACACCAGCATGGATTGTGTTGACATTCCACCAAACCCTGCTGAGGTGAGCTTGGTTCATTTGAGCCGCATTTCCTTCTTAAGGAGCACATCAGATTCCACAGGTGCAGAACAAACATTGGAGGAAAGTAAATGGATCGTGAATGAGTGCAGTTTGACATCTAGTGGTATTAATAACTACTTCTGTAGGAAGAAAATTGAAAGCGGACAAACTACTCGAAATTAAACGCTGAATGATAATAAACCATTTTGGAACATGGGTTGTAAATTCTGAATACAGTTAGCTTCTGCTTTGAAGAAATTTTCACGGACGACTTGGCGATAATTGAAGCCTTTTTATTTATATTAAATGTTTAGTCATAATAAATAAGTAAATCAGGTATGAGCATTTAACTGAGTATAAGAATAAAAATGAAAAAAATAAATAAATTTTTTTAGATGGTAAAATAGAAATACTTGGTTTGGTGACAGTGAAAGAGAGTATGGGGTTTGCAGCGTACCAGAGAACAAACTAGCTAGAAGATACAATTTTAATCTGAACTCAATAAACTTATAATTAAGGATTTATAACGCTATCTGACGTCAGCTCTTATCACGGCAGAAGATGGCAGTTTGCCTTTTTTGTGCAGCGATATCTCTAGGTGGCTTTTCGAGCGAGATCCAGCATGCCGTTTTCTGCTCGGGTGTTGTCAGCATCTTCATGGCGATCCAATCAGGAGGTACCCGCTGAGAGGCAGTGGCAGTCGGTCGATGGAGTCAGAAAGCGGCCGCCCTTAGCTGACCTTGAGACTCCCATCAAAATGCCTTAAGGCAGATAGGCTAGTTCACAAAGTCTCTGAGAGGGGGCGTGTACTGATTAGTGATACAGTGTGGGATGGTTCTTGATCTGTCAGTTATAGTCAGATAGACTTTTGAGCAATGCATTTTCTTTAATTAAATAGTTAGGATAATTTTGTTTGGCCGAGTGAAACTACTTTTCAAAATCATCAACATGAGTTCTACCAAAGTATAAAAGAAAAACTTGAATAGGTTTGCTTCACTAAATTGGTTAAAATATGAATGACTACGGCAATTAAGAAAACATCAGAGAAAAACACAGGAAAAAAGTATAAAACTCACATCTTCTACTTTTGTCGAGCATTACTTAATTTGACAACAACAGTGATTGTAAACACAAATGGTACATAATTATATGTGGATAAGCAACCCTCTGAGAAAACAGTTAATCAATCAAACATAATGCAAAAAATCATTTAATGAGCTGCATTAAACTTGTAACCACCTAACTATTAAACTCTAACTTTCAACACTACTATTAATAGAACAAAAATTAAATGGAACTTGAGTTAAACTAATGATAATATTACAAGTTAAAATTGAAGATGCTTATATTGCTGGCAGCCACTGGATGGCATTGTGACTCCACCTGCCTTAACACTACCGTAAGTCTGAATTAGTATAACTTTGTCAGATAGAATGGTAAAGAAGTAGAGACTGGGCCAGTTTACCCAGAGGCACAAGTTGAATAACACTAACTTGTTTAGTGACTGATTTGCCAGTTAGTTTTACCTTAATTCCAACTTGATTGAAGAAGGTACATGTTGACTCAACCAAAGGACCCTTTCTGCTGCTGTCTTTGATAAAGGTTTCATGAGAGACCTCAGACAGATGTTCCTCTTTAAACATTTTAGTACATTGAAAATATTCTGTGCATTGTTACAGCTGGATTCTAGATTCTTCTTTGAGATTTATTCTGTATAACAGCCAGTTCTTCTGAAATTAATTTGTCTGCTTTTGTTTGTCTGTAGGTTCCCTGGAAGTATACTGCAATACGGTTGGAAGAAACAGCATTTTCAGTATGACTGCATGAAAGCCTGCATACAGCCAGCTATCCAGGAGCACAGTGAGAACACAAATTGGAGACAAGCCACAACTGACACAGGTAAATGGCAGTCAATTAAAAGACAGTCAATCCACACCCATTCATTTTTTTACTTACCGCCGAGGTGATAGTTCAAGCATCAAGCTCTTCATCAGACAAATACAATACAGAGACGGACCCTTTAAAAACCTACTAGACCGGGGGTCGCATATATAAACATTGCGTAAGCATAAAACAAGGCCTGAATGCACAGGCCTTGTTTTGTGCACGCAAAAGTTGTGATCTGTAAAAGCAGACTTGGTGGGAGAAACTTTGACCCACGCTTACAAAAATTTTGGGGGTGGGAAATTGGCGACGCAGATGGTGAGGTGGAAGCCTGATTGTAGAAATTGTTGAATATTTTTTTGGTGCACGCCATTTTTGGCTTTTGTGTGTACGTACATTTCTAGTATGGATCCTATACAGTTACAGACCCCAGGTCACCTGACAGAGCACCTGACAGGTTACCTGGCATTGTTAGGCCTACTTAGATTAAGAGATACATACTTACATATTACATACATGCATCATATCTAATGTATATGTATATAAAATATGTATGTATGTATATATATATGTATAGAAGTTAAATGTTTTGTTGTACAGGCTGCAGATTTGTAGCATGAGTATAAAGGTATCAGGAAAGTCCACTGTAGTTTGAGACTATTTATGATCTGTCTTGGGAAAAATGTCATTTTCAGTTACCTTTTAAAACAAATATAGCACTGAAAAAAATGCAGAAATCGCTTACCTGAAGACCCTCTTGTGATGGTATCATTCCAGCCACAATACAGCGATCTATGACTTAGAACGAATGTGGACCCTTCCCTTCAACCTATCCCTATACCTTTGGCTCCATTGCGCTGACCACATCCATCTTCAGACTTGGCCTTCATCGTCATCTCAGTTACAGACATGAGTTTTGTGACTGCATCTTGCACGGTTTTGACGCTATTGTAGTTACAAAATCTGTCCACAAGCAGTCACACACATGGACGAACAGACACCTGACAAAATACTCACTGGCTTCTCTTATTAGTTCTCGCTACAATAGGTGCCACCAGCACCACATTCTGCAAGGATGACACACCCCCACACAGAGACTATCACAAGGTGAAAACAGTACCAGCCATTGCAACGTTGTCATGGCTGGCAATTATCTTTATTTATTATGTATGTCATGTGATTTGTTATGTTGTCAATTGATAAATATGTTTAAATTTAGTTAGAGATGAATTAATCAGATTATTCAATGTTCAGTGTTTATTTTTCACGTAAAATCATAAAGAAAGAAACAGCAACAACAACCAGCAGATAAATGTAAGGGATATAAATGTCAAATATTTTTGTCTGAGAAGTGGGGGACTAAAAGTGTAAACACTTTACAAAAATACAGATAAAAAACATTGTTTAACCAAGTACAGGTATGGGTAATTTCTTAGTTGTCATAAAATTTACAGATAAACATAATTTCTAATGATTACAGAGAAATGTATATCGAAAAAGACATCCTAAATCTCATGTTGTTTTTTGGGATAAGCTAGTTATTGCCAACTACATTGAAATATCTCTCATTTTAACACTAAACATAATCTTGTCAGAATGCCATCAACCCTCTCCCCAAATAAGTTTTACATTTTATGTCCCAGCAGATTTCGCTTGTATTTGTATCACACAGTTAAATCTGGCCCAGGATTCTCTTTCTCTGCATTTGCTACATGTTTATTGGTGTTGACTTAACCAGACAGGGACTGCTCATTGTTGAAGATGATTGGGTTGACAAAGGTGCCAGGTCTAGGTAAGCGGTGCCCAGACTTCTTGAAGAGAAACAAGGCAAGTACTGCCCCTATGGCAATTGCAATGATGACCAGCACAACAGGCAAAATATTGTGGCCTTGGGTTTGAGAATCCACCGTTGGATGTACTGTACAGATTCAACATGTGGATGATGAGCCAGAAGAACAAATTTATAATTATGAATCAAATAAAAAAGATGAAGAGATGTAACTTACCAGTCGTCTGTGGTGCTTCTGCTAAAACTAGAAAGAGAACAAACATGTTAAAAACAAAATACTAGAAACATAGAAGGCACATCAGTCCTGTGTCATTTCATTTAGTGCCGGGCGAAATTGCCAAAACAATTTGTGGCAGTATCACAATATGAACATATTTTGTTTGTATCAATGAAAAAAAAACAGGTATGTTTCCTGACGAGTGTAAGACTCCAGAATATTTAATATTTAACATTTAATATTAGATGTTGCCAAGCTTCTTGTAGCATTTTGCACTGAACACATCTCTGGCGTGGTGAAAAACACATGCATTGTGTGAGATGTGGGTTTTCCAAAATGTCTGTTTGTATTATTTATTGGCTTGCATTACAATTACAGTATGGCATGAAGGTGTTATTTTTAACAACTGAAAACATGAATTAACACTGTTGAAGGTAGCCTATAGCAAAAATCAACACCTTTGCATGAGTCCATACAAGCACACCAAAAAATATGGCATATTGCCCAGCACTATTTCTATTGACATTATACTCTACATATCAAAATCAGTTCATTGATTTATATTTTAATATATATATATATATATATATATATATATTTTTTTTTTTAATTTTTTTTTTTTTATCTAATCTATTGTTTCAACAGTATGTATTACACATTCTCATTATTGTAAAAACCTTTCTT
>JAPZEB010000004.1:22382481-22392977 GCA_029783705.1 Chaetodon striatus
TCTTAAACGTCTGCTTGGACTCAAGGATGAACAGAATAAAATTTGTTGAAACTTAAAAAGGCACATCCAAGGCACACTCTTACTTACTTTTTTTTTTTTCTTAATTTTATTATATAAAATGTTTTTGCAAAATAAAGGAGTGGAAGAAGACTGAAACAGAACTAAAAGGAGTTTGAATATTTGGCTTCTATTTGTTGGGTGGCCAGACTGTTGTTAATGTGATGTATAATATTCAGAAATGATAATTACAATGATCATGATTAATTTGACATTAAAACATGAAGACAAATTGGCCTAACCCTGCATCTAATGCACAATCAAATCAATAGCGCTTACAAGATCTGACCGACAGTCTGGTTAAATATCACTGGTATCAAGCCAACCTGATAACGGTAAGTATTTAAAAAACAATTTTAATAAAAATTACATAGAGCAAACAAATTTTTGAACTGGTCACATCATCTACATGTCACATGGTTTTGTAAGTCTTCTTTAACTTCTTTTCTCATTTTTATTAATCAATTGTTCATCATTTAATTCATACTCACCTATATGTTCTATCAAGATCTACGTTCAGGCCTATCCAATAATAATCTACCCAGGTTCTTGACACCTACACACACAGACAGAGGCATACAGTAAAACTAGCAGTAGGCTACTTGTGTTGCAGTATGATTTGAGCTTAAATGACACAACTGATGAATAATGTCAGTAATGCAGTATAAATGTTGTTCCTTACCTGTTTCCATAAGAATACACTCTCAGCTTCACTGTTGATAGTTACCAAGTCACCATGGCTCTGTTGGCAGAAGCGTCGAGCATCTTCCATGGCCATACTGACACCGTTAAAATAATACTGAGACCCCCTCCATTCTAGCCACCCGTCTGAGGTCGTGTTGTATTCTGAAAACATTTCAAAAATATTTAACATATGACAGTACATGTGTAGGGCTAGATTTCTGTTGCTGTTTAGCCATGCCAGCTGCTTATTTTGGTAATCCCCTGACATTTCCTCTTTTGCCATCACAAGGTCAACATTGGTAGCATGACTGGAAAGGTCTCAGCAATTATCAGGCTTGCCACAAAATCTGGTACAGACCTCAAATTTTGTCTAACGCTTAAATGACATCCCCATCAGTCTCATCTGTACTTTGTGCAACGCTAACTACCAAATGTTAGCAGGTTAAAACATTCTCAACTGAGATGCTACATGTAAAACACTGTATCTGCTTAAAATTAACATATTAGCATTGTCATTGTGGACACAGTATTCTAATGTTAGCATTTAGCTCAAGTAGAGCTTCACAGAGCTGCTACCATGGCTTTTTGTTCTTGGTAAATGAAGTCTGTCATTTAAATATAAGAATAATAAGATGTGTAGCTAATGTGTCCCACGAAATGTCAAAATAAGATCACAGAGAAGTAACAGCAGCAAATTTAAACCATCCAGTGGAATTAAGGTTTAGGTTAAAAGCATATTTGCCATTTTATTCATGTAGTTATATAGAAAAATTGCCCACTCACCAGGAACAACAGGGCCAGGGGCCTGTTTTGGAGTCAGGCCTGTAAGGACATACACAGAGGGAAATACACTCAGAACTCTGAATAGAGCCCTGGATTGATGGTTGACAGTACCAAGGTTAACGTATGTTCACTTAAAAACTTTTGAGGAAGACATTGTTTGAAGGTCAAGCTTACTCAGCTAACTTTTAAAAAGGTTACAGATGAGTGACAAGCTCTTTTTTTAAAACCTTGGTAACCCAACAAGGAAAAAAGGCACCTTTTTAGTCCCTCATTTTACCTATTCTGATCTGGCACACCCATCCTTCGTACATCTCACAGTGCAAATCGTTCCAGGACCCTCTCTTATTCTTGTCTTGCATTCTGTAAACAGCACAAGATTCCATATTGTTTCGATTGTCTGGTGCTCCATCCTCCCAGTGTTGGAACTGCAGCTGCAAAACACAGCAAACAATAAAACACACTTTGATTTTTAATTTATTGTCAATTTTAGTGAGTGTCCTTAACAAAAATGATTGACTTAACTATTAAAGTGTAACACAATTAACTCACTGGGGTTCCATCGCTCCATACGTATCCGGTGACTGGGTCAGGGGCACTAAGTCCAATCCAGACGGTTTCATAGCTAAAACAGACAGTCATTATATATTAGGGCTCCAGACTAACTATTGGCACCAGCACAACATTTTGTTGCTCTCTTATTTTATTGTTATTATTAATATTGAAGTTGTTATTTTTATCAGATTACAGATAATAAAGGCGGCAAATAATTGGGGCGGCACAGTGGTCTGGTGGTTAGCACTGTCGCCTCACAGCAAGAGGGTTCCTTCCCTTCTGTGCAGAGTTTGCATGTTCTCCCCGTGTCAGCGTGGACAGATAATAAAATTAATAAACCGGAACTGTGCTGCTTTGACACTGATGCCGCTACTTATTTCTGTCTGCAGTCACCACTCTGTCACCTCACTCAGTGTCCAGCCCACAGCGCTATCTTATTAAAAACAGGAGTAATAGCCCAATAACACTTTAGTCTGCCATGCCACAGATGGGGAAAGACAAACGCAGACTGCAGCTGCTCTGGTCAGCGAGTGGAGCTGTGTGGCAACAGATACTACTCAAGTTGTAACTAACATCATCATCCTCTACACTGAAGCTGCAAAAACACCCAGTGTTTCTTTTGGTAAGGTTCTGCCACTCACTGGGGTCAGAAAACTCACGTTTAAATGTTTATTTCAACAGGAGAACATAGTTAGAGTTTGGTGTTTAGACTTCGGCCTCATCACTTCCCACAAATATGTTTACATGAGATATAGGGAAGTGATGACTAAATCCCCCCCTCGCTCGCAGGCGTCGCTCCATTAGTTATGTAATACAACTTCAGCTGTATGAGTACAAGAACTGCAAGGCAAGGAGAGGTAGACTAAGTGAGACGGTGCATGGACAGGGGCAAGAGATGTGATTAGATTATCATAGTTTATGCTAATGCAGTTGCAGTGATGACAGTCACCTCATACATTAGGCGGATGTAACAGGAACCTGCCAATGCACATTCAACCCGTGCTGGACCCATTCATCCTTCACTCTGTTTGTCACTATTTGTGGAGACTTCAGTCTGCTGTGTAGTTTTTACATGTCACTGTTAAACCGGAGAATAAAACAGTGACATTGGACTTCATGAAGTACACACACATCATGCGCTCTGCTTAGAGCATAAAGTACCAGCAGGGTCACCACTGATAACGATCATCGTGCACTCACATGTATGCGACCCTGTCAAATTTTAACTTGCACACTCACAAAGAATTGTCGTATGTGTGACTATTTTGATCACAATCCAGAGCCTTTAATATGATAATTTTTTTTGATCATTCAAATATAAAACCTTTTTGAAAAATGTTAAAAGAACAAAAGTTTTCCTAACTTAAAAGTCAACTGTATAAGCACTGTCCCAGTGCTCTGTTGAACACTAGCCAACCCTCATCTTCTGCTGCAGCCAATTTTGTATTTTCCTAATTTTGTACTTTGTCAGGTCGCACTGTACCGATGTGGTAGGGATTGTAGCTCCTCTGCACTATGAATACTGAGCAGGTCTCCTCCGATGGCCCTGCAGTAATCTCTGGCCTCATACCAGGTCCTCGACTCTGAACGTGAGGATCCAGGGAACACCTTGACCAGAAGACAAAGAGGTTCAAAGCTTCAAAATAGTTTGGTGGTGTGATGTCAAAACAGACAAACTGTGTTGTACTGTCTTTGCACTCTTTGTATGTGTGCCTGTTAGAGTAGTTTCAACTTTTTTCAAGCTAACCTACACGAGAAACTTAATCACATAATTCAGGTCAAAAGGGTGGAAATAAAAATTACTGAAAATTCGTTTTGACCAAACCAAAAATTTTTACCAATGTCCAACATTTCTTGCAATGTCAATGCAATATGAGCAGTGGGGAATTATTTTAGCAACTGTTACCTCCCTGTGTGTACGTAGGGTTTCTGAGTATTAAGATACAATTGTCCTTGAAGATAAGGTGGATTTTTTTAATGTGTGGCTGTACCTTATAGCAATAGTTTCTTGATCCTATTCGAGTCCAGCTGACTGCACATGTGGTTGGGGCAGGAGTGGGTGGTGCAGGGGTTAAAACTGCCCCCTCTGCCAGGTGTTTGCAGATGTATTTTTCCTTATTGGTGCAAGGCAGCACATCCCAGAGGCCAGCAAAAATCCCAGTGTTCATGGCAACACAGCCCCTTTGGTGGCCTTTTGTTGTTAAGGGGAGAAATGGTGAAATGTCAATTGTAAAGCCAATTTCTACCACATCTTATGGATACAGTAAGGTTTAAAATCTCTCCATACCTGGCATTCCAGCGTTCCAGTGAGTAAACTTCACTGAGTTTTTGTTGGTCCACACAAATTGATATACAGTAACCTGGTTTGAGAGGCCTAGCCAGAAGTATTTCTCTGGTCTCATCCCCACCAAACTGACGAGGAAGGCATTATCCAGCCTGAAAAAATTTACACAATTAGGATTGCAGGATTTCTAGTGTCACTAAATGTTGTACAGTAAAATAACCTTAGAGGACTTTTTGTGTTTAAGATATGCTTGTAAATCCCAATAGATTTGACTTTTCAAATGTAGATTGCTTTGACAATTTGGAGTAAAACTTTATAATCTTACCCATTTGAAACATCAGCAAGGTAAGAATCTGAGCTTTTGCAGTCATCTTTGGCTTCATCAAAAGTTTTGGTCTGTGTCCCTATTAAGTAGCAGTAAGAGCCATATCTTCTCCAGCCCTGGATTGTTTAAGCAAAATAAAGTAAGAAAGACCATTTTAAGATCTTTTAAATATATGCCATAATCATCAAAAATTGAGTAATGCTGTAATCAAATCATATACTATAAATTCAAGGAGGTTGGAATGCAGTGTCAAATTTTATCAAGTTAAATATGTTTTAATGCAGTAATTATGGATTAAAAACAACAAATAATTTTTTTGACAACTCGGGGGAACTCTACAGACATAGGCATTATTTTGAAGTTATGTTCTTGTCTTCCTGTAAATCGTAGTAGAATATTTAATATCCTTTTATCTGTTGGTTTTGGTCTTGGTGTGAAAAATAGCTGGCACTGAAGCTGCATGGGCTTCGCTGCGTTCCCCGGCTAATTTGCTGTATTTGTTTGTCTGGTTTGTCGAGCTAGGCAGGTTGAGTACTGAGAACTGTGCTGAAAACAGCGAAAGCACTGAGCTAAAAAAAAGGCTTAAAAAGCCTGGACATTTAGGCACTACATCCAGCTTACACTTTGCGTATTATATCATGCACAAGATATTTTGAAATAGATAAAAACAAGTAAACTTAACATACAGCTTTGCAGCCCACATCCTGCTTCACTTCATCTCCAGTGGATTTTGTGGCAATCTTCTTCATACAAATGTAGCCATGTTTCTCCTCACAAACATGATCAGCCCAGTTTCCATTCTGCAACAGTGTACAGTGAAATATTTATTAAGGAACTGCATGTACTGGAAAGTACTACAGTAGTGCATTGTTATTAAACAAATAGATGATTTCAACATACAGTATACAGTACACAATTTATGTATTCAATTTAACACATGCACATTTAAGTAAACTATATGTAGCTGCCTGATAAATAAGGTTAAATAGTGGTATTAGATGTCACTTGTTTTCAGTCAGTAACCAGACTAAACCAAAGCGTATCAGATGAAAAATCATGTTTCTCATTTAACAGTGAACAAGTATCTAATTGTTTTTTTTTTCCCTGGCATCTTTGTCATTTGAAAAGCAACAACGTACCTTATAATTGCCTAACAATAAAGTCATTTACAAAAAAGGCTGCTAATACTGCTGAATGCACTGTTGAGGAGAGCTGTTGTTTTTGCCTTTGCCCATTTAGTAATTATATCCACATTGCTAATAATTCTTTTATTAAAAAATCTCTTTGTGTAAATACTTTGCAAAAGCACCAGTGGCTAACCCTGCAGTGTCATCGTAATATTGACATTGAGGTATTTGGTCAGAAATATTGTAGTACTTGATACACCCTTTATTGGTAAGCCCAACTGTTAATCGCGGCAGCCCTGCCCACACGTAGTCCTTACCTGTCCCCTGATGATAACACAGTCTTTCAAATCAGTGGAGACAGCAGGTTTCCCAAATTCCCAGCTAGTGAAGCGGACAGTAGAGTGGTCACTCCACTCAAACAGTCCCTCTGTCTGTATGTCATTCAGTCCAATCCAAAGCTCATCAGTGGATGCTGCAGACATGGATACAGGAAAATGACGTTCTTTACAATTGATTGCGTTCCTAATGAATAACAGACCTCGGCACGTGGTATTAATGTGTTTTTATTCATTTATTTATTTGTCCTTCTTGATTGGTTCATTCATGCCTCCCAATCACAGACTCATACTTTAGCTGTTTGGCTTCCATCTAATTAGTATTATTCTGTTTCAACAACAGAGGAAGTCTATCAAGGGTTTTCTGCAGCATATTATAACAGAGACAGGCTACCTTGCCTAGAAGATCACCCCCACTAAAATCACTGTGAAAAAAAAGATAATTCCACAAATGTAATTTTGACCTTCATAGAAAAATGTGCAGACGTGCTACAGGTAACCAAAGTGATACAGAAAAAGATGTATTAGGTTCTGTCAACTTCAGCTCAGCCCATGGGGTGTTTTTGTTGGAGGGCTTTCTTTGTTAACGATAAAATTGCGTTGTTATTTTTTTCACGTACTGTATCCAAGTTGAGAGATGACGAAGCTTTGGTCCTCCACATTGCGCATGCTGACTAGGTTCGCTCTGTCATCACGACACGCTCTCTGAGCATCAGACCATGTATTCTGAGTGCGATTAAGGTAAAAACAGTGGCCATTGTAGGGAATCCAAGGTCTGGAACAAAATCCTGTCTCATCAGCTGATCATGAAAAAGAAGATAGAACAAGGAATATGAGGACTTAATGACAGATTTACAATGTAGCTATATGGTTCTGAGAGGATGAGTAGATCAGAATATTTACCTTGTGTAGGCAGAACCTCAGCCTCTTTACTGGAACAGATGTACCCAAGTTTCTTGTTGCAAAGTGAACTTTGCCAGGAGTACTGTACAGTAGGATCAGCAATTGCACAGTTGTGTCCTGGATTAGGAAGTGGATGTCCTAAAACAAGATGATGGTTATATTATACATGCTTTTTAGGCCAACAGCCTCCTGTCAACCCTTAGATTTGTCTTAGTTTCAAAGATGAGATTATCTGTAACATCATCACTTAGATGTGCATACAGCGAAGGGGCAGAATAGCCATGCTCGCGACAGCATTTCAAGTAGAGTCAAGCTCCAAAGCAGAGATGACAAGGGTATACTGTGCAGTAAACTGCACCAACCACAGAAAAGATGAATGGAAAATGTTTCATATTCCAAGGTGATCATATCCATTGTCTGTCACATACCTAGCTAGCTAATGTTAGCTGTCACACATGATCTCATGTCTTGCACAGAATGTTTACAGGAGCTGTCAAAAGTCTTTCAAATGTGACAGGTCTTTAAGTAGCCCTATTGTAAACATATTGCTTTGGCTAAATTAGCTTAGTGACACCATTGTTACAACCGTGCCCCTGATATTGTCACATTAGGTGAGGACAAACAACCAACAAAACCAGAGGCCAGTTTGACATACTCAGCATATCTTTTGGTTATCTGGCTTCACTAATCTTATCAAGCTGGTTTTCAACTAGCTCAGTCAACACTGGGTTTTCTAATTCAACACGTTAAGTTTGAAAGAGGTGGGGTTGTTAATTACCAGCAACATCATCAGAACCATCAGTGAAGTACATTATATGATATGAGATAAAACAATGCTACTAATTGCCTACAGAAATGATCAGTTTATAGGAAAGCAAAAAGTCATATTCATTGGTATGAAATGTAAACAACAGCCTATAATCTTATAACAGAATGACGTAGAAACACTAGTAAAAAATGTCCAGGTAGGTTAAATGTATGGGAAACACTGTATATGTATATACATAAAAATATATATGTATGTACATGTAGTCCAGCTCCAAAAATAGAAAATCTATTTGTAGCTGTAGATGCTCTGATGATGGAAGGCTGCTATTATCTTTGAATGAGTATATAAGGTAAAACAAACAAAATAATAAGAACATTTTTATATTGTTTGTGAAATGTTGGGGGAAAATGACCATAAATTAAACATTTTTTTAAAGATATGCTCCATTTTAAGTAGTCCAGCTTCATTAAGCATTTTTGCTAATATATTTCAATTTTAATATATCAGAATACAAACACAAAGAATTGAAGCGGAGTGCAAGCCTACCTGGGGCCCATTTCAGGTAGCTGTAAGGCCTTCCATTAGACCATCTCCAGCCATGTTCTGGATCCAAGATCAGCCCAATCCAAAGTTTATTGCCCCCATTACCTAACAGTGCTGTTGGGGGCATATAAAACAACAATGAAAAAATTATGAGTCTTAACCTGTTTCAATAAATGTTGGAAAGGCTCAAAGTTCCTAATTTTTTGACAACACAACAGCATCCATGCAAACATTCTAATATTTTTAAAGTATAGCAATTAAAAATGTATTTACAATCTTTTTAAACAAGAGTGCATTAATAAATCAGATACATTAATGGAAAAACAAATAGCATGCGATTACTGTACGTGTGTAAATACTCTCTTTATCAATACATTCATTATAGTTAGCGTCACCTTACCTGTGAAGTACGCCTGCTCGTGAGGATCAGTGATAGTAAGCAGGGAGGCACCCTGCTGTTTGCAGCTGGCTTCAGCCTGGGCCCAAGTCAGAGCTGCTTGTGTGTTGAGCTGGTAATACGCTCCTGTTGTTGGGTGTTTAGTCCAGCCATCCTTTGCTATAAAAGTATATACAAGTATACAAAACGTGAATATATGCAAGAAAACATTCTCCCTTTTACCTAAAGTTGTATATTTCTGTCCTCATTAAATGATGGGGTATGACTTTACTTCAAACTAGTGGTGGGTTCTAAATCAAATGGCTTCTGAAGGTGTGTAGAAAAAAAAAAAGCACCTCTTAATAGTGTTGCCAACATCACTAGATTTGACAACTTGTAAGAACTCTTAAGCAACTGAAAAAAAAAAAAGAAAAGAAAAATAAAAAAGAAAAAATAACCACTTTAGGGCACTTAACTCCTGGAGTAGGAGGAATATGTCACAGGTTTTGGCTCTCATGCGGCTCTCTATACTGACTGTTTAGTAGGTGGGGGAGGGCACGGCAAGTTAAGTTGACCAATCATCAGCTATGCAGAAATGTAAAGAGCATAACTAACAGTCTGTCATTGATTTTAATTTTTTGCCTGGGTAACTCCTCCTCCTAGGTCTTTGTTTGGAGCAATTAACCATAATTGTTTTTTTACGGCTCTTAATACCATGAGGGACTTTATTCCAGTGAGTGAGTTTTACAGTCTATACACCAGCCTTAATAAAAAGTTTTTGAAATCATAAGTAGATTTAGATTCATATTTATGACATGATTGCAGCTTGGAAACTAACAATAGCTAATGAAATAGTAAAGCTAGTTAGAATCAGTTAAGTTTAGCTTGACCTAATTTTTTTTTACTTAAAATCTTGTGTACATGAAAATAGTTACATTGGCAACACTGGCTCTCAAAAGCTTTCATGACTCAGTAATTTTCGATCACTACACACTAGCAATGTTAGTATTGTTCTCTGTCATTGCAGTATGAAAGAACATGTGTTTTCACAGGTAGTACTCACAGGTAACTGGGCAGTAGCCCCAGAGTTCATTTTGATATTTGGTTTCAACAGCACACCAAAGATGGTTTCCTGTAGTGTCAAGTGTTGTGCAGTCTGAGAACCACTGGTCTCTGTAGTGGAAGGGAAACATGCACGGCAGACCAGCTGCATTTCCACCAATAGCATAGAGTTCTAAGAACGATAAGAACAAAGTAAAGATTAGTTTCAGACTGTGTTTACCTTCAGTGATTTACCTCATTATGACAACATATGGCAAATGACTTCAAAACATGATGCTAAATTCTACTTTAAATGCAGGATAGAACTCTGAAAATATGTTTTATCTTTACCACAGTTCAGAAGAAGATATATGAAACAAGTATGACTGTGTGGAATATGTTTAGTAAATAGCAACTTATGAGTAGCTGTTCACCAGTTTGACCCTCTGTTGGATAAAGCTAACGTTCATTGAATGTTTTTATCATTATCTCTGAAACAGTCATCTTGATCATTACTCGCTGTGACAGCTGGTATCATTTTCACTTTGTGAGTTTGTGTTTTATGTGTGAGTCATCATTGCAAATGTGGCCCCAATAGCACGTTTGCATGCCTGTCAGCTTTTGCACGGACAGATTTTATTAATGATACAGCATTGTCACTATGCAAGACACTGTCACAAAACTTTACAGGTCTGTAGTTGAGGTCAATATAAAGGC
>JAPZEB010000004.1:22466659-22477122 GCA_029783705.1 Chaetodon striatus
GAAACTAAATGTAATTTTTTTTGTCAGCTTATTTTTTGGACGGTTTGCCTTTAGTTGATAGGACAGCTAAGCGTTAAGGGGGGGTGGGATGACATGCAGCAAAACACCATGGGTTGGAGTCAAACCCGCGCCACCTTCATACATGGGATGCCTGCTCTATCCACTAAGCCACCGAGGCCCCAAATATAAAAAGTAAAAGCTAAGGACTAACTACTTCACAACACACATGCCAACATACCTGGAGGTGAGAAATGGAAGACTGGCAATATTTCTTCTTCCTCTTCTTACTAGCAGAGGGCATCACTCGTCATTGTAGTAGCCTTGTTATGTAAGGTGGCGCCACCTACCGTACAGGAGTGGAAAGACTACCAGCACTTTTTTTTTTCAAGTGAGAAATTGGAGGTGTGGCGTGAGACCGAGTGAAATCAACCAACTGCGTGACTCTCAAGGCGAATGCGTGAGAGTTGCCAGCTATGCTGGAGGGAAACGTTAAAGTGTCGTCCTCCTTTGTAAGACTGGCATAGCCTTCAACCACAAAGCCAGCTATCCCACCTTCATCATCCTCCTGCTGAGTGAGAGCATACAGGTCGGCCAGTCTGGTCCTGTTGGTCAGTGTTTACTAATTTAAGTAACACGTCAGGGTGAGCTGATATGGTGTGTTCGTAAATTCAGTGCGACACTCTACACTAAGATGAGAGAGATTCTCAGTGCTGTGGTCGGAGAAACGGAATGTTATATTTCTACATGAATTAACGAATGGTTATCACACATCCACACGACTTGGTGCTCGGCTGCTTTCGTCTCCACAGACAGAGTGCCCAGAGTGTGCTCTGTCACTCTGAGAGTGTGGTGCTCTGAATAACCAAACGGTACATTCAGACAGCGCTCTGAATTTATGAACGGTGCAGTTTGTAGCACAGTGTGCTGAATGCATCACCCGCATCATCTTCCTCCATTGTCTCAAACAAACCAACAGAACTCGCTAGCTAGCGCTGGCTAATGTCTGCAGAGAATTGTTTTGCCTCCAGCTAAGCCCCGCCCACTAAAAAAACTGTCTACTAACAGGAAAAGGGTCTAATTGTAATCATGTTGTTGGTCGCTGTCAGTGTTCCTCCTGTCTGTACTGGCTGCAGGTTCCTCCCTAAAGTGAGTTCACAGTGAGTTTTGTCATTCATCACTATCACTGACATCACTGAAGGAAAGGATTTGCAGCCACTGTGGACAAAGGAGAAATAATTACAGTGACCAGTGGTCTTCCCAGTGTGGGGCAGGTGAGTACTGTAGTAAGACTTGACAAAAATATGAATGTATCCTTTAAGACTAAACCAATTTACCAAAGATTTGTTTTCCCCTGTTGCTTTACTATATGCTGCCCCACTGCAGGGCAGAATAAAGTGTTAGTAAATATACATGATTCCCACCCACGCCTTCATTCAGATCAGTTCCATCAGCTCTGCCTGTTAAATGAATCAAAAAAAGCTGCTTAAGTCCAGGAAATAAGAAATATGGTTGTGAAGAAGACTCAGGTCACACTTGTCCCTGAGGCACCTTGTCAACACACTATCTGACATGTTTGTGAAGATAAACCTGTAAATAAGCTCAACTATAGTCCCCATACATTAATATTTACTACCTTTCTTAGATGCTCCAGTGGCTTTGATCGTAACCGGCAGGACTGGGTCGACCTCGGCTGCCCGGAGGAGGTTCTCATTATTTTTGCATTTCAGTAAACTACAGAAAGTTTGACTCAGTTAGAACTCAGCACCGCTTGTGTTCGTCTGCACACGACGGTTTACTGACGTTTGTTTTTGTTTTTACGTGTCGTTTTTCCAGAGAAGAGATCCCCGATGTCTCAAAATGACAGACATCGCAAACACCACCTCTCACCACCTCACACATACGACCACTCCTGTCACGGCCACAGCGCAGCAGAGGACCTCCAGCATGACCTCCGCCCCCCTGAGCAGGACACCCGCTGTCACCAACCCCTCAACACGCAGCAACACAAGCAGAATAAAGTCCACCTCACAGCTTCCCACAAGCAAACCTGCAGAAGGTGAGCTGACAAGATGCTTTCAAACATCTGAAGTAAAGAAAATGTGTATTTTATTAGTCTAACACTGCAGACTTTGAAATTCATCCTACTTGCTTTTCTAGAATAATTTAACTTCATAGCCTAAAGTTAATAAATTTCCATTACAGTCTGTGACAGATCACAGCTCGGGGCAGGTGACATGACCATCTCATGAATTAATACTTGTTGTCGTCGCACGGTGTCCACGCCCAGTGTGTTGTGTAAAGTCTGACAGTGTGAGGGTCAAGTGGTCAGCTATTTCCCAGCCCTCTGTGAGCTCATAGCTGAGTGTATACAGCGCCATGTTAAATACTACATAGTGTCCTCAGCTGCAGAGGGATGACTCAATGTATGTGTGCGTCACTCTGGGAGAGTCAGAATATAGGGGGGGCTGTTACTTTTGGTGGTAGCGGCTGTTTGTAAGAATACAACGTTCCTCTCAAACAGAAGTACGAACATTTTACCGAGATCGAAAAGTACGTGATTTTTAATAAGTATACATAAAGTTCTATTTTATAATGTCTTTTTGAACAACTAAAACGCTTTTAGATTTTTTTTTTTTTTTCAATTATTTATTTGCTTTTAACATTTTATAAACACCCCAGAACAAATACACAGACCGTAAAGACAAGATAAAATTCTAATAGTAATGACTAATGGGGAGGAAATAAAATAAAAAATTAAATAAAATTAAATAGATAAGATAAAATGAAATTAAAAATATATATATATAGAATAATAATGATAATAAAACAAAAAAACAACAATTAAATCAATAAATAAGAATAATGGTCAGTGGAAATGGCTCATGTCTGTATGGAGTCAGTGCACATGTAAGCAGGATAGGTAGATAGTCAAAGATCCGTAAGAGGTTCCCATGTTCTCAGGAAGACTTCCCCCTTATTTTTTAATGTGTACGTAAGTGTGCTGTTCCTGTTGTACTGTATCGTTCAATATTTGTTTGAACAAATTAAATGTTGGGGGTCTTTTTTTTTTTCCCAGTTGAGCAAAATACACATCTTTGCTATATATGATATTAGCTGATCCTCTTTGCAAGACACGGCTTCTAGCGTCTTGTTCAGCTCTGTACCAAAGGGGTACCACGCTGGCGAAATGTCAGATGAAATCTTCAAGACTTTACCTGTCAGATCCAACACAGTCTCACTCTGACCTCGTCACATATCGACATTTGGTCTCGGACTTTCCACGTCCACATATGACATGAAAGCTATCCTGCGTGCGTTGGTTGTTGACGCTCTTGGACACCGTGTCAAGTTCTGCCTGTTACATGCATTGTCTTCTTTCAAAATACACTTCAGTTTTCACAGGAAGTTTACTGTTTACATACAGTCTTTCAAAATAAACAAACTACGTCAGTACAACAACGTTAATAGATGTTGTTTTTCAACTTTGCGTCCCGTAGGATTCTAAAGGCAAACACCTCTCTTGGGTGAAAATCAGCATTCGGTGTGTGTGTTTCGCCGCCTTAACTTTGTCCCTCCACATTTCCCCCCAACACCGCCGGGCGCCATTAAACCATAACAACGACCGGCCTCGTATCATGCTGATGTTATAGGATGCCTTTTTCGTCAGCGTCTGACGCCGCAAGCCACTGCGCAGGTGGCAAATTTATACGCCTTCGGAGTGAGACTGTAATCTCAGATCACTTTCCAAAAGTGTTTGTTTTCTGCTTTCCCAGAAATCATGAATGACTGACCCTGTACATGTCTTACATCTGTGGCATTTAGAGGATGAGTTAGGGTATATATATCTCACTGAAACTTAGTGCATCCTGTGCATCAACTTATAATTCTGCTAAATTATTTTGTTACAAGACAATGAAGTGAAGAGATTCTGACATACACCTCCCTGCTGATCATCACTAAACTCACAGCCTGAAACTTTGTCAGGAGTTTAAATATTTGTAACATGAAATGGCAAAGAGGGGTGAGTTGGGTGGTTTAAGTGGAAAATTGCATAATAAATTGCCCATTTTTTTAGTTCACTGAAAATAGCCCCACACTGTTCAAATTTCCTCCAGATTTCAGACTTCCCTTGTAGCCAGGCACACTACAGTATTGGAACACTGCAGTTTCTCATGTCATTCTGTCTCTTTCTAGATGACACAAAGATCTCTTTGCACAACAATGAAACACGTAAGTCGCTCATGTCTACCTACTGTCTGACTGTAGTTTTATTATTGATAGTGGTACATGATATTTTCAGTCACCATGTGTAAAATGTTTGCATTGTTCTTTATTCTGATTGCAGGAGTCAAATACGTAGAAATATCTGCCTGTGTGTGCTGTTAGTAGCCCAGTTATCTCCAGGAGATGCAAAGTCTGCACGTGTTGGCTTTAAGTCTGTAACTGTGAGTAGATTCACTCAGTCTTCTCACCTTTGTGCAGCAGGAAATGAGGAGACAACAGCAGGAGAGAGCGATGAGCGGCCGCAGACTGGTCTACTGGCGGGCATCGTCATGGTGATGGTCATCATGGGAGCAGCAGTCCTTCTGTCTGTCTACATGTATAACCACCCAACCTCCAGCGCCAGCCTCTTCTTCATGGAGGTCAGTGATACCATGATCCAACATTGTAAACACCTTTCTGTTATGTAGATGGAAACACTTGGCATTTTTGGAAGCTGGGGACTGTTACACTTTGTAACAGTGTCTGTCTTCAATCAATCGACGTTGGCGAGGTTTTATTGGCATTAAGTAATATTTATTCATTACCAGTGGTGCAATTAAAAAGTATATTTAGGCATGTTTACATGGAAACGGAATCATTCCTCATTTTTGTTGTGAAAAAAGTTCCGTGTTCAGACAATGTTTTGATATCAGTCGCCGTGCACACAGATCTGCAAACATGACCAAAAACGCTGTAGTATACATGCCAGGCCAGTAGTTGGCGGTGTGACTTTGTATTGAAACGACACACGCCTGTGTGCTTTATTCTACAGAGCGGTGATGTATAAACAAACAAAATGGCAACCACACTGTGGTGCTGCTACAGTAAATCTACACTTTGCTGGAGAAACGTTGATAAATTCAGCAGGGTGAGCAACACACACAGAGCTCGGGAGTCCGTCATTGTTGTTGTGATGGTTGACTTTCTCGCGCATGCCTAGTGACTGGAGCAGTAATGCACATGTGCGAAATGTCTCTGTTTTCAGAGGAACTGCATACTGCAAGTTTATGTGGCAATGGAGACGGTGCTGTTTCCAAAAAAAAAAATTGCACTCTGGAACCCGATTTCAAAACTTTGCGTTTTCAGGCAACTAAAGTTTACTGTTTCCAGTTGAAACCTTTGTCGTATAAACAGGACCTTAGGAGAGCAGACAAATATCAGACAGACAATGAATAAAGTGCTGTGTACTTCTATGCATGTTTTCTCAGTTTTCCTTTTTTGTCCCCCCTCAGCGGCGGCCGACCCGCTGGCCAATCATGAAGTTCAGGCGGGGCTCTGGTTGCCCCTCCTACGCCTAGGTGGAGGCTCCGGGTCAGGACAGAGACGGCACGGCGGTCATCGACCCCAAACAGTCTTTCGTCATGTCAGACAGAAGAGAGAGCGAACAGAAAGAAGGATTCATAGTTCCTGATCAGAGGGAGCGCTTCCTGGTCTCAGAGAGCTCCTGACCAAAAACTACAAATCCCAGAATGCTTTGGGAGAGAGCTGGCTCTCCATGTGAGGGAGACTTTTATTTTCCATGAAGCTGTTGCTCAAGTTAATTTTAAAAGGACAGATGCTGAGCATTCAGAGAGGAAAAACGCCAAGCCTCTATGAGGACAGTGTCACTACAGAGTAATTTATTTACAGTGTGGTTTCATGTTAGCGTTAGCTCAGTGAGCCAGTAGACTGTTTTTAAAAGCTACTTCCTTTGCTCAGGTCACTCGTTTGTGTTCACCTCAGCATCACAAAGAGCGAGCGGTGACGCCGCTGAATGTTTGTTTTGAAGCCATTTCTCTCAAAGACAGATGATATTTTCCAGAGCTGCTATGTGCCTCTTCACAAGGAGGAATGTCATATTCGGGTGTCATTTCCTCATCTCAAAAATACAGACTAAATTCCTCACCATTACACCCACCTTCATCTGAGGGGCAAACAGGCTGCGCAGTGTTTTCACTGCTGTTTACCTCGGCGAAGAAAATGTCTGCAACCTTTTCGATTTCTACTTTTATTTTCTGAACTTAAAGGCAGAAAACATATTTACTGATTAGTTTGCTGTGCAAATATGTAAACTACAACATTACAAACATTCACAACCATGAAAAAATACAGGTCTATATTTGTTTTAGACATGATACAGTCTCGCAACATTTGTCTAACATTCTATAATTGTTCCCACATGTGTGTAATCTGTATATTTATAACAGTAAAACAGTGTCAATTGCAGGTTTTAGTCTGTAGCTGATAATTGTAGTGTCTTTTCAGTCACTGTACAGTACTTATAGCTTTAAGAAGTCTATGAAAAGTGTTAGAATTAAAACATGAGGATTGTTTTGTACACATGCTGCATAATGTACCAGCTTTATCTCTTTTTTGGAAATCTAAAAAACCCTCAAGTGTTAGCAATTTTCCAGTGAGCTGCAGGTTTAACTTGCTCCCTCTCCTAAGCAGCTTAATAAATGCTGTTGACATTTTCAAAACTCTTCATTAAGTAGTGGTATCTACTGTACATTTTGATAAGATGACTCAAGAATTAACAGCACTATCACTGACGTACAGTACCTGTGTCCTGTGTTATTTGAGGCATGTTGAGTCTAGAAATGAAGTTAAGGCAAATGGTGTCTCAATGGATCGGTCAAGGCACTGCTGTGTTGGAGGTGCTGCGAAGGTCCTGGCCCGGACTCTTAGGGTTCCTCCTTGTCTTCTGAGAGAGAATCAAACAAAATGGAGGAATGAAAACGAAGCATATATTTGTAATCCACTTACAAAGTGATCTGAGGTACTGTAAGAAGAGTCAAACAGCACTTCTCATCAGGGGTGTCAGAAAAATATGAGGTGTACATGTGGCAGTAACTTCCATTTACCTGACCTATACATCCTGGTATTTAATTTGTGTCTCTAAAGATCGCCACGTAATGAGACAATAGCTTTGTACAAGAAATACTGTAAAACACTTAATATTATTAATAGCACGGGCTAATATTAGCTTAAATTATTGAAATCAACAGGCCTCTATTTGGGACAGGCCTTCAATTTCTTTCACAAACATGGGGAAATGCAATTAAATTGTTTATTTAAACCAGTATGATATTACTTGAATAAAAATTAGGCTTCAGATAAATTATTAATTATGATTAATTTATTTGATCGAGCTCTGACAGCACCACAACACCATTTTATCCTTTTAAAACAATACTCGCAACCTGGATACATTTTTACGAATAACACTTTTGATCTGAGGACCCTTATGGACTAAAGGAATGGGAATGACTCACAGGGTAATCAAGGGATGGACACATCATTTGAGATGGTCATCAACCCGCTTTTATAGATCTGAAGAACTTCTATAAAAATGAACTGCTTGGCAACCAGACCAGGCCTCTAATTGAGACAGGCCTTTATTTGTCAAAATTTGTAGCCACACCAGGCCAGTGAAAGAGACTAGGTGTTTAATTGGGACGAGGCTTTTAACTGAAGTTTTACGGAAGGTTACGAGTGTGTAGTGTGTTCACACTGGAAAAGAAAATAAGTACATTCAAAACACTTAGTATGCAAAAAATATTTTCCTGTTTGTATGTTACGTAATCTACTGTATTCAGGTAGCGTACATGGAATTAGGACACTTGTGTTTCTTACCTTTCACTGGTGGTGCAGGGAGTCGCCTCCTCAGCTGTCTCGTAGAGTCCACAGTGACAGGCTGCAAAATGGAAAACATGATTTCTTTGTTTGTTTGTTCCAGTTCTTGCACAAGGTGTTTCACATAATGATGGTAGTGATACTCTTATGACAAAATGTTTATGAATGGAAACAGGTACCATAACTGGAATCTTAGTCTTAGTGAAGCGTGACTGTGGCGTCTCCACGTTGAGGCCTGCACTCTTCAAAGCAGCAATTCTTGCTGAGATATCACAAATCTGAAGCAAAAACAGTAACACGGTACATGTTTAATTAGGATCAGACTGTTGTAATAGTTGAAGGTTTTCTTTTCAGGCTTTGGCTTTACAGAGGTGCTGCAATCAAAGTTCAATCTGTGTTTTCAATGTTCAGGTCTAATAAAAACCAGCAGAACTCTTTCTTAGCATGCCATTTTAAGCTGTCAAATGGATGCATATCCAGCTTCAACCCACCTGCAGCTCAGACTGTTGGACTGCAGCAGCTGCTGATGCTACCTGCTCCTCCAGGAAGGACAGCTCCATGTCCGACGTGGCGCTACAGATGCCCCTTGCACACTCCTCCAGGTCACTCAGCTCAGCCTCCAAACTGTAAACCTCTCCAGCTGCCACGTACACCTACAGCATGTCCAGTTCCAGATGACGATTACTTCAAAACTTTGTATATTAATGTAAATTAAAAACAAGACTAACTGCCATGATCTTACATTCACCTGGTTTGATGCCATGTTGTTACAGGGAAGTCAACTGTTGATGTTTGCAAGTGAAACCTAATCTATTAAAACCTGTTCATATCATCATGTCTGTGGCATTTTTTATCTCTTTCTCTTTCTTTTTCTGTCAACCTGTAATATAACCGTTTTTAATGACAAGTACATGATATGCTACACTATACTTTTTGACGACATACTATACTATGACTGTTTTTCATGGTTTTGGACGACATGCTATACTATGACTTTTTTTCATGATTTCTGACGACATACTATACTATGACTGTTTTTCATGGTTTTGGACGACATACTATACTATGACTTTTTTTTCATGGTTTTGGACGACATACTATACTATGACTTTTTTTCATGGTTTTGGACGACATACTATACTATGACTTTTTTTCATGGTTTTGGACGACATACTACACTATGACTTTTTTTCATGGTTTTGGACGACATACTAAACTATGACTTTTTTTCATGGTTTTGGACGACATACTACACTATGACTTTTTTTCATGGTTTCGGACGACATACTATACTATGACCCATTTTTGTCATTTTGGAATACTCTTTACACACTGCCTCAGTGAATGTGACAAAAAGGGAGTCCACACAAAAGGTTGAGTTAAAACACATTAATTTATTGAAACATGATTAACTTGAATGAATAGTTGAGTGTGTAGAAAAGCAAAGGAAGCAATCAAAGCCATGTTCAAGTGTGCTTTGAACGCTCATAACCAAATGTTAATGTTGGAAGGTGGATTTGTGCTAGAGGAAAGAAGGTGTTGGTTGAGACACTGGGCAGCATATTTAGCTGGAAAGGCACATGTGAGTTGCTGCGGATCAGGAGACAGTATGATGGAGTGACTGTGTATGCTTTAGCTACTCTCCCAGCCGTGCCCACTTTTCACTTCCAGAGAGGAAGCGCTTTGGCCAAAGTTTGAGGTTTACTCTCTAATCAATCCAATGACCCTCTCATGTTAGCAAACTGCCTAATGAGGTCAGGACAGCCTCCAGGACCATGACAGGGACATCAGACCCTACCTCTTTATAACAAGGTCCCACCTTGACATCCTGAACACAAATATACGAAACAAAGTCTGACACAATAAAATATAAAGAGAAAGAAATAATACTAAGGCTAGATTGAATCTTTAGAGCCACGATTTTTCATAACCAGGCAACTAGGCCATGACAACTATGGGAATGGACACAGGGGATGGTCGTAAATTAAAGGTTCAGTATTGTAATAAAAAAACCAACTAAACAAATTATTAAATATGGCATGTGGTCAGTCAGTAACATCAACAATGTAGATGTGAGTGGGTGAACACAGTGAAGGATAAGGTGTTGGAGCAAAAGCAAAACAAAAACCAAACAACAGCCAAAGTGTTCCGACGCCGGTTAGGGTGAATCCAGGTGGAGAGAGAGAGGCACAGCAACGCTTGGCACTTGTTTCCTGGTGCTCTGAATCAGGGAACTGCATTCCTGTGATACCTTCAAGGACATCTGGGAAAAAACAGTCACTGGTATACCAAAATTACATTAGTACTTGGGCATCTCACACACGATTCTGACATTTAATGACTTTTTATAACATTTTCATGAAAAACAATACTATGACTCTTTTCATTCAAGTTATAATGACACCATTACTTTTTTTCATGATTTTTTCATGATTTTGGACGACATACTATACTATGACGTTTTGTCATGGTTTTTCACGACATACTATACTATGACTTTTTTTCATGATTTCTGACGACATACTATACTATGACTTTTTTTCATGGTTTTGGACGACATACTATACTATGACTTTTTTTCATGA
>JAPZEB010000004.1:22514942-22528029 GCA_029783705.1 Chaetodon striatus
TGTAGGCATCTCTATAATGAAATAAGATTAAATAAGTCAATGAACGGGAAACACTGGGTTACTGTATGAAGCACATGCATATGTAGATCTAGTGGGAGGAGTTTAGGACTGAAAGGGGTGAGCTGCAGGAGGAGTGTGTATTTTCAAATTCTGCTGTTTTTTGTTTGTGTGGTTGGTTTCTGTCTACTCCAGCTTTAAATAGCTGTGTTCGTCAGTAAGACACAGAAACATGGAAAAACAGGGTCCAGGTTGACAAATACCGAAGTTACCCTTTAGATACAGTACTTGAGTAACTAGCGTAACAAAACTCTTGGTCTCAGGTTAGGGATCTCTCGGGGAATTTGATAGTTTATGCCATCTGCACTTGTAGAAACTCTCTTTGCTCTTATCACTGCAGAGAGGCAGTATGAACTCACATTATTTATTTCAGTGACATTACAACAGGGAGGAACAGTTCGGGTCAGGACACAATGTCCAGATGTCAACAATGATGTTATCACAGCACAATGATTAGCCTACAGTCACAAAATTATTTGCAGACTTTGTGTCTTTAGATCTTTCTTCCCAAACTAGAGGGTTTTTCTTTTCCCCATACAGTGTTTTCCCGTTTTGCTGCCCATTGTAGTTTTTCTGTTTAAATGTAAGACAAAGACAACTCATCTCTGGAAGCTTACTGTAATGAGAACATTAAATCCAGACACTGGCACTACAGTAACTTGTGTCATTTTTGGCAATTTTAAATTTGTTTTCCTTTTTGATTTTGTTGCTCAAGCACAATTTTTTATGTTTAAAGACACAGTGAGATGAAATATACATTTGCAAAGTTCTGTGTCCTTGTGTTATTGTTCATTTATCTGTTGTTACAGACGGTATGTGTCAAAAACCTAATTTTCTTTGAGTATTTTCATATCAAAATTTGCCTTTTCTGTTCTTGTACAACATAGAAGTATTTCTGATGACTCTTCTATATGCAATCAAATATGATTTGTGGTGATCAAGGGTTAATCTTTGGTTTGAAAAGTGAAGATAATGTAGATGTGCCTTAAATCTGCATCCTTTCTAATGGTGTCTAATTTAATAGAGGTCTATGAGAAAATGTTCCTAATTCTCACTTGATTTATTACCTCAGTAAATGTTTCAGCAATGACTTCATTGTCTCAATCACTAGTTTCAAGTTTTCTTCAAAACAGCATGATGTTCATTTTGTGAATTTGAATAAAATAGATGATAAAGCAGCGTATGCTTACAGGCGTGCTTACCTTGTGATCGCAAGTCACTACCACTGGCACCCTCTCAGTCAGATCCACCCACAGCTCCACCCTCTCCTCCACATATGGCCACTTGTGGTTTAAAAAAACAAGATGCCAATGACAAAAATGCCAAACTCAAGGTTTCAAGGTGGCTACGTCCACTTCTGTTATGCAGTCCATGATGGAGACATACTCTTCCTCATTTGTCCATGTCATTTATTTGTTATAATTGCTGTCTGAAAATTTTTACAGCCTTAGGTCGTGTCCTGTTGTTCTTACAGACCTGTCTGAACTTACTGAGACCCCCTTGACTCTCCCATGTACTTGAACCATTTAGCCTATTAAGATCTGGGGCTAATGGTGTGAAACTATGAGTGAAATTAGAAACAGGAACATTTCTACATGCAATCTGGGAATGTGCACTGGTTAACAAAGTTTGGGAAAAAGTTGTGGATCACATAGTGAATGTTTAAAATTTCAAAATGTCCTCCCTCACAGCTTCATCTGATCGTCATGGATGTCTCAGAGGAGGACTACTACTACTACCATGAAAACATCAGCTTCAACTTCAGCTACGATGACTACCCCACCCTCTGTGAGAAGCATGACGTCCGTTCCTTCGTGGCCCTCTTCCTCCCTATCATATACACTGTGTGTCTGGTGGTGGGACTGGCAGGAAACGGTTTAGTCGTGGCAGTATACGCCTACCACAAACGCCTCAAGACCATGACGGACACCTTCCTGACCCACCTGGCTGTGGCTGACCTGCTCCTGCTCTTCACGCTGCCTTTATGGGCTGCTGATGCGGCGAGGGGCTGGGAGCTGGGGATGGTCGTCTGTAAGATGGTGTCAGCTTGCTACACGGTCAACTTCACCTGCTGCATGATGCTGCTGGCCTGCATCAGCCTGGACCGCTACTTGGCGTTAGCCAGGGTGCGAGGTGAAGACCAGAGAGGGCGGCTACAGAGGATATTCAGCAGGAGACACTGCTGGAAGGTGTGTTTAGTTGTTTGGGCGACAGCTTTCATCCTTGGTCTGCCTGATTTAATACTCTCAGAGGTGAGATGGGCGTCTAATAGGAACGTCTGTCTGGCTGTCTACCCTCCATTGATGGGTGGAGGAGGTAAAGCTGTTTTGGAGATAGCAGAGGTGCTGCTGGGGTTCCTGCTTCCTCTCCTGGTGATGGTGATCTGTTACTGGAGCGTGGGCCGGGCCCTAAAGGCCCTCCCTGCGGAGAGCAGAGGCAAGAAGTGGAAAGCTCTACGTGTCCTCCTAATAGTAGTGGGAGTGTTTGTAATCACTCAGCTGCCTTATAATGTGTTGAAGGTCTACCGAGCGATGGACTCAGTGTACGCCTTAGTGACCCACTGTGGGATGAGCAAAGTGTTGGATCACGCTGCTCAGGTGACGGAGAGCTTGGCCCTCACTCACTGCTGCCTCAACCCGGTCCTGTACGCCTTCGTGGGCTCGTCCTTCAGGCAGCACATGATGAAAGTGGCCAAGAAGTTTGGCGAGAAGAGAAGAAAGAGGAGGAAGAGGAGGGAAAATCCTGCAGTGGAGGAAGAGATGGAAATGTCATTTAATTCCCACAGTGCATCACAAGAGACAAACACATTCTCAATATGAGTTAGCTCTAGAATGTAACGCTAAGAGACATCTGTATGAATTTAAATCACGTAAGTATAGTAGAAGAGCAGATACAGCAGCAGTAGAAGCATGCGTGATAATGATTATGTACAAAAATTCCACTGATATTTTAACACGTATTTTGTTTACTTATGTAGAACAAAGGATATATATTTGTGTTTTTTTTATGAATGAAAAAGGGACTTGGTTTTGTATTCAGAGTGTTGTTTTGTTAACTTTTATGCTCTGGTCCACTGAAAGCCCGGTCTCACTCCAACTCATCAAATACCAACGCCTGGTCAGTTGCATCAGATAGATGCATTAAGGTACCCTTTAGCAGTGGTGTGAGACACACTGGAGGGCGGCATTTTTCGACACTTTTAGCAAATGCCACAGTATAAAAAGCAAGAAAGTCTGCATAGGGTGGGTGGGTCAAACAAAATCTGGACTTTAACCCAGGACGCCGCTGTTTGTCTGCTGTGTAAAACCAAAAGTCAGTCTATTTATTTCAACACTCTTTCCAGGATGCTGCGATGTTGCAATCGCAGTTTCAGCCAGTTGCTATGAATTCTGCTCGACCTTGCAATTTTGTCCAATAACTGCAACTTAACTGCAAATTTGACCATTTAAAAAACGTAAAATCTCATTTAATTGTAGAGCTGCATACAGGGTATTAATTTGTTCAGCCCCTCACTCACTCTGTTTTTCATGAGACTCCTGCTGCGGAACTGGAGCTCAGAGTCACACACACACAGTGACAGGGCTAACTGTTAGCATCACACAGCTAACGTTACCCAGTGGTTATGTCATTATGTTTAACAACAAAGTCGAGCTGTTACGAGGCTTTAGCCTAAGTGGCAATAATTAAGAGTAAGGATAAGATCTGGTTGTGTGCAATGCGGTCCTACAGCGCAGCGTTATACGGCATCAACAGCTGGTCATCGGAGATTAGCTGTTGATGCCTCCTCCCCGCCCCTGTACCATCACAAATACAATCTAATTCTGTGGGAAACACTGAATGCTAATAATAAGAAGCTCCAAATCTGTGACAGCATCACAACTATATTTGCAATTTTCACGTATTCCTGCCATTTCATTGCAAAATCCCGCCTAAAAAAATTGCAACATGCATCGCAATGTCTTAGAAAAGCTGCTATGAAATGAGCATTTCGGGCAGCAACAATCCAAAAACAGCCAGCAAAATCCTGAGGGGACTGTTATAAGAACATAGTATACTAGTATGTGTAGCATACTATGTTAGTGACATTTGTGATGTATGTCAGATGACTTTGCATCACATTCAGTGTAGGCTAGTAACCAGTTACATGTAATTAAATTACAAAAGAAATGTGTTTGTAATCAGTTTAATTTATTGACACAAAATATGTAAATTAATTACATTTGCAATTTAAACTGTTTGCACCTATTCACCGTGCTGGAATGCTGTCTTTTTTGTGTAGCCTATATCTGTACATTTATCAGCTTTGTTGCCCAGTTTAAAACATTTTAAAAGTAATCAGCAAATAATCAAATATAATAAGTTACATTACTTTAATAAAGTAATTAATATAGTTACAATTCTTATGACATTTATAACAGGGTAACAAGTAATCTGTAACCTATTACATGTCAAAAGTAACCTTCCCAACACTGATTACACGAGTAACAAATGTACTTATTTTAAGCCAAACTATGATGTTGTTTTCAGTACCTAACCATGTACTTTTGTTGCCTGAACCTAAGTACATAAGTGAACTAAATAACAAAGTTTTTTACCCAAGTTATGAGTTTTGAGAAGAGACTGTGTGCATGTAACAAGCGTAAACTGTACATTTCCTGTGAAAACTGAGGTTTATTTTGAAACACTTTTTGAGCTGCCGACAAAGTACAAATCAGAAAGAAGATTAATAGCTGAACATGATACTTTTCATTACACACTATATGGCAACAAATGAACCAGAAGAAGTTAAAACAGGAAAAATAATGAGGTCTATTTGAGAAACGAAATGGGCTGGAACTTTTTTTTTAATAATAGTAATGTTTGTTTTAATTGCAATCAACTTCAGAAATACTCCTGATTCAGCTGATGTTACACATCTGCACAGCCTATTAACCAGATGCACTACACATGCCTGCACCTCTGATATGAAGTAAAGAAGCATGATTTTCTATTTCTAATTTTCTTCCACTTGACCTCTGTACCTTCTAATCGTGTATTTTGTTTCTCAGCTCGAGATGACCTTAAATTCCTGAATATTAAAAGATATCACTTTGTTACACTGGTGGTGTTCCTTGCAGAGTCTTGTGCCAAATCTACATTCAGTGGGATTTAACTCCCTTTTATGTGGAAAACCTCGGCTTTAATAGTTTCCTGAATCCCCTGGAACATCTGAGGCACATTTACTGCACACGGACGTCACAGTTTATCTCCGCAGCCAAGTGCACAACACGCTGGAAAACAACTTCTAGTAACCTTTTTACGAGGTGAAGGATCGGCATTCTCTTGGCAGTTGCAAATCTTTTTTTTTTTATTACAGATGTTTTTCTCTAAGACTGATGTAGCTCAGTGAGATCACTCAGAGAGGCAGAGAGAGGAAGTGTTGCACGCATTCAAATATTTAGTTATTCACTTTTGAAAAGTCCAGTATTAGCACACTCTCTGCTTATTTAGATAAACACAGGTCAGCGTTATTTTTGCTTGACCTTTCCAAACTGATTACAACATCCCCTTGTACAAAAGGCAAGTTTACAGTATTTGTGCAGCACCTTTCAACAGCAAGACAATTCAAAGTGCTTTAAATAAGACAGAAAGACATTAAAAAAAGATTTTATAGAACTGATTGTGGTCTGCATAATTTGTGAAATATTTTCTTGTTTTCCACAATCTGAGCTGGTTGGGAGCACGCAGATGTAGAACGAAAGAGGCCCCAGAACGAGAGCCTTGGGGGACTCCACGTACACTCAGATGTGTGATAGATGAATGAAGACTAAACTGACACAAAGCAGTACTTGTCCTTCAAATAAGAGTCAGACCAGATTAGTACTGTGCTGCAAAGTCCAACCCAGTTTTCCAGTCTTTAATCTTATGATAGTACAGTACTCCTAGTATCTATTAAATAGTAGTACTTAAGTGGATGTCATTCAAGACATTAAAGAGGAGCTACGTCCATTTTCAAAATTCCAAAGTTATTTCAATGGTCTGAGACAGTCAAAAATATTAGGGAACATGAACAACTCTCTCCCAAATCCAAAAACTGAGTGCTAAAACTCAAATTTGTACGAAGTTTGGAGCTGCTCCTTAGACAGTATATTGGGAAAGATGTTACCCAGCACTCAAGGGACTGTTCTGAGTATGTGGGTACATTTTCTGCTTCAGCACTGAGAACATTACAGTAGACTTAAGTTCATTTGGTTAAGAAAGAACAAAACAAACAGTCTGTGGGTCCACAAAATCAGGCCATCATGCTGCCTCGCTGTGCTGTATATAAGGTACGATCGCGGAATGGAGGGACAGCCTGATATTGCTTTTAATCCACCACAGGAGGTAGTAACAGTGACAAAGTGGTGTCTGTGTGAACAGGACAGTCTGCCGGATGGGACCATGGGTGGCACGGGTGTGATGTTTTGATGACATTATGCACATGATCCACCACAGGAGATTTAAAAAGTAGCTGTTAGTAACTTGGGAAAACAATGTCAGAGAACAACGTCCTTGGGCTCCAAGCAGAGGTCGAGGCCAGAGACAGTAAATGATTGTTACTGACAAGTTGATGCCATTGTTGAAAGTGCTGCTGACGGGTCTGTTATATGTCACACTAGAGGATGACGCTGTTGTGTTACATGTCACAACAGTCACTCTTGTGATTCCACAAAGCTGTGATGCTGTGTATAATCACACACTGGAGCGAAATAATGCCGCCGTCGTTTGGTTCTGTGTAAAAATGCAAAGGAGGCATAGAAAAGGGACTTCGTAGCGGCCCCACAGCACCATCTCTGTGTAAAAGGGCTGTTGTCTTGTCTATGGAGCAGCTCCAGACTTTATACTTTACAGAATTCCGTCTCTGGTTTCTGGCTTTGAAGGAGAGTACTTCCTGTTCACAAACATTGAGTGGACTCTCCAAGGCCAATGAAAAAACACATTTGAATACCTAATTTAATTATTTATTTAAATTTAAATGGTGTTCCCCTTTAACAAGAGCAGTCTCTGTGCTGTAGTGTACTTGAAAACCTGCCTGGAAAACCTCAAAACAACTTGTTTGGTGCCAGGAGGGTGTTGAAAAACAGCCTTCTCAATGATTAAAAGTAAAAAAAAAAGTGGTAAAATGGTGGGTTTGATATGTGCTTTAATTGTTCATTAGTGAGTTGTTAAAATCAGCTTTTAAGAGTGGCTTATAGCTGCAGTTTTTAGGGTCTGTGGGAAATAGCCTGAGCGTAAATAAGTGTTCACTATGTGCAGAAGACCTGATACCATGCAGTTAAAAATATTCTGGGAAAAACTTGTGGGGTAAATATCAAGGCAGCAGGAGGAGGATTTCAGATGTTGCACAATTTCCTGGTTCAACTCATGTCATGCTACTTAAACATGTGTTACATGGATGCAAAGACAATAAATACTAATAAATAATAAATATGTGGAGGAACTGACAGTATGATTTTATAACTTTGGGCGTAAACAATGAAGCAAATTCATTGCATGACTTAGCTGATAAAAGTTCAGGGGTCACTGACACAGGGGAGTTCATCAGGAAACAAAACATCGTCTCCAATTGTAAATAAAACAAACATATACTAGTTTAAATATTATCAATTTGTTATTTGGACTCAATGCATGCTGTATTTGTCCTGACGTCAATCTCTGAGACTAAATGTAAACCCACTAGAATTTCACAAGTTCTTCACAAATAAGATGATAAAAAATTTTTCTTTTCCACTGTAATGTTTGTCTTTGCTGCCTCCCTGTATCCCAGCTGGTACCAATCAAGTGATGCTGCAGGTCATACTCTGGCACGTGTGCAGTCGCATCTGGAAACCATTTCACTGAGGGTTGCCATCTGTTAACCGAGCAAAACATTTAATGCGGCCAAAAAGGAAGAAAAAAGTGTTTCGACCTGGGGATCAGTTAGATAATGTGTGATTAACAAAGATTTCTGTGTGGTTTAAGACAACCTTGACACCCCGACACAAGTCTTACATGAAAAGTTGAAAAGGCTTCATGTTAAAATAATTTGTAATTGTTTTCCTCAACTCATTTTATATATATTTTTTTTAAATCAGATTATGATCATTAATCATCAGAAAAGCAAAGTCTGTAAATCAAGATGAAAATCTTTATTGAAAAAAAACTTATAAAATGTGCAAATAAACAACATAATGTAACAAAAACAAGTTCTTGTAGTAAAAAAAAAACATACAAAAAGGCCACTTATGGCGCTTAACATCAGATATTTTAGATCAGAAATATGGCTAATTCACTTCTTAAATTACAATTAAGGCACTCAACCAGCTTCAGTTTCAACAAACTAGAACCAAGAATATTTTTTCTTAAATTAAAAAAAAAAAAAAAAAATTAGTAATTCAAATATATAACTCTTCATGCAAAACATTAAAAAATTAGGCCTAAAATGGCAGTGACACAATAATTTAGAAATTAAATCTTTCTGGCATTTTTTCACAAGAACAAGGTCAAGAAACATAACCGAAACATTCGCTCATTAAATACAATATGCCATTTATCAAATATAACTATCAGGTAGGTATTCCCACAATATGCTTTCCATGTAAAGAAAGTTAATCACATACCCTGAACAAGACCATCAACCCTGTATGTAATATTAGAAAGAAACCAATACTGTATTATTACCAGTTACTGTGAAGGCAAACACGGTCACATCCCAACTGTACATGAACAGTGACTAGAGCAGTTGTCAAGTCTCAGGATTTCCATAGGATGTGGAACAATACAAAGGTACAGACATGCAAAAGTGCAGTCAGAGGCTAAAGGATTTGTCCTGGCTTCTCATTTCTCTGTGATGTTGTAGATATTTACCCAGAAAAACAATTAAGTGGACAGAAAATGACTCGTGGTTATATAAATATCTCATGGTAAATTAGCTCAGGTTCTTTCTTATGTGTTGGCTGAAGGCAAAAGGCCAGTGGAGTAAACTGAAGTTGTCTGGCAGACAGTGGAGAAGCCTGAATGTGTGTAAAGGTTTCTTTTCTTTAAATAACAACAGTATGTTTAAGTATCACTTGTGCAATTGTAACAAAAATGGGAAAAGGCATCTTTGAAATGTCTTTACAGAAAGGCAAAAGTGCCTCCTGAGCACAGCGGAGGCGCTGTTAGCCATTAGTAGTTGAGGATTTGCACATCAAACAGGTCACACACTCCTTCATTGTCGTCCAGGTTGAAGCTGTAGTCTATTCCTGCATGAGCATCAACAGAAAAACACACACTGTAAAACATGAACAAGACCAAGACAGGTTGACAGATTTTAGCCATGCTAGCAGCATAGCTCTGTGAATGGCAACATAGGTCCACCAACTGGTTTAGTTCACATTAAAATGTCTGCTAAATTGTATTTTGGATTGCCAATAAATTTGATCTGTAGCAGTCTAGCTGGTCTAATTTTAAGCTGAACATTTAGAAAGTAAGTTCCATTTATAAAGCGAGTAAAGCCAGGGTTTGAGATGCTTACCATCTGTGGACATTAGCTCATCAATCAGGTCGACAGCTTCTACAAGAGAGGTCAAAACACCATTCCATTTTACTGTTATAGACTATCCAACTTCAGTGCTTAGAAATTGCTACATAAAGTAGTATAGTAAAAACATTTATATAATATTATTCAGCCATTTTCTCTCACCAGTTCAGGTCCTAAAGTTTCTGAACAAAACTGTCAGTATGAACAAGCTGAGACCTCAGTACCATAACTGAAACCAATGTGAAACAAACATCTAACTGCCCCTGAGCTTCACTGCTGGATGCAATTACAGACTGAACAGTGGAGCTGGGTCCACATTCCTGTGCCTTACCCTCTCTGCCGTCCTTCATGTGGTCTCCAGCAGCGTTGAGCCTCAGCAGGCCGCTCACGTCCAGTACAGACTGGAACTCTGGGCCTCCTAGGTCCATCTGCTGCTGCTCCAACACTGCTGCCGACTGACTGTGACACTCTGCAGGGAGCATGGGAGGTGCAACAACAACACTCAGCTATGCAGTAAAGTCTCGTTTGGAAATTCTGTAGACTTCTCCAAAGAACTTCTGTGGACACGATTCAAGTCACTGTGGACAATTCACATCCTTGTGGAAGTCCTTCTGAACTTGAATTGTGGATTTAAGCAACCCTCAGGATCTGAGGTGGGTCTGCAAGTGTGCTGAAGTCACACATTTGGACTCAGCTTAGAGTTATGACATTTTGAGAAATGTGCTAACATACTTTAGATAATGAGATTGATACTATGTGATTGATACCAATATGATGCTACTTCCAGCAGCTGGTTAGCTGAACTTAGCACAAAGACTCGGCCAGGTGCGAGGCCGAAAAAATAATCCCACATATAAACCCCTTTTTTCTAATTCTGTCTAAAGGTAAATCTATTGGGTAAACATAAAATATGGATGAATGAATTACTGAACAGGCCTTACGGGCACCCCAGGCCTTCACCTGCAAAATGTCAATCAAATTAAGTATGGACCAGGAAGAGACTCAAAATGACCACAAAGAGATGCTAAGGAACCACAAACAACTACAACAAGAGGCAAAACCATCACATAGTCTGTGTTTCTTCTCCTGTGTTGAAGGGGTGGTGGTTGCATATCTGTGCCCAGGGGGCCCACCGTCTTAAAATAGGCCCATGACTGTACATTGGGTTACTCATAGTTCCCAGCATTGTGCTGTCTAATGGTAAAAATCATTTGGAAAATACCCGGCGTTGCCATCGTTTAATTCCTCTTTTTCTCCTGGAAGGAAGGTCTGACTGAGTTTCACTTTGACTATGTGAGTCTGTTTGCATGTCAGCCGATTTTATCTGTGCTTAAACATCCTGACTCAGCCTTTTATTAAAATTTCCAAGAAATCATTCTTGCTTATTTGTATATAGACTTCAAAGTTAGAAACCTGGATCCGGATGAGGAAGTGGTTTGTCTTTAACCAACACTGGAAGTTTATTCTATGTTTAGTCTGTTCCCACAATATGATGGAGGGACAGATGCAAACGCAGTCTTTCTGTCTGGCCTGCAGAAACAAGGCTAAGTAGGGTGACGTGTGGTATGTGTACAAAATGTCTCTTCTGTAGCATCTATTACAGTGCCGCAAATCTGCTGGCCCATGTCTTACTAATGACCACTTGATGTTTTTTTCTTACAGTCCAGACAACCTTTGGTTGTAGTTTATACTATGTAAAATCAACTTCCTGAAACTTTAAACGTGTTTGAGTTAGGCAAGTCATTATGACTGACACAAGGTCATTATGATCACATGGTATTACAGATACAAGCAGTACTTTTTTTTTTTTTTTTTTAAACTTATCCCGCTCTTACAAGTCAGGACAAGCTGACATCTGATATTTCTGGGTCAGATGATAGCAAACCTTTTAAAGCAATAATCCACCAAATTCACACGATTCTTTTCTCAACAGCAGTGTTTTCTCACTGTTTGTCTAACCCTAACCCTAAATCAGCAATGCACTATTCTCAGTTCTTGGACTCGGGGGCGCCTTTGAATGCAACACAGAGATCTGAAAAAGTGTCTCTGCTGACATTAAGTCTACCATGTAGGAGAAACATTTCACTATTTGTGTTATGCAAAACAGTTCAACCACAAGGAGATCGTCACGTACTTACCAGGAGCAGAGTAGATAAGAGTAGAGTTACACTTACAAGGAGATCAGCAAATGGCTTTAAGAGTTGAAAGTTCAACCTGACATTTTAAGATAAATATTGTCTTTGACGCCAGGTGTTCATTAGCTGTTGTGTCCAAATGGTGCAGTCAGATCTAATCTAGCTTCCAATTAATTTGTGGAACGAGGCCAGACATTCACAGATCTGTTGTATTAAATTGCTGCATTAGTTTTGGTTGGGTGGCAACTGAGTCTGTATGTCTAGTAGGCTCGTTTCAGTGGGCAATATCATCAGTGGCATTTGGTACACTGGTCTCTCTGCTCTCATTTAACTGAAACATCCAGGACATTTAGCCAGCGTCACTGTGACATCCAACACTACTTAAGATGAGACACAAAACAAAAGTGATAACTGACAAAGCAATTAGGAGGAACTTAATCTTAATGTCCTCTGACTCATGGGGTGGAGGATGTTATTTCAGAGAGATCAGGATGGAGGATTTGGAAAAGTAAAATGAAACTTCTCTGTATAGGCCACTGTTTATTCACTATGTAAGGAATCCTTTTTTTGTAGGAGCTGTTTTTTTTTGTTATTGTCATAATGTGAGCACTTAAACCAATATTTTATTAATTTTCATAAGCTACTGAAGCTGTGGCTGGCTTTATTAATTTCATCCTAACTGTTATTAAGCTTCTATTGTATGTGTTAAATGTGTCTCTGCTTAAAAGATACAAATCTGACTGTACAGCCAAGTTTTTGTATGTTAAATTTTGTTCTCTGTGGCCTAAAACACGCCACTGAAATCGGGCAATAACTGTATGTGGTGGTTTTCTAGGGGTACTTAATGAGCATTACAATTCTCAAAATCCCTGTCCTTACCCATCTGCACATCAGGAGGGGTGGACGATGGCGTCAGCACTTCATCATGTTCTGGCAGCACCATCTGGTGGTCTGAGCAAAGAGAGTCCTGGCTGCAGTACGAGCAGGTGCTGTTGGAGGTGGAGTACACAGACGTTGAGAGGGGGACCCTCTGTAGGCTGGCGGGGGTGCTGGGTGGAGTTGGCATTGGACAGATGTCATCAGTGGGTGGCACAGAAAAGACCACAGGTATTGTGGAGTGTGGATCTCTGTTGATGAGCATGACCTGGATGGGAGCCGAGTGGCTGCGTAGGTTCACCTGGTACTTCTTCTGACTGGTCTGGCCCTATGATCAGCAATGTGGAGATAATGTTAGCATCATTACAACACCTATAATCCATCATTTTTAAATACAAAATGGATCACATGACTACTTGAATGCTAAACAGGACACTTGTAGTGACAAACCTACAGAATATCATCACATGATGTTGCAGTTTCTCTCTATGGGGCGTTT
>JAPZEB010000004.1:22534576-22547359 GCA_029783705.1 Chaetodon striatus
CGTTAAACTGTGGAATTATTTACATAATGATTTAAAGGGTTGTGTAAATATTTTTTAGTTGAAGAAAATGTAAAAAAAAAAAAAAAAAAAAAAAAGTACAACTACACTATATGAAGTTGTCCTGTAGAAGCTGTTCCCTTGTTGAAGTGGACATTGTGTATGGCTTTTGATTTTTCTGTTTATTTATTTATGTTTCTTTCTGAAGTTACCGTAAGTATTGGTTATTAACTGTAAGTGACAGACCATATATTTCTTATGATTATTTGTGTTTTGAGAGAGGGGCAGGTAAAATAACATTGTTTTCTTCTACCTGCTCCTTTTCAGTCATGGAGTGTGTATTACAATTTTTTTGATTGTGACTTTGATTGCTGTGTATGGACATGAGCGGAACAAATAAAAATTTCTCATCTTAAATTTGTTCAAATCTGTTATGTATAATATAAAGAAAAGACAAAAATATGCTCAAGTGAGAATTTATTAGATAAATCCTAACATACTAAAATACAACAATAACTTAACATAAAAAACTGATGAAAAAAATACTATATTGATTCTTTTTTTAAAAAGAAAATTATCCTCTAGTGTTTTAAGTCATACACTGCCATTGCTGCAAAGAAGTCACATTTGATCCGTTAAAAGTCCTTTAGTACACTTGTGAGACGTTTCATTTTCTCTTCCATGATTCTCTTGTTAGTTTCTGTCTCCTCCAGGAGCTGACGCATCTCCTCCTCCACTTCAAATACCTGAGAACACACAGACACACAGACAGCCTCAGCTACAGAAATCATACAACTTTTTAAAATCATTTAATGAGGTTCATTGTTTTTATAGTCTTTCAAAGCTGTGTGTGGTTGTTTTTCATGTATTTATTACTGTAGTGTTAGCATTTTTAATTTATGATGCGCTGACTGTCTGACACTTTTTAATTTCGTTGTACATGTTACGTGTTACAATGACAATAAATGACTATTCTATTCTTGGGTGAAATGCAAAGAACAGAAATAGACATGCTTAGACATAGGACAAGAAAACCACAGATGCTACTCATGATATTGCATATCTGCATCACAGGGTTTGCCCCACTTCCTTACATTCATTCAGGTTCACAAGGGACAGCTGGAAGGCAATGATCAGCTGTGTCCAAAATTTAATATTTCTAGTGACAAGATTTTGCCATTATAAATAATGCATCATTAGTAACCACTTTCAAAACTTCTTTTGAGCAGGGTAAAGCAGGTAAAATACTAGAAAATCATACTACTGTACATATCTAACATGAAGGCTACTTAGAATTCGAACACTCTACTATATTTATCACACTCTGACTAATTCTTAACCACATTAAATGCTAGACTTGTGTTCACATTTGTCATGACCTCATTGACACAAAGCACCTGCTCTTACCTTCCATCTTGGGGAGAAACTATCTTTGTGTCTATATTTTACCTTCTGATTGGCTTGCTCAATCTGTTTCTGCTTCTCATTCGCCAGTCGAAGCAGCTCAGCTTGATGTGCAGCCTGACAAGACTCCAGTTGTCGACGAAATGCATCATCCACACTGTGTAATTTCTCCACTGCAGCTCTGCAAGACACACAACAACAAATGAAACATAATGTTGCACAGGGTAGGAGGAGGATGTTGTCCTAACTGCCTTGGATATAATAAGCTTTTTTGGGGAGTGGACAGTCCCAGAAATAAGGCACTGACATAAACATATACTATTTTATTTAAAATAACATCACTCACTTACTTGCTTCCCTCTTAACGGCACTAACACACCCTGATGCCTGATCATGATTTGACCCACAGATTTCATATGTAATATATCATTACAATTATGAGTCCTCAGAGTGCTCTGACTTTTGGGTTTTGAAGAGACATGGAAGAGGTACGCATTTAGTCCAAACTGCCTTGAACATGTGCACATTTTGCAAGTATGGAAATACTGAGTAACAACTTTCTTTTCGGGTCTGACTGCATTTAAACTTCTTTTTATCACTGATTTTATGCAGGATAATCACTCCATCTACTAAACTGTGCCCACTCTGTAAACAAGTTAATGTGAAAAAAAGCAAATACACCTACAATACTCATCATATGAGATATAAGAGCTGTGATATCAGAACTGTTCGTACACACAGGCCCAAACTTTAACAAAACAGCAGAAAGGGAAATTCACAGAGACATTTTCACTCTCATGTGATGTTGTATCATACTTGTGTGCTCCTGTTGCTTTATCTCTCTCCTCCAGCAGCAAGCGCTCCTTGGAATCAAAGTTCTCCTTCATGTTCTTCACCTGGCCCTCCAGCCGAGTCAGCAGGTCTGCCTTTGCCTGCCACTTCTTACTGGAATCCCTAGAAGAAAAACAGACATGGAGAAGTCAAGAAAAACACAACATAATGATGATGGTGAGGAAACTGATGTTATCAGGCAGATGTTAGGAAGAGCTGTCTAAGCTCATGAGCTAACAACATCTAAAACTGAGCTATTAACTAAGACTGTTAAAACCCATTTATTATGAACTGTCTCCTTGTAAATGAACAAACACACTTAGCATGTGGGTCACAGTTAAGATAAGGGGGGTGCGTACCTACATTGCCATTCTGGGCAGAAAGTACATTCTGGTATGGTTTGAAACGTATGGTTTTCAAGGCGTTCAGAGCACACTCCGGACATGGTCTGCTGACACCGAGCAGTAGAGCTCCCAGAGTCGGGGAGTGACAGCTGACATTTCCGTTGGCCCATTGGCGAGTTTGTTCAAAAGACTTATGCCCCATGCCTTCGAACTGCCATGCTGTACTTTCAGAGCAGACCAGCGGAAACAAAACCAAAGTGCGCAATGGTGCTCTGAGTGACAACTGAATGCCCTGCCCATGTCAATTGCTCCATTTCAAGAATGCAGTACAATCTTAAAGTAGCGATGAGGCATATGTACAGACACATGTTATATCACATTGTCAAAATAAATTTTTTTTTGCCCTACTTGCCCGGCATTATTCAACAATCGCAGATTTAAACTGTAATTTAACATAATTCCAGCTAGCTGGCATACACGAAGGAAGAGACTGAACGCCAGGAGGAAATTCAGAAACCTACCTGATGGTAAGCAAAACACTGTCACACAGATACATCAACAGCTACACTACATAAAAGACATTTTCTGTTACGTTTCATTACGTGGAAGGTTATTCATGGAAGATTATTGGAGCAATCAATTCAAATATACACAACGAAATGCATCTCCTAAACACTTACTGAGTTTTACTAATGTCATGGCTTTTCAGGCCTGGAAAATGAGCTTGTGAGATTCCATAACTTTTCCAGCTTTTATTGGAATCCTGTATGAGTCATACTTCCAAATCACTGGCATGTCTATGTGTGTATAAACTGCATATCTTTTACGTTTGTGTGTTTGTGATTGGATGCTTGCCTGTAAACTCTTTTGATGTCCTCAAGCTCTGCCTCCTTGTCCTCCAGCTGCTGCTTCAGCTCCTCCTTGCGCATGTTTAGATGCTCCAGACGCTCCCTCAGCTCAGCCTGCCGAGCTGTTTCCTCCTCCAGCTGCTCCTGGAACCTCTTCTGGGCCTGGCCTGCCTCCTCGCGCAGCCTACGGATCTGATCATCGCGCTCCTGCAGGGCCTGGACAGCAGGAAGGCAGAGGAGAAAGAGAAATTGCTTCAGTGCGTTTGAAGATAAAAACAAGATGAAAGAGACAGATAAACATAAATGCAAACAAACCCATATAAATTACTAACATACAATGCTTATGGTAAAATGCACAAATATGAACGTCAAAGAAGTGGCAGGTTCGAGTATGATGGACCCTTTGATTTCAATAATAAAAGTATTTCACTACCTCTTTGAGTTTGCGGATGGTCTCCGTCTGGTCATCAATTATTTTGGTTTTGATTCTTAGGGCATCGTTGTCTCTCTCGTTCTGCTTCTTCTGGGTGTCTAGCTCAGCACCCAGCACCTCTATCCTGGCCTCCAGGCGTCCACGATCCTGAGCCAAGGACGCTCCTAGTTAAGAGAAATACATAAAATTGAAAAATGTATCTTATCTCTTATAAACAGCACTAAATGTTGAACTTCACAACTTTAAAGGTATACTACGCAGGATTGTCGGTTACAGTTTGTTAACACGTTTGCCAGCAAAAATAAAAATTAAAGCCAACCCCAGATTCACTCTAGTTTGGCATTTCACTTCACTATATTTGCGTTGTTTTTTGCAATGTGTCTGGCACCTGGGCGCTACTTTTTTGTTAAACCCCAGCCTTACCTTAGCGGTGTGGTGTTGAGAAGGATTACTTCTGTTTCAATCTATACGTTGTTTTTAAGGAATATTCTACATAGGATATTTTTAACATATATTATTTGTCTTCTTTTTCATTCACCTTATTCTCTGTTCATTTCAATATTCGTTTATTCTTGTCAGTGTCTTTAAAATGTTGTTTGCATGCATTTTAATGCCTTACACAAAGCAAAAGACTATAACTATATAACTATAGATTATAACAAGAGGCAATAACAAGTGTTAATGCCTCTTGTTATGTTACTGTGCATTAATAGCTGTTTTTTATTCTGTTTCTCCACTTTGAAATGTGCTTGAGTCAGACATGTGACCTATTTTATCTTATTTCAAAGGCAAAATGATAAACATTGCTATTTTTTATTTTTATTTATTTTTTTTTACATTTCTTTGCATTTGTTTTACGTATGTCTTTACCAAAAACAAAAACAGGCTGCTGAAAATCCTCTCTACTATTCCTGGTTTAAAAATCTGGCCCAATTGAATTGGTAATTGAATAGTCCTGGGTCTAATGCCTCCAATACGTGTGTAAGACTGTGTTTCTCCCTAATAACCACTAGATGGCAGGCTTTACTTGATACAGATGAAGTAAAACAGAATATGCAGTTTTAGGATAAACTGTGTCCTTCATACTGACTCTGAAGTAGAATCTTTAAAATGTGACTCACTCTGCCCATTGACAATATGAAGCATCCACTGGGTAAATGCATAATAGAGAGAGCAGGACTCAAAGAAAGACCTGTACCAGTGCTTGTCCATAAACAACTTAAACTAAGTCTCAATGAGTGCCATACACTAAAAGGCTCATTCAAAGTGAAACATTAATTAAGTACCCTCCTGGACGTCTCCCACCTTGCTGAGCGAGCTCCTGACCCCAGATCCTCCTCTCTGCCCTGAGGCCGTCTATCACCGACTCCTGAGCGGTGAGCTGAGACAGCAGACGCGCCTTGTCCTTTTTGAGCAGCTCGAGCTGCAGGTCGAGACGCCGGTCCTGCTTCACCTCTGCTTCCAGGGAATGCACACGGCTCTGGCACAGGGACAGACAGAGGGAGAGACAGTATTAATGATCAACGGCCATCTGTCATGGCTGACAGATGGAAAGGCAGCTGGACCATTCAGTATTCATCATGTCTCAAAGTCTCCTAAAGACTCAGGCTGAACAGTTTTTGAAAAGGCAATGCCCAGCGCTGGTCATCTCTTCTATATAATGTGATTTTTCAGACCTGATCAGACAATTTATTCTCAATAATTCAGTCAGATCTGTCTCTTTCACTTTAGTGCCACACCTTCAGATCAGTGACAGCGTCTCTCTTGGCTTTGATGAGGTCAGTGATGCGGTTCTTCTGTTCTTTGACCATGGAGGTGAGCTCCTGCACCAGGGAGCCTGATTTCTTCTCCCTCTGCTGGGATTGGGCGAGGGTCGCCTTGAGCCCCAGCAGCTCTGCATTCATCTGATCACAAGCCTCTTTTACCTACAGAAGCAGAGCGAGGACGTGGAATTGAATGTAAATGAGAGTTGAACAGAGTGAAGCACTTCAATTGAGCATGACCTGACTGGACAATTTTATCAATCAATGTCACTTTGAGGTCTGACAGAATAAGAAGAGCTACAGATTTATAGAGGCATTTTTTTAAGGTTTCCATAAGTGAGCTTCTGCCTGGCAATCTGTCTTATTCAGACTTTCCAAAGGTCAAAGGTTAGAAGTAGAAAGTAGAAAATTGCACAAGTGGTAGCAATCAAGACTGGATTACATTCTGTGCAGAATGTATGAATGAAATCTGTAAGCGTAACAAGAAAGTGCAGATTCAAATCCAATCTTTTTGTATAGCTTTCTTCCTGTGGCAATCACAGACTACTTGTCCAGATTCAGATGACCCTAATTCAATCTCAGCTTTCACCATCAGGCTGAAAAATAAAATTCCACTAAGTCTATATAGATTGGGGTCAATTTCAGTTCAATCATTTCACTTTTTACTGGACACAGTAATAATTTATCAGCTGGACTGTACAGAGAATGTAGAGTCAAATTAAGGACAAGACTTCAGTGATTACGGGCCATCTGTATGGCAAGCGTCCATCTTTTCGCAGACCTCAGAGAAGCGAGCAGCCTCGATGGTTAGCGCCATGCGGAACTCGTCCTCTAGAGCAGCGTACTGTCTCCTGCCCTCTGCCAGTTTCTCATGCAGCTCCGCCTCCCTGTGGCTGTGTCTCTCTTCAACTAATGCAACTTCTTTCGCCACTGCCTCGCGGAAATCTGCCCCGCCAGGCTGCAACCGCAAGTCCAGCTGTTTTCTGTAAAACAGAACAAACATAAAAAGGTACACTGACCTTGTTTAAAGGCTACTGGGGCCTTAAAGAGGAACTACGCTGATTTTCTATATTCATACATTATTTATATAGACCAAGACAGTCTAAAAAATATTAGTAGACATGAACAACTCTCTTTGATATTCAAAAACTAAAGTGCCAAAACTCAAGTTTGTGTACAGTTTAAAGTCTGGACTTCCACAGACCATAAATTGGAGAAGATGTTCTAGATGACAATGAGGGCACCCAGGGGAACCTTCGGACTATATGGGTACATTTTCTGTTTTAGAACTGAGAACATTACAATAGAATGAAGCCCATTGGGTCCACGAAATCAGGCTCCCATTTATCATCTGTGGAGCAGCTCCAGCTCTATACCCTGCGTGACATCACAAGGTTGAGACTCACTTACTTACTTTGAGAGAGAGTAGCTCAAATATTGTTTAAAAATATTGACTGAACTTCCGCCAGGCCATGGGAATAACATACTGGAATTCTTAATTTAAGTGGTGTTCCCTTTAAAGACAAACACAATAGCCTGGACCTTGTGAATTTATGGGTCATAACATGAAATTCTAACTGTATATTTAAAATGCATTTAAAGAGATTTAAAAGGAAGGAAACTGAGGGCAAAACAAGTAGGACAATGTTTTAACAAAGAGTTTAAATGATAAATGTGTGCTAACGCTCTTGGCATGAGATTTATTATTCACTCATGAATATTAAAAGGTAGTTATTTCAATGAGTCTTTAATGTGGATGTAGCAGATTTCTAAAATAATTTTGCCACTATTAGAAATGAGTTAACACTTTATAATATCAAAACACACCCAAACTTGAGTTTAAATCTTGGAGGATTTGTATACTTTTTCCCAAGTTAAAAAAAAACTTGTCTTAAAGTGCAACTTTATTGAAACACATTAGGGAAGTATATTTTACCGTAGGAATTATTACGGCAACCAAAAACTGTTTCAGTGTTCACTTAGGCACCTGGCTATTGTTGTACTACAGACCTGAAAACTGTGAACCTATGCTTTTTCTTCATAACATCGGATACTTCTGTAACAATCAATTTTTAGAAATAAACCCCACGCATTGTTTCGCAGGAGTTAAACACTCCAAAAACTCAGCTAATCTGCCCCATCAGAACTGCGTGGTTGTGTTATGATCAGATTTTGACTGACAGTGCTGGAAACACAAGCAAACAACCCCACAAGTCATCACATTTTATATCATCATTTTCCAGCAGAGCCCTGTCTAATCAAAAAACTGTTATCTGCATAAATATGCAAAATTTGTAGGCGATGGGACAAGATTTTGGTATTGAAAGTGTCCTGGTTTCTGTTTGTAGTCTGAGTAGTATTTACCAGTCATATTTGCTGGTAAACAGTCCTTGTGGAGAGGCAGACGCACTGGCCCAAATGCAATCTCACAAACCATCAGCTATTGTATGACAACAAATTAACTTTATATTAGCATTATTTCTTCATGTATCTGTATTCATACGCAGATATCTGTTTGTAGAGATTAGCAAAAATGACTGGCGCACGGAAGAGGAAGTCTTGGCTCAGATAATTGCTGACTGCACTGGATCAGCCCGAAATATTGGCCCTCAAGGTTGAGCCCTGTCTGCTTTAAACCAGATAGTTTGAAGAGCCAAGACACAGACACAAATATAGGAACCTTTCAGAAGCTCATTACTAATAGGAAAAAGTTGGTTGAGAAAATATTTTTTAGCCTTTAAAGGAATACTTAACCCTCAAAATGACAATTTGTATATCAATGACTCACCGGGTGCTACCTTGAATTAGTGAAAAAATATTTATTCTTCTACACTTCAACAGTGAACAAAGAATCCAAAAAAGGCAAACATTCTTCATGAACCTAAGTAAACGAGGTCGGACTCTCATTTACCACAGCAAAACTACATCAAAACATCTGTTTACAAACTCTCACACAACTCCTGCAGTATAATCCAAGTCTCATTTATCCAGTCATTTGCTCAGTACTTTCCAAACATATGCACTTTGGCCAAAACCAAATTATTTAAAACACTTTCACATCAGCTGTCTCATGCAGGGATGAGCAGTGTGTCTGGGCACACACATGCGTTTAAGCTCTGCTTGAGCAGCATTTTGCAGAGCTAAATCATACACATGCTCAGTCATGCTACTCATATGTGAAAGTGTTTTATATCATAATGTTTACCAAAAATGCACATTTGGAAAATACTGTGCATATGACTGGATAAATGAGACTTGGCAGGAGCTGTGTGTGAGAGTCTGTCAACGGATGATTTGATATAGTTTAGCTGTTTTTAAATGAGGACCCTGTTCAATTCATCAAAAATGTTCACCTTCCTTTTGGATTCTCTTTTCACAGTGGAGGCATACCAGAAAGTTTTCTTCACAAAGTCAAGGTAACAGTGAATAACTGATATGCAAAGGGTCATTTTGTGGGTGAAGTATTCCTTTAAAAAGAGGGTAAAGTTCATATTAAGCAAGACTTCTCACAGTGATTTAGAATGAAATCCATTAGGTATACCTGTGCTCTTGTTCCCTCGATGCCAGCAGTTCATGCAGCTGCTGCATTTTGTCTTTGTGCTGGCGTACTGAGGCTCTCTGGATGTCCAGCTCTCTCTTTAGAGCTGCTGCCCTGTTCTCCAGCTCCTGATACCGCTTCATCTGAGGAAGGTCAGCGCATGTTATACCATGTTTGATCACGTACACTCGGAGCTGAATGACCCTCTCGGCTGAATCCTTTCATCTGGCTGCATTTATTCACTCTGCAAGAGGGATCACTGAACCACCTCACCAGTTTAATCACAAATGATACTGACATAGGGAGTTAATATCTTCAGTGGTAGGTAACAGGATGTACCAGCATGATAGTTTTATATTTGTACATCTAAATAGACTTCCTGACTGAATGTACACTATCTGTATTGAAACTGCAATACAAGAGTTGTCATGTATACTAAACCAACTGCTGCACCTCCTCAGCCTGCTGGCGAGCCCTGAGTGTCTCTCCATGGGATATGCTTTCCTCCAGTCTGTGCAGAGCAGTCTTGTGTTGTTCTTCACTGCTGCGGGCCTGCTCCAGCTGCTGGGTTAGGGACTGACACCTCCCCTCCAGCTCCTCAACACGACTCTGCAGTTCAGAGCGCCCCGACCGCTCCTTTAGCAACAATTCCTTCAGCCTGTACGGGGAGAAAATATGCCCAGAGTAATAACCTGAATGACTGTTTTTTACTGTGTATGGAAACTGATATTGGCAACCACTACCCATTTTGTGATGCCCTTGATTGTCCCCTGTGTTTTATTGCCCGCTGTTAAAATTTGTGATAGCCTGTGAAATTGAAGACATCTGACATTGCAGCATAGTCAAAGTCTTATCTTACGGGAGAGGAAATGGAAATATAGTGAAAATGGGAGTAGAAAAAAAAACATTGAACAAAAGAGCGGTCTGATGAAAAGAAAAAACTACTTAGAGAACAAGCCTGACAAATTCAGGACACACAGTACAACTACGACCACCTACAGTTGCTTCCTCTTTAAATTAGCCACGATGAGTCATTTCACTGTAATCTGTCTCCTGATGAGCGAGGGAGTCAACAGCAGCAGCCGTGTTCGGTGTGATTAGAAAGTGACAGTTAAGATTGATTCATGTAATACAGCTGACATATGCTTGTCACCAGGCTTCTAATTACAACCATAATGCAGATTTATCTAAGCAGGGTGTGATGCAAGCAAGAACAGTGCACAAAACAGTTACACCTGGCTCTATCTGTGCAGTGCAGCACACTGCCAAATGGTCTCACATATAGGAATATTTAATTATAGATAACTAGACCCTCTGGAATTTAAATATAAGGTATATAAGCAGGGTGGGTGTGTAGGTTAATGAAATAGGTTTATTGTCACGGATAACTGCAGGCATACTTCAAGGTTTTGGGGTAATGGAGCCAAAATGAGTGCTTGATTTCATGAGAGGGTATGGAACAAAGATAGTGAGGATTTTTAATGGTGGGATGGATACTCATTGTTCAAGAATGAGACAGGCAGCGGGCCCTGGTCTCAGGGGAGCCAATACAAAAGATGAAGAGGGCTGAAACAGATGAGAATCCATTATGCAGTTGACAACTAAAATCCACAGAGACAAGTTCAATTATCTCTTTTCATCATGATATCTGCTTTAGAGCTGCTGCACTGATTCATGCGGAAGTTTGTGTGCAAACGTGCATCTGTTTGTCCGACCAGTTTTCCCTCTCACCTGTCGGTGGTGTGCAGGGCCATGCTCTGCAGGTCCTTTTCCTCGCTGACCTTTGTCTGCAGGCACTTTAGATCCTCTGTTAGTTTCCTCACAGCCTGCTCAGCCTTCCAGCGCCTCTCCCTTTCCTGGTCACGCTCTTCCACAATAGTCTGACACATGCACATACACAAAAACACAAACACTAAGGGATGAACAAGTAAACAACATCTAGTGTTTCAAAGGGTTTTTGAAGTATCAGTGAGTTCCTGTACAGAATATTTATATGAATAAAGGAAAACTCCACCAATTTTACACATCAAAGTCTGTTTACATGTCCTGGGCAACACTACTGCATATGTTTAAAAAGCCGTATAAAGACTTTGTGGCTCCTTTTAAATTTTCAACTGTCCATCATAGGGCTTTCACTTTTTATTCAAAATTCTACCATTCATTTGAACATTAATTTTCAAACTGTAATAACCTGTTCAAATTCTAAATTTACTGTCTATAAGTGCAGCAGACTGTTTGAAGTATTGTGCCTTATAATCCAGCAGAGGGGGCTCTAAAAGTTCCCTATCAGCTTGACCTGATGCATGGCCTCTTGACCTGTCAGTAAACTAAGCTTAAGCAATGACAGTTGTGTTCAGTGTACTAAGGAGGTGAGCGGAGGCCATACAGCTGTCCACACTGCAAAAAGCACTGGCAGCATTGGCCAGCTGTAGCCGTCGCCACGAACAATGCTCTTAACTATGTGAACACCATACCCATGAAATCACTGGTGATGTAAAGTAAATGTAATGTTAAGTTATTAGAATAGCTGCCATTGTAAAGTGTTGGCAACATTGTTTTCAAGGGTGGGGGTTGGGGTTGCATTTGAATTTATTCAAAGAAATTGTGTGTAATTTCAAATTCGTCCGATTTTGATTAGTCTATTGTGAGTCCAGTAATATTATAAGAGAGCAATGCTAAATCGGTGGAGTATCAGAATTTAACTTTTGAGCACGGGTGGAATACTCTCAGCTGAAGTGACTGTTGGAATTAAATAACTAAAGAAGCTGGAAATATGTTGTTTCTATACTTTAAAGGAGTATTCATGTCTCTATATGTATACTGTACCCGTTAGTAAAACACAATGATTCACTTAAAACACAATGTTATGTTATGAAATGTGTGTATGTTTAATTTGAAGTGTTCCTAAACCATTTCTTTGAATTTATTTAATGTTTGGGAGGGACACATGGGTCTTTTTTTACTTTATTCACCAAACTGATGATTAACTCCGAAGTGTAATGTTGTTTCATAACAAACTTTCAAATAATCTATCACAGAAATATCATCTGAACCACTGGGACGTAATTAGAGTCCATTTTTTAGGTCACTGACAACAGTAATCTCAGAAAGGACAAAAAGCCTAATGAAATTTTTTTGTTGTTATTGGCTTTGTTTTGAAGTTATTTTTACCAGTGGTACACTGAATTCTGTTCCTGTTTGTGCATGTTGTTGTGTAATAGTTTTGTGTCAAATAAAAAGAAATACAAATAAAAGTCTGCTTCCCAGACATATGGGTACAAACACTCAGAGGATATCGACTCTCCCCTCTTGTACAGGGACGTTAAACTTCTTCATATTAGATTCATTTAATAAAAATAGAAGCCGTCGTTCAAACTGCAGGTGACCTATCTTTGTCGTACCCTGTAGGTTTCCTCCTCCTCAGTGGACTTATTCTTCACGTCGCCTGAGGCCTTCGCAGCTCTCACGGGTCCCCTCCTTATTGTCCCCACTGCATCTGTGCCCCCTGCACCGCCAGCCTTCCTCCTGGGCCCCACAGCTGACTTTGAACTTACCTTGTAACATGCATCTGTACGCAGACTCTGAGATGGCGTAGATGTGAGGGGGCATTTCGTGCCTCTTTTTG
>JAPZEB010000004.1:22563401-22575098 GCA_029783705.1 Chaetodon striatus
ACACACACACACACACACACACACACACACACACACACACACACACACACTAGCATTAATATCACAGACAGGAGAACTCACTCACTCCTCACTGAGACTGTAAATGTCTACTTGACCTCCTCACCATATCGCTGGTGCCTTCATCTTCAAAGTCGTCTTCGCAGCCGTCCGTCATCTCCCCCGCCTCCACCTCGGCTGTCCCCTCCGCCTCCTCTCCACCAGAGTGGTCTGCTGCGTCACCATGGAGACACTCACACACCTCCTCTTGTTTCCTCTGCATGTCTGGGAAAACAGACAGACTGGCAGTTAACATCACAGCATAAGAAATTTATTGAACAGACTTCTTATTTTTACTAACAGAATAATCTTTCTTTCAGACATTATAAAGCTTTTAATATTTTCTGTATCACTTTGCCCCGTGTGTGACTTTCAGTTCCACATGAATATATGCATGTTCCTCCAGCAGACAGGTCCTCCCCTCTGTCAAATCTCACCGCCATCAGAGCGATGTTGCCTCTCAATCTTCTCCAGCCTTCCCAGCAGTGAGTCAATCTTGGTCTTGATCTGTGACAGCTCCTTCTTGATTGTTAGGAGCTGGTCTGTCTTCACTGTGAGCATACATTAATAAAAGTTAAAAAAACATAATTAATGTGATGTTTGACAAGGAGACAGACATGGTTACAACAGCTACTGCACTGCTCCAACACGTCTCAGCGGCCAAGTTCCTTGCCAGAAGTTTGGCTGAGGCACAATTAGTGAAAGGGCATGAGAATGGAAGCCAAAGTTTGTGATATTTCACTGTATTGAATTATGTGGGGAATACTGATTATGTATCTCTGAGAGAAGGAGCACTGCAAAAGCAACTGTTGGACAATTAAAGGAAATAATGGTTTCATACAATCTGGATCTTATTTTTGCAGTTTTTGCCATCATTCCTATCAGTAATTATAACAATGTACTCACTAACTTAAAGGAATATTTTTATATCATTTGAAATACTCTTTTTTTTCTGCCTGAGAGATTTTGTTGTCCTAGTTGGTGGATTTTGTTACCTTCATTAACAAACAAACATGAGATCGAAATCAATCTTCCCATCTACATCTCTACAAGAAAGCAAATAAGCATATTTCTTAAAATGTCAAACTAATGACTGACATTTTATTAAAATAAGCCATCTTAAAGAAGCATTTACTGTTGGAGAGATGGTATTTTTATAAAGCTGGGCTGTCTATGCAGTAGAAAGATGCAAATACTCTTGAAATTGGTGCTATATAACCAGAGAGAAGGGTTGTGGCATTTGAGTTTGCTTAGGAGGTAGAAAACCTACAACTACCAGAATGCACTGCGCCGCACCTGACCAATAAATGCTCCCCCTGGTGGATGAGATAATGCGAGCTTGGCTGTTTTGACACAGGAAACAATATGGCGGCCAGCTGGTAACAAACAATCTTGAATTACAGTTAAACAGCTGAAACATGTTTCTGAAAATGTGAGAAACAAGCAACAGAGTAACCGAATCCTGGTTCATATATTAACAGCACTGCCTGGTTTAACTGTTTGATCTCAGTTTTTTATGCCTTTACAATACAGGAAACAGTATGGCGTCCACTTCTTGTTAACAAATTACAGCCAAAAAGTGCCTTGAATATATTTCAAAAGACATTTTTGGTAAGAAATAGACATAACAGTAACAGAATCTTGGTTCATACTTGATCAGCACTGCCTAGTTTAACAGTTTAATTGGAGTTTGGTCTGGGTTTTACATAGAGAGGCAGAGAGGGAGGTGGGTCTCTCTCGATCTGCTTCTATACTCTTTGTGTCTATGAAGGCCAGCATAAGAAAATATAAAAGTACAATCTGTAGTTTGAGCAAAAGCCCTAGAGTCAGATAAAACCCGCTGGATGACATGAAATGAGCCGAGAGATGAGCAGGGAGATCTGGGTGCTAATAAGATAGAGGGAAGTTTACCACAGTTCATTTACATATACTACCCACAATGTTATATAGGTGGTTGAAAATCAGCAAAGTATCCCTTTAAATGTTGGCTTGTTTACATCCTGTCTAGAACTAAAATAATTAGTCTATTATATTATAAATGCCAAATATTCACTTTTCACCTTCAAAGGATTTGCTACTTTTCATTGTCCTGCATGACTGCAAACTAAATTTAAGAGGTTAGTTGGACAAAATCAGACATATAAAGATGTCATCTTGGGCTCATGGAAACTGTTTAGCTTTTAGGCTTTTTTTTTTTTTTTACTGTTTTCTAGCATTTTACAGACCAAGCAGTTATTCAGTTAATTGAGAAAATAACTGTTAAATTAATCAATTCATGAAAACAATCATTAGTCGCATCCCTACACCTGTTAGATCATGACGTCTTCTCATGTTTTTGGCCCTGCTACTGAAGGAATTGTATGTTTTCAGATGTCATCTATCACTTTGATAAGTACATTCTTATTAAAACTTAAAGAAGTGACGAGCAAAACCACAGAAATAAGTTGTAATAAACCATAATTTTCCTTTGAGCAGAGCAGGAAAGAGCGAATTAGAGGAGCCAAAGGGGACAAAGAGAACATACGTTTAGGGACTGTGATGGAGGAGCCGACATTGAGCGCTCGGGAGGAGGAAGAGGAAGAGGAGGAGGAAGAACAGGCCCTGACTGGAAAGGAGGATTTGGCTCTGCGTGTGGACGGGACGACTAGCCGTGAACGCTTGATGGGGATCACAGCACGGGTTGGGGGCACGACACGACCGTGGTACTCAAAGAGTCTGAAGACACACAAAAAATTAAGTTGAAGCAAACTTAGCAACAACAGCAATCTTAGCAACAACAGAGCAACATGTTACAAAAGGCATACCAGTGCAGAAAAACACATTTCTTAAAAAGCAGGAAGAACTATCTCTGTATTCATTACTGGCATGAACAGCAAAGCTGGAATCAAGCTGGTGTCTCTAGATGTTATTTGAGCATCAAGAAGCGCTTACAAAGCAGCTAACAGACATGCTGCAAACGATGTTTAAATGATTGAGGTACATATTGAACAATGCCACAGCAATTCAGTCAATTCCCGTTGCCTACGACATATCAAATTGCCAAAATAGCAATAATGACTCAAAGCTGAAGGATTCAACTCTCAGGGATATTGCAAAGTAGAGGAAGTAAACAAACCAATGAAAATGTCAGAAGGAAGACACATTCTCTGCCTTGCCAACGCAAATGACCAGCCGGGGGACTATCTGACATTCAGTACTCGCCTATGCGGATAAAAGCATCATTAGTAAGCCCAACGGAGAGGAATAAAAACCTCCCCAATATGACATTCATTATGCCTATGATAATGTAGTTACTTTGCCTCAGATGGAAATGGGGCTATTCTGCTCAAAACTCATCTTTATCTAAGTAGCTGACTCTGAAATGGGGAGAAAGGAGGGTGAACACTGAAGGGCAAAATATTGGGAGAAAGGGGACTTGAAAAAACGATGTGGAGCTTTAAAAAGGACAAACTACAGTCAGACTGTGCTGTTATTTAACACCAGATAAGCTTTCTCACATACCTGCTGTAGAAATCATCTCTGTAGTAATCATAGTCAAACTCGTAGCCACTGTGAAGATAAAGCAGACTGTTTTTATTCTTCTGTTACTGTGTTAAATGCATGTGTGTGCGTCTGTGTGTATGTGTGTGAAAGAAATGAAATCTTGACACAAGGCTGAAGACACTAACAAGAGAGATAAAGAAGGACTTAATGAGAGGTACAGTGCATACACATCTGAGACGAATAGGCAAGTCAGGTTAGCCGTATTCTGTATCCAGTCTTTGTGCTAAGCTACGCTAACTATCTCTAGGCTCCAGCTTCATATTCAGAGTACAGACATGAGAGTGATAAGAAAAGATAAGCTTTTATTAAACCCCACAGGGGAAGGTGTTGCAGTAGCACAAAGACATAAATAAGTACAGATAAATAAAGTAGTAAAACATAAGAATACATAAAATAAGAGGTATGTACAACTAGAAGAGTAGAAGTACAAAAACATGAACTATACAAGAGCAATTAAAGACAAAGTTACAAGGTTAGGTGAGACGGTATGATTCATAGCAGCGAGTCTAGTATTATGTAAACAGCATGCACCAAAATAATAATAATACAGAATAATAATACCCTTGGTGTCATTACTGTGAAGTAATGACACTAAGGCTGTTAGTGTTGATGATTGATTCGTACCATGCCCAAGTATGATTGCCCTCCCCTTCAATCCCCGGCTGCTCAGCTTTCACATTATTAATTTTGTTCAGTGCCCAAGTACACTTGCATCATCATCTACGTGACATTCTTGTGCAACAGTGTCGCACAAGAATGTCCCAGGGACGGTCGACAGCGGGGAACAGCGGGGCTGTAATGCAAAACTCGGTCCCTGGGCGGAGGAGGAGCTGCTGCTGACAGGTGTGGAGCTCTACGACTCCCGCCGGAGCTCTGACTGCAGGTCGAAGGTGGCAGTGAAGCTGATTTGGGTCTGTCTGTGGCCGGCTGTGCTGCCATCCAATATTGAGGCATCATTATTAAATTTATAACCGGTTTAAAATTACTTTTAGTCACGTTAAATAGCAGCCACCTCCGTGTTTTGGTACAGTTGGCGTTTACAACTGATGTATACCGCACTGGAGTACACATAGGCTGTACTTGAGACCACTTTTTCAAGTGGACTCAAGTATGAATCAGCGAATCATGCCCACTTAGGGCACACAGTGTTCACATTAATCAAACAAAGTGGACTTTGGGGTCAAGTGTACTCGGATCTAGGCCCAGCCCCTGATGTGAAAGCCCCCTTAGTGTTGTCTGTCTGCAAAACAGAAATGTAATAAACTGTACCATAGTACATTATACTGCAGTGTAGCACGAGGTATAAGATATAGTATAAGGTTATGGCAATAATACTAAAAAAGTGCACTTAGTAGAGCGCAGGCAGTCACTGGAGCTCATCGCTCCAGCTCTAGACGGTTCACAGGGCAAAGCTGTGCCCGGTAGTACTGTACTTCCTGGCTTCCTTACAGTCAAGATGGCAGTGAAGATAACATAAACTTTTTTTTTCTTTTCCTATCATGCCAAACTTTAGTGGATCATATCATTATCAGGTATGGAATTAATCTGTAGATGCTCTGGTTCAAAACTAGATCAAACTTTTCTATAGAGTCAGTTTTTGAGCCATGACAAAGGCCAAAATGTGGCCTGCAACAGATGGTAAGGCTTCTTGTTTTTAGCTGAGACGATCTTCAGCGGCCCCTACCAGCCAGTTAAGAACAGTGAGTAGTCAGCAAGCAGTGAGGTATAAAACAGTCAATTAAAACATGCTGTTCAGAGTGATGACAGTCTGTGGTCTCCACTGCTGTGATGGCAGCAGGTATAAATGAGTGCCTGAAGCGCTCAGTTTTCACTCGGGTGGGACGGTCCAGCAGTTGAACGAGCTTCCCACAGCTCGCCATGGAGAGGATGAATGGGTTTATCCAAGATGGCTCTGATTTTGCCCATCATCTTCGTCTCTGCAAGTTACGTCTCGTCTCAAGGCCTTTGAGCTTGTTGAATCTACTGGCCTCACTGGCTTTGACGCCACCACCACCCCAGCAAACCACAGCAAAGAACAGTGCACTTGCTTCGACAGACTGATAGAAGATCTGCAGGAGCCTGCTGCATAGCCTGATATTGATCATCTCATTTAACACTCACACAAAAAAAGCAAATAAGCTAATTTCCCCAAATTCCTTTGAAGTCCCTAATGAACACCTATTTCGTTTTTCCTTTAGTACATTTAGATGTCAGTCATGTCACTTCTTGTGCACTTCTGTCTTGTTTTTGCCTCTAACAAGATACTAAAATGTCAAGAATGAGCAAATGTGTAATAACAACAGACACTGATAGCACAGGGAATTGGCTGTTCCTCCAGAAGTGCCCGACCAGACAGCAGAATATAAGTACGGTGGGAAAACTAGGTCAGCACAGCAATATCTGGCTGATACAGTGAAATAAGACAGATGTGTTTCACACAGACCTGTAGAGGGATGACAGAGGCCTCTTGGAGCCCATCTTCGGCCTGTATGGTTTTGGCTCTCCTGCCATGTTGATATCTGGGAACAAAATGAAAATCGATGTCACGATGTGATGCAGCCGCAGCTTCTAATATAAAGAAAACATTAAGGCTGCAGCTATAATGAAATTGTGTTTGAAATATGTTTTGAAAACAACACCAATACACCTGCATTGCTTTGTTGTTTGTGAAAGAACAAATGGATATTTTTATGTGCTGCAATAAAAGATTTAAAAGCTTTTATAAGCTCTTAAATTTTATAAGCTACAAGGCTGTTTAACTGTAACTCAATTAAGACTGTTGCCATGATAAAACATGTCAATGTGGGTTAACACATCGCTGCATGTGAAATACTTGCAGGTTACAGGTTAAACATGTAAACATACACATATGTTCATATTATCATATCTCCAAAGTATAATTTAGTTTTGAGTCTAAACTGGAGCACGAGAGAACATAAATTAAAGACGTGCTATGTTATTTGTGACTCCAGATTCACTGGATGATATAAAATAACCACAGTTTCACAATTTGTTTCATGTTAGATTGTAAGCATAAAGATTCATAGGGAAAAATACTTGCCACAGTTTAAACAGTACATATACTGCATGTTTAAGAAGAATGAAGAAGAATGTTTATCTCTGTTTAGGTAACTCATGTTGCACCATATTCCTGCTGGGTGCCATTAGTGCATGATTATTGTAGCACTGCAGTGATTAGTCGATTGAGTCGTGTATCAAGCAAAACTGCCTACCTTTGGTTTTATATGATTCAAAATGGAACATCTTTAGGTTTTGGACAATTGCTCATATAAAAGACGAGATCTGAAGATGGCGCTGAGAATTTGTGACAAATAATTTTCACAGTTTGACATGCTAGACAAAACACATTATCACTTAATAAATATAAATAAGCACTAGATTACATCTATAATGAAAATAATTGATGGTTGCAGCTTTACATTTTTGTACGTATTCTTATTTTTTCAGACACTAGTAAAAACAATCTTGTTTATGGCTTGACCACCACACACTTTCCAATAGACTACATAAACCAAAGAGAGACATGTAACTCTCCGTTTTTAAAGGAATACTTCCTCCACAAAATGTCTACTTACATGTGAATTACTCACGCTATGTTGTGCTGAATTTGTAAAGAAAACTTTGTTTTCCCCAAATGCCTCGCCAGTGAACAAAGAATCCAACATGGAGAAAATTCTTGATGAATTGGAGTGAAATGTTTTAAACAGTAAGGTTTTCACAGGAATGCATGAATTTGAATGAGTTTGTTAACAAATGTCATGATATAGCTTTGCTATTGTTACATGTTGTTCCCATTTTACTTCAATTCATCAAGAATTTCCTTCATATTTGGATTCTTCGCTCAGCGTGGAGGCATGTGGAAAAAAAACAAGGTTTTCTAAACAAATTCTATATAACAAGGGTAAGTAATTCATAAAATGATTATTATCATGAATTTCTCCCTCCTTTGGGAGACGAGGAACTCTGCATATTAGACGATTTACTTTTGAGGAAAAAAGATTGCAAGGTGAAATTAGAGGAAGAGCACTGTTAACAAATGCTGGAGGGCTGATTCTGTCTAAATCACTTCTCAGACACAGACTCATCATTCTTTCCAACTATGTTAACATGCAAAAAATCTTCAGAATTTTGCTCTTATTTTTAAAAAAGACAGCCTTTCTACTAGCTATTTATGTACCAAATGAAAATGAAATTCAACCAATATTCCTGTTTAGATGAAGCTATGCAGACTCCGATGAATGTGCCTTAACATGTCATTTATCACGTTAATATGCAGAAAAGTCAAATGGCTGGAGCTACCTGTCTCATTTTGTATGTCAGGATCAAAACAGAATTTTTTCAGTTTTCCACCAGTGGCAGATTTGTTGGACCGTGCAAGCACAACCTCTCTCTTTTATTCCTTCAACCACCTTTTTTAATAAGGTTAATGTTGTGATATTTGTACATTTCCAAAAAAAAAAAACTGCTAATATCAAAGTCTTTTGTAATGTTTAAAAGTAGGTGTGTTTCTCCTTCCAACCAGAAATGTTGGCTTTTCTTTTCAGCATGCATTTTTTTACCAGCATGGCAAACTGTTGGCAAGTTGGCTTGCGTACAACATATCCATGACAATGCACAGAGCAGATCATAAAGGCTTGGTAAAGACCCCAGTTAAGAGGCATATGTACATGTCCAAATAATGCTATTAAAATCTAAATAATATCGGTATAGGCCACATGTCTTAATGCTAAATTTGAAAAAAATATTGTCATATTCTTAATAATAGTTGAATATTAGTGTGTATTAGTGTGTATGCAAACATAATAACCTGGATAACCTGGTTAACCCCACCACCCCCCACCCCACCCACACCCCCACCACCACCTTGGAGAAATGGATTTCATGTGGGAAACTTTTATAGCGAAACCCTATAGACTCAAAGTCAGTGTTTTAAAAAGTAAACAATGCAAGAGGCATCATTCCTATTCAACTTTACCTTACTATGACATATTCATGGCAACTACTGTAATAAAACACACAAAAGCACAATATGCAGATTGTGCAGATCCACAACTGTTTCTCTAACTGCATCAATAAAGTCTAAAACATTTAAAGCACAATATCAAGTCACGGCACCAAACTATACTCATAGAAACAGGGCTGGAAAGAGTGATTTAGAGCAAAATGTTTAAAGCTTTCTAATGCATTATAAATGATGTGCAGTGCCCATTAAGTGTGATATCAAAGCACTTTAAACCAGCCATGAAAACATGGCATTTATCATGACGCACAATAGACAGTCTATGAAGCACAAAAACATTATAAAAGCAAACATATTTCATGACAATACAGTAGAGTCTGTACTCTGCAAACCAGTCAAGTTGGAGATCCAGACACATCCATGTCTCTGCAAAGTCATATAGAGCAATGATAGTAGACAATGCTTTAAATGAGAATGTTGCTGCAAAGATGCTACATGTTCTACAACATGAATGCTTCAAACACATCCTCAATCTGGCAGCACAGGAAATTTTTATCTTTAACCACCAAATTCTAATTAGTTCATGCTTGAGTCCAAATACACAGTTGTGCCACATTTTAAGAAATGCCCTTGAGGAGTTCTTGAGATATTGCATTCACAAGGATGGGTCTGACATATGTACACATGGACAACCCAAAAACATTATGCCTCTGGCCATGGCTATCACCGGCACAGAGGCATAATAAAATAAACAAAACAAGAACTATAAGGCTCTCTCAACACTCAGGCACTACATCAATCTGTGTGATAACAAAAAATACAGTAAAAAATTGATTACCATATTAGAGGGTGTGACATTAAGTATTCAAAGAAACCTGATTTTGTTAATGTTTTCTATTAAGAATTTCTAAAACAAATCATTACCAATTACCAAATGTGAGGGATTGAGACATTGCGTTCATGAAAACGAGACAGATGCAAGGTCAGGGACCTTGACCTTCGACCTATGACCACCAAAATCTGATCAGTTCATTGTTGACTCCAAGTGGACGTTTGTGCCAAATTTGAAGAATTCCCTCAAGGCCTTTGTGAGATAAAGCATTCATGAGAATGAGACAGACACAAAGCCATAGTGACCTTGACTTTTGACACCAAAATCTAATCAGTTCATCCTTAAGTTCAAGTGGGTATTTGTGCCAAATTTGAAGACATTACCTCAAGTCATTCAAGAGATATCGTGGTCATGAGAATACCACAGATGGATGGATGGACAGACAAACAACCCAAAAACATAATGCTTTTGGCTACGGCTATCGCTTGTGTGGAGGCATAAAAATAGTCAAACAAGAAACTAAAAGTGATGTTGGTATTTAGAAAACAGAAATATTTACCTGTTTTCCATTTTTATATAAAAAAAAACAGTTTTAATATCCCCAATTATACATTTCATAAAATTGCAGATTTATATGAAACAGCCATTTGGATTCATGGGTGGGTTTCAATTAAAGCAACAGATTCATAAATTCATCTAATTTTTTTAAATTATACTGTAAGTTGCAGAGCATCAACTGAAACATTTTCTGGTTGAAGCTTCTCAAATGTGAGGAGTTCTTTAATATTGTTTTGAGCCCAGACAACAAAACTTTATTAAATCAACTAATGAAAAGTGAAGTCTGCAGACAAAGTTTCATTGAAAGTATTTGTTAGTTGCAGCCCTGGAGCTGGCAGAGGTTTGTGCTGTCTAAGCACCTGTCGGACTGTGTGTGATGAGACTAACCAGGTGAATTAGGGCAGAAAGCATTGATTGGTTTAGTGATTTAACTTCAGCGCACTGTAGCTTTCAAAGACACATAGATAAAGATGAGCAGAGAGGCGGAAAACTTTTTAAGGGCCTTGAGACAAGTGAAACATCACTTGTGCAAAAAAGGATTGAAAGTCAATATTAGGACAGTTTCCGCGACATTTTTCCACTGAGTAAAAAGACGTAAAAACAATCAAATCCCCTTCAACTGCATTAGCAGGCTGCTGTGACTCATCACCACGCGGCTCTTGTGTTGACTGACAGCCCCTTCTACCTGCCAAGAGCCCTACTGCGCTAAAGCAGGCTGGTATCACTGCGTTTAGTCTGCCGGCTTGTCGTCGCTGCTTCTGCTCAAACTCGGCTCAATCAGCCTTGAGTGCTGCTCAAGGTCATACACAAAAACACAAACAAATATCAAACACCCCCCCACCCCACCCCCTCCACACACACACACACACACACACAGAGGCACACACTGACAAAACAGGGCAGATCCCTGTCTGATGGATGAGTCACCCCTGACAGCTTCAAAAAGTTGCACAGATAAAACATCAGCTTTGCATCAACTGCCTTGGGGATCATGCAGCAGCAAATGTCATGACAGGAGCTGAAGTCGAGTCATTTCGCCTGAAAGCGTTGCAGTCTTAGCCTTTGCTCTTTTTTCCCCCACCGGTGGAGATGATAATGAAATCCCAACCTGCAATGTTAATGCACTGAGCTTATGAATTAAAGAATGCAAGATACCTCAGACTGTAGTATACAAGATCTCTGCTTTCCTCTGTCACACCTTTTCTGTCTGGCTCACACACACACACACTCCAGCAGCTGCACCTGGATCCTCCAACACATTGTCTGCAGATTAACCGTGGTGCTATGTTTGGAGCCCAGATTTTCCCTTCCTCTCTCCTTCTCTTTATTGACTCCTTTCCCTCCTTGCTCTCCCTAATAGACTAATGGATGGATCGGGGATGTATCGGTAGCTCTCAGGTGCACGGGGACGGCTGTATCATTATCATTAGGCTCTAGGAAGACGTGAGGAATGGTTCACATTGTAGAGTGTGCTCTCCTCTCTCTGGTCCCCTGCTGGGGTCATTAAAGAGAGAGCGGAGCACTAAAGAGCACTCTCAAACGAACACCCCCAACAGACACACACTGAGCCTCTGATTAATTACAGTCATTATATTAACCATATACAAAAATGGACTGACTGTGAGTGTGTGTGTGTGTGTGTGTGTGTGTGTATGTGTGTGTGTGTGTATGTGTGTGTGTGCTTTCAGACTTGTTTGTACATGTATCCATAAAAAGGTTGGGGCTG
>JAPZEB010000004.1:22580018-22590103 GCA_029783705.1 Chaetodon striatus
AACACAGACACAGGGAATTAATTACCCCAAAAGAAACACATCAAGAAACAAGCACTAGACTTAATGGGACAGAGGCCATTTTGAGGAGATGGGTCTTCAGTTGCTTTTTTAAAGACTGCAGAGACTGCAGACCGTGCGCCTAATGGAAGAGAGTTCACGGTAGAAAGCTCCAGAACAAGCAAGTAAGTGGACCTTTGTTGAGACTGTCATCAAAATTAAATATTAAACAGCTAATATCTGAGTTCAACGTATCCTCATCCTCACAGGTCATATATCCTACATATTTGCACCCCACAAATAACATTACGTCCTTAACATAAAGATCAGTAATTAACGTTAAGTAACCAAGGTTAGATTTAGGCAAATAGAGTTACTGTAGTAAGATTTAGGGAAAAAAACCATGGTGAGGACATACCATAAAATGACTCAAAGGTTATTATTCAAGGTTCCCACAGTAACATCCACCAGTCTCCCGTGGAAAGTCTTGGGAGAAACCCCTGAGTTTTGTGACCTATCTACCACCACAACCTGCCTCCTAACTGAACGCCTTTCCAGTGCATGAGAACAGCCTGCTTAGTTGAATACATCTGAAGCATAATGAAGATACTTTTAAAGGGAAACTTTGTCATTTTAAAACCAGCACACCACAGTGTGTGCAGATTAACCATATTTGGCCTCCCCTGTGCTGCAAGTACCCAGAGCTCCCTGCTCATTTGCTAGAAGACTTGGATGACACATTTTGCATCATTCAGGAGCTTGATCGCTCTCTGAAGTCGTTGAAATCTGGCGCTTGGGCAGTGACTTACAGCCTCAGAGACCAATGAAAAAAGGCGTTCTTTAATGGCAGCGTGATATGTGGCTGGTTGCTGATATAGTTTTGTCAGGGGGAAATGCGGCGGGACAAGGACGAAAGTTAAGGTGACGAAAGTCCCATTGGGGTGGGCAGAAAGGCTAATGGTTGGGTCCAACAAACACCGACTTTCACCTGAGAGACTATAAAACCAAAACCCTGTTCTTTTTTTCTAAACCTAACCATGTGTTTTTGTTGCCTAAACCCAACCACATGCCTTTGTTGTTGAAGGAAAAATTTAAGTCAATTTGGGGCGTTGTATGGATGTGGTGCATTTATTTTGAAAGAGCTATTCTGTAAATGTCAAATGTCATGTATTTTGACAGAAGACAATGCATGTAACAGGCAGAACTTGACACTGCATCCCAGAACGTCAACATCCAACACACCCAGGGTACCTTGTGGGCTTGGAAAGTCCATGACGATATGTGACGAGGTCGGAGTGAGAATGTGTGGCACGTGTGTTCCAGATTTTTGCCGGAACATAGGCAGGAAGCTGTGTGCACTCAAGATACAGGGAGAAGCCAAACACTGTTCATTTGCACACACTGCGATGACACAGAGCTGGTTGAAAATCTGACAAGTTTCCCTGTAAATTAAGTTTGGCTAGTCAGAGCTACACTGAAGATATGCTGAAAGTGAGTTTTAACTAGTTATAATTTAATTGGAGGTTGGAGCTAAAAAAAAAGTTGATTACTCAATGGATAAAAAAACTGACAAATATTTGATGGCTCTAACTAAACACTGGATGTTAGAGACAATCACCCTGCGAGCTTTCAGACATCCATTTAAATTACTCTGTCAACTCTCTGTGCGCTACTTGCACTGATCTAGAGTATATTACGTCCTGTCTGATTCCAATCATGATGAGGACCTCAAGGCTTTAACAGTTTTTGTTATGGTTGGAAGGTGACACATAGATTAATTGCTGTCCTTCCTTAATGAATTCCTTGTACTTTGCTCTTTCGCCCTTTTAAGGAAAATGGTACTTGGCAGCGCATAAATTTGGCAGCCCGTCCCCAAGCTCCTGAGGAACTAATAAAAATCATTTTCATTAGACCTGCTGAGCTGTGGTCCATTAAAAAAAGCGTGATGTGTGGTTGCTAAATTTTCGGGTTGACTGTGCTCAATGGATCGCATTGGGAATACAATCATTAGGGGGTGAATAATCTTGTGTAAAGACACAAAACCTGCAGCACAGAAAGTAAAACTTTGATGCAGCTTGGTGCATCTCAACATTGGTGTGTGTTGATTTTTGCATTAAATCATAATGAGCATATTGCCGTCGCCTGAGGTAAAGGTAATTTAGTCTTTCATCTCTCCTGAGCTGTTAATGCACTTTTCCCCTTTTTTCATTTTGGCAATTTTTTTTTCTTATGATGTAACTATGTGGCTCTTAAGTGCAACGCTTTGAAACATTTTAACCCCCTGGAGCTGGTCCATCACTTCCACCTCACCACATGCTCGTGAATCTGTGCAAGCAGCTGGAAAACAAACCAGCAGCTGCCACCTGCTTGAAACTACTTGTACATCTGCTCTGAAGCTTGGCCTCCTCATTCAGGAGTTTACTGTTGAAACACTGAGCAGCATACATGATTAGACATCAGCACAATGAAATGATAAGGTGATTAATCATTTACTTGGCCAACAGAAAATTAATTCACAAAATTCTGACATTTGTATTGATTATTTCAGTCTGCTGTTTCCCACCTGTGGGTCACACGCCCCACAAAATTAAATCTGAGGACTTGCAAAAGGTTTAACTGGATGGAAAAAGAAGAAAAAACATGTTCCTGCTGCACAAAATGCTCCTCTAATCTGGCCTTTTTTTTTTTTTTTTTTTTTTTACAAGGAAAATTTAAGGCCTTTTAAGATTATTTATATCCAACAAGTGCAAAAAAATCAATCTTTGGCTGAAATGGTAACAAACAGTCACAGCCAATGAGTATATGAACACGGAAAACATGACACTGTACAAAATGAAGCCAAATATCTAACATATAGCCGCTGACATAACTTGGAGTCTGCGCAGTAGCACTCTCTGCTGCCCATGTCCCATCCACTAACATGGAGGTAGGCAGGGTTCATGACCTATCGTGTAGCCAACCACCAAGGGGCAATCGAGATGTTTTGGCTTCACTTTTGAGAAGCACAATGTCATCCATCTTTTTATACAGTCTATGGTCATAACACATTGCTTCAATTTAAAGGGATAGCTCAGATTTTTTTGTACCCAGTTCTTATTCATGTACTGCTGTGGGCGGGGGCAGCAGCAAAACCTGTTTTAGCCACCTAAAGAAAGTCCCTCCTAAAAAAATCTTTAACAGTTTAAGTGTACTTTATATTGAGATTATCTTCACCTTTCTTTACCTTTCTGTCAGACAGCCATTTCCAACAGGGAAGCCATTAACAGCTTCAATTCCCCGTGTATGCTTTTGTCAAAGCCACCACACTTCTTTGACAAAAACAGTAATTTTGGCTCAATTTTGGCTCAGTTTCGGCTCTACCACTGCCTTGATCAGTTAGTTAGTTAGTGTCATTGTGTGACTTTGACACACAATGACACTAACATAACAACTGATTGAGGCAGCAGTAGACGAGCAGCTCCTGTGTACAGCAATGTTACATCACTGTTTTTCTCAGTGGAGTCTGGCTTTGAAGAGAGGGATATAACAGCTTCATTTCCCAGGGAGGAAGGCTTGTCTGACTGCAAGGAAAAGAGGTGAAAATATTCTAAATATGGCATTCACTTAAACTAATGTTGATTTTTTTGGTAGGAATTTTTTTAGGTGGCAAAAATATGTTTTGTTGCCGACCCCTCCACAGCAGTACATTGCTCATTTTGCGACTATAAATCCTACTGAAAATACTCTCATTTGCAACCAAAATTCACATCATAGTGTTAGCATGGATATTTTAATGCCAAGGGTAGCAAATTAAGTAAAGAAAAGTGCAAAGCATCAAAGCAGCCAAAGTTCATCAAGCACAGAGACCATGTAGCTAACCTGCAAGCTAAAATTCACACACTGAAGTCAAGAAATAAACCTACGGAAGACAAGCTTCTGGATTTGGAAACCACATCTCCACTGAACAACATGATCATGGATGTATTCAGAGACCTGGATACAGCATTGGGGGCAGGCCCCCATTCATTCCTCTGAAAGTTGCTCAGTGGTGCATGAAACAAAAAAAGCTCTATTTCTGCGATATTAAATTACCCGGATGATTAGTGCTGCTTCCGCATCATTGGGCCCATAGAGCAGGCACACTAGAGACTTACGGCCACTGACCACAGCCAAGCGTGCCCGAGCAGCTGACTTCTAGTTCAGCGCTCGCTAACTTGAATGGTGATAAAATAACTTAATCTTGTTAGGCTTATAGACTTTCCAAATATTATCCAAACCAAATGGATTAAATCTCAATAAGGGGACAAGTCATTTTGCGGGGTCTGTGATGATCAAAAAAATGTATCCACTGATTTACAGTCTCTTTATCAATGTAAGTCAATGGGAATAAGTCTTTTTGGGCCCAATAGCATGACGCAACGGACCACAAAAATTGCAATTCCACTTTTTGGCTACATAAATTGGCTTCAAAGTCTCACATTTCACTTTTTACATCCAAGGCCAAAGGTGTTGCCATTCAATTTCAATCAGCCACAGTGGACTCAAATTAAAGGTTTATAATTTTAACTGGGCATATAAATTAATTTCCTTTGACACTACTAACTATTTATGGGCCAAACATCAACAACAACCCAGCCGTTTTCTCGTAAGGTGTTTGACTTGATCCCAGGCAACAAGTCAACCCATATTTTGACTGGGGATGACTTTCATTTTCATCTGGACCCATATTTAGATAGGCTTGTAGGAAACAGGTATACAGTAGCACAGGCTAAATAATAAAATCAGTAAAGGGTGAATTCCATTCAGCTGCATCAGTTTCAGGTCCTGGGACTGGTTGCACAAAACATTTTAAGTTTTCTCCTTAAGTATGACACTGAGGGCTTCATTTCTCCTTAGCTGAGGGACTTACACAGTTGCACAGAATCCCTTAAAAGGTCTCCTTAGGTAAGGAAAAACTTTAACTAATTTACTGCGTTGAAAGAGATGTCACAGCGGTGAATGTTTCCATGGAGATCGTTTGTTTGTTTGGACTTACGCTTGTGATGCCTGTTATTGTCTCACAAGGTTGGCTTCTACTTAATGAAATAAATGGCAGAAAAAAAGAGGACAAAAAAGTATTAGTCATTATAATTCTGGAGGAATACAATGATAGAAAGCACACACTACAAAGTAAATTTAATTTCCCAAATACCAGAAAACAGAAAAAGATTGTAGGAAGAAATCATGACAGAAATAAATTCAGTCAAATCTATAGTGTAAATTAAAATGTGTATCCAGTGGGTTCTCCGGTTGCAGAACACTCTTCTTGGGGTTTGTTAGTTTTTTTCATTCATCACCGTAAACTCGGTCATGTTGCAGTTAAGATAGAGTCAAAGGTACCTTAAGTTTTTTTTTTTTTTATCTTGCTTTGGTTGCTAAGGTCTTCTGTGCAATGCTCTCAGGATTCCAGAGGTATAAGAATTATAAGACCAAGACAAGGAGAAAAGCGTAATTTCTTAAGTGAAAAACATTTTAAGGAAACCTTAAGGAAAAGAGTTAAGGGTGTTTTGTACAACAGACTTTATCTTGTGAAAACCTTAACAAGGACTTAAAGACAAATCTTAACTTAAGGTGTTTTGTGCAACCGCCCCCTGGTATTCTGCATCCTGTCACACTGTCACAGTCAGAAATGTCAGCTGTGAAAGGCCTGTTGATAATGAAAATAATTGTAAGATGCAGCCCTCACTTTCTACATTTAAATATTAATAAAAGGATTTGAAATGCAAAACACACTGGCTGTATAAATAATTGAACCTGATCATGAATCAGTAAATATAGATGTTAATATATGAGACTCATTAATGTTGTAAATTATTCATTTACCCACAGATCTGCTAACCATGCAAAGATATCTCCATCAGCACGTAGCCTCTTATGTACACAGGTGCACACCACACCTGGAGCTGCCATGTGCAACCAACCACTGAACGGCTCCGCTACAAGCAATCAGGAGAGAAGTACTTTTGCTCAGAGGCACTTCTCACTGAACATACACTCTGAACATCACAAGACCCCCATTATGATTTTTTAGACTGCAGTCTCCAAATAGATTAAAATAAATGTTACGCCCTTTAGGCAGCAATCTCCTGCCGGTAATCAAGTCATTGAGAAAAATATGGCTTTCACATAATTCCTGTGAACAAAACCTGGGTGTTATGGTGTTTAAATTGGTAAACGTTTAGCATATATTAACCTTGGTATGTAAATTATTTACTGCATGATTTGCATTAGCGCCTATGCTTTAATTTCCATGCATGATGAAAGCTAAAACACAATATCTTACATTGATTTAAGGATGAAACAAGGGTTACCTTTCTTCCCTAGAAATTACAAATTTACATGCAGATGCTGACACATAGTGAGCAACAGAAAGAGAGGAGGCACAGTGCAGTGGACACAGATTTCAATCAGGAAAACCACCAACACTGCAAAGTAGCTGGCACACATCACAGGTATTTTAACAATTAGTAATTAGCAGCTAGTTTCTTAAGAAATTATTAGATTTTTATCAGTGGTAGAAGAAGAAAGAAGAAAAGTAGCAAACCACAAAGTCAAAAATATTTTTTACAGGTAAAAGGTATGCATTCAAAATCTTACTCAAGTAAAATACTTAGTATAAGCAGCACATTGTACTAAAAGTATCAAGAGTAAAATGAAAAATTGTGCAAAATAATTTTGCAAAATCTTTTGATTATTTGAATATAATTCGTGATTCACCAGCATCTGAATGTCCTCAGTTTATTTTAACAGCTATATTGTATGCATATTGATGTGTTTTCATGTGTAAAATCTTAATCTGAGAAATAAATCCGAAGTGAAGTGAAGCAGAAGTGCAAAGTGGCTTAAAATGGAAATAGCCAAGTAAAGTAACCTTCAAGTATCTCAAATTGGTATTCTTGAGTAAATATACCTGGTAACATTTCACCCATGCTCCTGACTACAAAAAAAGAGACATTACCGACAACAAGAAACACCTGGACTAATGCAAACAGCCCGCAGAGCTCTCTGACAGGGGTTACATACTGACTGAATTTATGTCCAAACTAGCAGCAATAACTTGCGACATTAACTCCGTCGTCATGAGTAATGTCCGCCTCATACTCACATCTCTGGTTGCGACGCCTGCCTTTGTACATGGTCATGACAGAGCGGGGAAACACAGGTGATGTCTCAGCTGTGGTCGAGCCGACGTTTGCTTCCTTTTCTCTGCCTAAAAGCAGCCAGACTGCCGGTGAACTCCTCCAGCTCCAGCCTCACAGCCGAGCCGCTTCAGACCATACCATTTGTCAAACTATTCCAGGGGGAGCTCTCGCCTCAGATACAAACTTCTCCCTGCTCCAAATTCAACACTTCAGCTAATAATCCCGGTTTTGTCTCAGTGTCGCACAGATTAGGCGGTGAGAACATTATAAGAGGTTTAATTATGATCCTGTATGGATGATAGTTTCACACTTTCACTTGCAAAAAGTCTTTCTCTCCCCCTGAAATATGTGTTACCAGAAAGAAGTGGTTGTAAAAGTACTCATTTAAAGTTAAGCAAAATGGAAAATAAATATCCACTACTCTACAGTACTTTGTTCATATAGTATTTTGTATATATTACAAATAGCACACAGGGCCGTAGCCAGGATTTTAGCCCATAAGTCCCCCTATGCACCCCCATCTGAAAACAATAATTAGGCACCAAAAAGAAGGAATTTTATTTTTAAAGAGGCTCTATTCTGCGCATTTTTAGGTTCATACTTGAACATATTTTCATGTTTTAATTGTCAAAAAATACTTTAACCACCTCATACAGTCTTCTCTGGAACACCTGTATTAACTGTCTGTCTGAAACGCTCTGTTTTAGTACCTGTCCTTTGAAGCCCCCCTCTTGAAAAAGCCCAGTCTGCTCTGATTGGTCAGCATTTCTAGGTCATCCATATGTCAGCACGTGTGAGTCATCATCTCAGCCGGTGAGTGACTGTGACAGAGTATAGCGGCACTTTTTACCAGGTGTGTGGGGGGAAAAAATTGATACAGCGTAGTATCGTAATATTTTTGTGTGGCAAAATCGTATCGTCACACAGTGCCAAGAATTGATTTTTTTTTTTTTTTTAATTAAATAAATTATAAATATTAAATTCAAACTTTAGGTAGCCTACTTGAATAATCTAATCAATTGCTTTGTCAGTCCACTTGATATGTTTTGCTGCTGCTGCTGCAAAAAGGCTGAGGTGAGATGAACAGACTGAAAACTTGATCTTATTAGATAAAACAAAGTTTTCCTTTTGGCGCATGATTTACAGTTGAAAAAAGGTATGAATCGCAATATACTGCTATAATTTTATGGCAATACTCAGCATATTGCAACATATTTAAAATTATAATAATACTGTATTGTGACTTAAGTATCGTGATAATATCGTATCATAGATCCTCTGATGATTTGCACCCCTACTCTTTACCATGAAAAATCACCAGTAGAAGTTTCCAAACAGAACTGGACATGCTTCAGAAGGAATATGATCCAACCAAGATTACATGTAGCTTCAGGTGGCAGCGAAGGCTTTGTGATGTGAACGCATGTAGCAGAGTGCCTGGAGCTGATGAGCATATGAAGAAATCTGGTAAACTAAGACATCATACTATAACCAGCCATCATCTTTTTAAACAGTCTTAAGGAAACACACAGCAAACACGGACCAACATAATCATATTAGCACAAATGTTCAATATCAACATTCTCTCTCCTCTCAACTCTGTTTGAAGCTTCAGGATTTCCTGAGGGAAAAATCTGCTGACTCTCTAAATTCTCGACTGTGCACGCCAGGTAGTGGCAGGGGAATGGTGCTATGAGAGCAGTGAGGGTGAACCAAAAACATAAAGCTGTGGGTCAGAAAACCAAAACAATGAGCTGAAAAATATGAAAAAGCTCAGTGGAGTCGAGGGGGACTGCAAAGTCAAGTGATAATTACGTAATTACACGTCCTCTGACCCACTGTTAACATGTGCAACAACAACATTAATAACATGGAATGAACGTTTAATGGATTCACTGGTCACATTCATGTTTGCACTTTCATTTATTTTGGAAACTATGTAAGTCAATGCAAACCTAGTTATGCATAATATACATGCATATTCACATTTTGTTTTTATCTTGAATCTGTTTTATCCATCTGTTTATTCAGTATAATAAGAGGGCCACAAATTAGTGGATACATTACATCTTTTGCATTTACTATTTGTCCTATACACAGTGTTAGTATGCCTTGTTAAACTATATAATTCTTTTCTTTATGTGTAAAGTTGCTTCTCTTGGTTCAGTTAAGTTTTATTGGCATGATGGTTTGATCATAAACATAAATAAACATATCCAGAGGAGAGGAAAATTAAGAATAAGATCTCACATCAATATTAGATTTTGACCATTTCCCTCATACTTCTCATATTCAGCTCCTGAGAGATAGCCTTTATCTTCATCAGAAACTAATAAGAACTCAGTAATCTCCAAATAAGAAGCTGATTTATCTCTGATGAAACAAAGGAAAGATTATTGTGAGCAGAGAATCTTTCTTCTGCATATTAAAGGGAATGAGTAAACACTTTTTAAAAATTAAGGAATTTATGGTGCATGGTATAAAATAAGCACTTGCTGATAACACATAAATGAGAAATGCTTGAAGCAAAAGAAAAAAGAAAGAGGAGAAAATCTGTGTATGAAATAAATAGAAAATCAGAAAGAATAAAATGTCTGAAGCATGTCTTGCTTTGTGAGTCACAGACTCGCACAATTCAACACACATTTCCAGCAAATTAACAAACCTAATCAAGAGAGTTATAGGTGAATAACTCCTGTTTGATATTCAAGGTTCGTCTTAGAAAATACTTCTTGCTTTTTCTCCCTTTAAACATGCAGAAAAATACAGTTTGACCTCACTAGTAAAACAGCCTGCTTTCATCCAGCGGAATAGCAAATCAGCTTGCTACGTCTCCCATCTCTCTGTTTTTAAATTTAATTTAAAGTGGCTGGACTGTGGACTTCAGAGGCAGACTGAAAAAGCAGAGCACCCTGTGTGGGAGGATGG
>JAPZEB010000004.1:22602858-22620627 GCA_029783705.1 Chaetodon striatus
TAAATTCTTAAAATTTTCATACTTTGTATATATTGTTTATATTGCTTGTTGCTATTTATTGTCTCTTACTGGTGTTCCCTATCTTTGTTCTATCCACTTTGCTGCTGTGGCACTCGAAATTTCCCCACTGTAATAAATGTAATAAATAAAGGAATATCTTATCTTATCTTATCTTATCTTATCTTATCTTATCTCTTATCTGCTGTGCTAGGGTGGGTGCAGTGCTGTACTTTGTGTCTTCTGCATGCCTAGATGCTCACATATAGTGGCAAAGACACGTGACTCAAACTTCCATCCCTGATCACTGTGGATGGGTTCTGCCACACCAAACCTGCTGAACATGCCTTCCACTAAAGCCTCCACCACTGTCTCTGCCTCCTGGTCTGGTAATGCATATGCCTTTAGCCATATTGTAAAATAGTCCATGGTGACCAGGACGTAGCAATTGCCCCTGTCTGCGTGGAAATGGGCCCATGACATCCACTCCAACTCTTTCCATTGGGGCCCCCACCGCCATCTACTGGAGCTGTGCGTGGGACTGGTCTGGGGGGCCCTTATGGGCTGTGCAGGGGTCACAGTCCTCTACATCTCTCCTGAACTGCCCCCAGTAGAAGACCTTGTGCAGACAGCGGAGGGTCTTGGAGACTCCAAAGTGTCCAGCCCCTGTGGAGCCATGAGAGGCCTTTAACACCTCCCCTCTCAGTCCTCTGGGGACCACCATGTGCCACTTTTGCAGTCCTGTAGCTGGCTCCTTCGGAGCTCTCTGCAGAACCCCGTCTTTGACCCGAAGAACCTCGAACTTTGCCCACAGTCCTTTAGCTGCAGTTGAGCTCCCTGCCACTTTGTCCCAAGGTGGTCTCTGCCCCGACTCCACCCACTGCAGCACCGGTTGCAGATCCACATCCTACTCTGCTGCGCCAACCACCTGCAGTACATGGCAGACTGGCTCACTCTCCCCTAGCGCCTGTGGCATGTCTTCTCCTCCTCCTCACATAGCTCTCTTTCACAGGTTTCTCTCCGTTCACAGTAGCGGCACCCTTCTGTGGCACAGGGGCACCGGGACAGGGCGTCTGCGTTGGCGTGGCAAGCCCCAGCCCTGCGCACCACTGTAAAGTCGTAGGATTGGAGCATTTCCAGCCAGCGTGCAACCTGCCCCTCTGGTTCCTTAAATGACATAAGCCACTGGAGAGCTGCTTGATCAATCCGAATAGAGAAGGGTTGGCCACAGAGATAGTACTTGAAGTGTCTTATTGCAGTCACCATGGCAAGAAGCACCCGGCGTGTGACGCAGTAGTGGTGCTCAGCGTTCTTGAAAGTCTTGCTGAAGTATGCCACTACTCTCTCTCCCTCTGGCCCTACATGGGCCAGCACTGCTTCCATACCAACGTTACTAGCGTCTGTGTCAAAGACGAATGGCAGGGCAGGGACAGGGGGCATGAGAAGGGGGGCCTCCGTTAGCGCTCTCTGGAGGGAGCTGAAGGCTTGTTGACACTCCGGCGTCCAGGTGAAGTTGCTGTCCTTCTGGAGGAGGTGGTACAGGGGGGCAGCTGAAGAGGAGAAGCCTCGCACGAATCTCTGGTAGAATGAGGCCAGGCTGAGGAAACTTTTCAGCTGCCGCTGGTCAGAGGGTGTGGCCCAGTCTCTTATCGCGTGCACTTTTTCCTCCAGCGCGCTGATGCCTTTGCCCCCCAGCCTGTGCCCCAAAAACTCCACCACCTTTCTCGGGAGACGGCATTTGTCAGGGTGGAGTTTCAGGCCCACCGCTGCCACCCTCTGCAGAACCCGCAGCAGCGCCCCTAGTGTTGCCTGGAAGGAACTTCTGTGGGCCAGGATGTCGTCCAAATACACAACACATTCCTGGCGGGGAATGCCAGCCAGCACCTTGTCCATTCGTCTCTCAAAGGTGGCGGGGGCGTTGCACAGGCCGAAGCTAAGGACATGAAACTGCCACAACCCCCGCTGGCCAACCGGCGCTGACAGGATGAGTGAGGAGCTCGGTTGAAGCCCAAGACTGGGGGATGGGGGGTGGCTCTGGGCTTGGGGCTCCAAAGTGTGGTAGAGGGCCTCTGTTGCCTTTACTGCTGGTGTGTGTGGGTGTGTGGCTGGTGAGGGGGTTTATCATCCTCACTGTGGGGCCCCCAGGGAAGCTGAGTGTGTTCTTCCCTAGGTCCAGTGGACAGCGTGCAATCTCAGGAAGTCCAGCCCCAATATACAGGGGTTTTGCACCTCTGCCACCCACATGGGGAAGCTCACAGACAGACCTCCCACAGCACAAATTAGTTCAGTTATCTCAGCAGCCCACACAGGCTATTCATGGACTGGACTGCCGTCCACTGCAGTTCTTACAACCGGACTATTGTCTCTTGGTCCACTCTCCGTGGCTCCGGCTCCCACAATCTCTCTCTCTCAGGCCCGCTCTAATGCCTCTTGCTGGATATGGGGGTGCGCCAGTTGAGTCTGAATGCGCAGCTTTCTCTGGGTTGTGGCCTGGATTAATTGATCCCTGGCCAGTTCGCTCTGCACTGCGGGGGGCATATGCTCTTCTAACGAGAGTCTCGATGTCATTGGCCAAAGCACGGAGGGGCTCACCGGGATGTCTGCGTCCGCCACACAGTTCTGAGCGCAGGAGGCCGGGCTATTCACAATGTCCAAAACGTCTCAATGCCAAACCCTCGTCAGTCGGACACAGTGCCAGCTGCAGAGCCATGTGTTCCTTTGACCAGCCCGCAGCCCGTGACAACAGTTCAAACTGGGCGTGGAAGGCCTCCCAATCTGCCTTACCAGAGTACTTTAGAGTTTTGACTGGAACACCGTTGCTGCGGGCGCCGCCGTCCTTATTCACAGCCTGAGTGAGCTCCTCGTCTCCACGGCGAACTGGTGCCTCCACACCGTATAGAGCGCACCCGGGCCACTCGTCACGCTCCACTGTGTGTCGGCAGGGCTCAGTCCCGTGTTGACAGCTAGCCTCCTGGCCGTATCTCTCAGGTGGGCCTTTTGTTCCGTCACCCGCTCAAACTCCATCGCCAAACTCTCAGTCAAGGAAGAGTGAACACTTCCCACCTTCTCCTCTTTTACTTTTGGGCGTGCCCCGTACCACAGCATCTTGTCCATCACAGTCACAGCTCCGCTCGACAGACTAGTTTGTACTGTCCTTGCTGAAGTGTTGTAACTTCAACTAGACAGCCAGCCAAACTCCATACAAACAACTCGAGAGTCAGGATGTAGCATTCTAGCTCCATTTTTTACTGCAGACCCAATATGCATAAAGTTGAGTGTCGGGGGTGAAATTGAAAAATTAACAAAGCACAAAACAAATGAATGTAATATTATCTGTAAAAGGATAAGTTGCTTTTACCAAATAAATCACAGATAAATAATCCCATAACCAATCACTACTAAATATAAACAAAATAAGTGTCAAAGGATATTAAAGAATAGTAACCTACCACCAGTATGGCCGACATTCACATGTTAAGGCAGGCAAGGCAGAGTGATTAGGCCAACACCCTGTGGTCCATTTAGTATAAACACCAAATCCAAATGTGCAAACATTTGGACAAACATCCTCACAATACTGCCTAATCACCTTAACAACCATATGATTTTATTCCAAAGATGTGCAGAATACAACAGTCACATGTGAACAGGTATCACACACAACTAGGCTGAATGGTTGGCAGTTAGGTGGCAAAATAAACCTTACACTTCTAACATTAGTGAAAATATTTGTCAATATCTGATGGAAATTGTTAAGTATACGTATAAGCAACTTACAAGCAATGCTTCTGTTGGGAAGAGCGACCAGATGACACCAGATTTACACTCAGCTCCAGCTACAAAGTTTTTGCCTTCAACCAGACCATTGTTCAACAACTTCCTACTTCTGGTCTACACAGGAAGTGATGCAATCTGACCTAACAGTAGAAAGCACTAAACTACATGAAAAGGATATTTATAGAAATAAATTGCCTGAAAGGCAGAACATAGTTAGCTGATGGCTAGCGGCTAATGCAGGATGGCACTCACACCAACGTAGCGTCCTGTCTGGGCGGATGCGTTGAATGAACAGGAGGATTGACCTGCTTGCAACCAAGCATTTATTAAGGAACAAACCTGGTTACTGTTGGCCGTAACCATGCCGTACAAAAAAAACTTAATAGCCTTGTTTACTAGCTGCCACTCTCTCATGAGATAAATCATCAAATAAAAGAATAAATAAAAATATTAAATTTAAAAAAAAATTAAAATAAAATAAAAAGTGTTGCACTATTCTTGACAACATTAGAATGTCCTTTTCTGCAACATCAAATCAAATCAATCATCAAGCAAATTAGTGTTCACAGATATCTAATCCTTATAAATAAAGAATAAAATAATTATTGCACTGTTCTCTGCAAGTTTGTTATTCACAGTATAACATAACTTTCTAATGATGCCATTAACTTTTTTTCCTTTGCATAGGAGTAGTTTCAAAGAAACATGGCCAACCCTAAAACATTAATAAACGCCTGAGCAGTGCACTGGTATCTGCGACTTTGTTTATTACAGTATCATTGTCCAAAGACATGAGAATTTCTTTCTCAGTGCACATGAGCATGAATGCCTCAAGTTTCTTCTGGGTCAAAGTGCTCCTGAGTCTGTTTTTTATGAATTTCACTGTTGAGAAACTTCTCTCACAGGCTACTTGTGTGATGGACAGTGTTAATAGCAACTTGTAGGCCAGTCCAATCACACGGTAGGCATCAGTTAGCAGATTGTACTGAGAGAGGATGAGATGAACACAAATGACACAGTTTTTACGGGAGGAACACATTTTGCTCTCAAGTTCAATATCCTGCTGTTCCATGGAAGGGTCCTCATCGCTTCCTTGTGGCATTCCTCTAGCTGTCCTTACAGTGTAACCATCCAGAGGGGACATCTTTAGTCTGTCCCACTGACATGCTAGGCTGTAGAGTTCACCTCATAATGTGGCAACTGTAGCTCTATTGTCAAACTTAAGCAGACATTTGCTTATTTCTTCCAGAGCCGAGCTGGGGAGTCTATTTTCCCTCACATGAGCAAAGTTTCGGGGGTCTAGACAGGCAAAATCTGAGCAAAGTTTTGCATTGGCAGAAAACCTTCTATGGATATTGTCTGTCACTGTGTCCACAATGGCATTGTGAACTTTGACCTTGAAGTCAGTATCAGCTGATGCCAGCTGCTCATCTTCTGCAAGCTCTCCTGGCATTATTTTCTTTTTTCTGAACCTTCTCTCAGGCAGGGCAGTCTGCACTACTAGCTCACACTCTTCTTCCTCTTGCAACTTTCCATTAGCCCACTTCACAAACTCATCAGCTGCACACTTAACTCCTTCAAAGTCCCTGGCACACTCCCTGAGACCCCTACTCTGTCTGCTCAAAAATGCCATGGAAAATTTTAGCAGTGAGCACTGTCTCATACCTCAAATAGCCTTCTATGAATCCCTTTGCCTTGGACCTCACAGCTGGCTGTTGTGTTCTGTCATTTACAATGGTGTGTTAAATCATAAGCACTTCAAGAAACAAGGCTCCCTGAGCATTCCCAAAGCACCCAAATACTTTACTTAGTGCCTGATCCTTAGCCCACCACCTGGTTGGCCCTATTGAGCACAGTCATCTGCGATGCTTGTCCTGACTCATTTCTTCCCACCTCTGCATGCGCTTGTATGACTCTCTTAGGAAAACTGCTATATCATTAAGCAGCGAAAAGAGGGATGCACTTTCCACAGCACTGCCTGTTGTGTCTGCCAGTGCAAGATTCAAAAGATGTGCATAACACCATATCTGAATCTGATTGGGGGACTGCTCAGAGAGGAGTGTAGAAAACCCCCGATACTGTCCCTGCATATTGGCTGCATCATCTGTGGAGTTGCCCACACATGTGCCAATGTCAATATTAAGCTCCAGTAGAACCTTTTTCAGGAGCTCTGCAAAATGCTGCCCTGTAGATGACTCACAGTCCACCATAGCAATCAATCTTTCATGAATGACATCGGTTACATATCTTAGGATGATGGAGCACTGGTCTTTGCTGCTGATATCTTGTATGGTGTCAATTTGGACTGAAAACATGCCAGCTTGTCTTACTTCTTCGGCTATAATCACCTTTATCAGTTGGCTGATGACATCCACAACTTTATTGAATGTGTCTTTTGACAGCAGTGTAACTAGAGACCCTCTGCCTTTTGCACCAGTTTCATGCTGCTTGCTGTTTTCTATGCAAGTGTTTACATGCTGTTGTAGGCAAATGTCATATCTACTCAAAAGTAGAATCAGCACTAAGATGTTGCCATGATTAACAGAAATGTTTTCTAGGCTGTAACCTGCCTCCTCTTTATCTCCCCTGTAGCTAAGGCTACTTTTGCCAATAACTTTAATAACATCCACTATGCGCTCCATCACCTGACGTTTCTGTTTCACTTGCTCGGCACACAATGACATTTGGTTGCCAGTCAACAGGCTTTTCACATCTGCCTTTTGTACATTCAGAAAGTAAGCATCTGCACTATCTCTGTGTGTCTTACTTTTTCCTTGTTCCACTATCCTTTGGTGAATGTGTTTCCAGTCTTTCATGCCTTCCTTTATGAAAGGGCATCACTAACCACAGGTGCAAATGTCAGACAAACAGAACAGTATGGAGACTGATTTTTTTCACAGTAAGTCAGCCACTTGCAGTTGGTTCCATCTTTGCTACTGAAAACTTTTGGTATAGCAATATCAGGGGTTTGATGAGGATGATAAGAAAAAAATGTATGTATATCCTGCGACTGAGGGCAAGCAAAGCAATCAAAACTATCAACAGACTCATCTTCATCTGTCTCATTCCTAACTTGTGGTTCAGGGTTCTGCTGCTGAGCTGCTGCCTCTGTAATCAGTCCCTGAGTAGACTATGCTCTCCCTTTCACACTTCCTCCAGTTTCCCTAGACTCGCCTGCACCTGTATCACAACAAAAAGAAATAATCTGTAAGGCTTTAGCACATTTGATATGGAAAACACATTGTGTCTTAACCAATTAAGACATTTTCAATGGCAAAATATGCAGGCTTATTTCATATTACTGTCATCCTATTCCCTTTCAATTGTGGGCTTTGTGTATTTACTATCTTACTTTTAATGATAAAAAAATATAACAGGTCACTACTATCGTTTGAGCATAGAAAGTGGTTATATTGGAACTAATGCTTGCTTGTTCACACACTCTGTTACAACAGCTCACCTGTTCCTTCCATACTAACAGGAGTAATCCCTTCATCACTACTGGCTCCTGGCTCTGCTTCTGACACTAAATCACATTTTAAAAAGGGTCATAATTCTCAGCACAAATCTCCCCTTTTTTATAAAGCCTTCTGATCAATTCAGGTCAGTTTCATTAATGTAGTGCTGAATCATTTAGCATCTCAGGGCACTTTACACATAGAGCAGGTCTACACCATACTCTTCATTATATTCATTATATTCATTCTAATAATATTCACTCAATGAGCAATCCTATCTGCCCACTCTGGAGTTGTGGGTTCATGGCTGGTGCTTGGTGCTGGGTCTGGCTTCGGACTCTGAGGGGCTACAAGATTAAGTTTCCCAGTTAGGTGGCGTCTCATCATGCTATTATTTAAACGCTATGCTATATGCCACAACGCCACACAATTCATTGACTTGATAATTAATTAACTTGAACGGTGGTTTGCAAAGTTCAACATCTAGCCTTACCCATTTAATCGTCCTCATTTCTTGTTTCAAAACTCCACCTTACCAGACAAACCTCCCATCAGTTATGTCGGGGTAGACTATTTTGGACCTTTTGACATCAAGCGTGGAAGGAGTGTTGTCAAAAGATATGGAGTCATCTTCACTTGTTTGGTGATAAGAGCAGTGCACATTGAAGTTGCATGTTCTTTGGACACGGATTCCTTCATCAATGCCTTGCGACGCTTCATCTCAAGAAGAGGACAAGTAAAGGAGCTCCACTCAGACAATGGCACTAACTTCACTGGTGCCGAGCGTGAGTTGAAACAAGCCATTGAAGGATGGAATCTGGAACAGATCAATGACACACTCTCATTGAAAGGAATCAAGTGGACTTTTAATCCTCTTACCGGATCACATTATAAACAAAGAACTTCGTTCCTGGGGACATCGTGCTGATAGTTGACAATTGTGCTCCTCGAAATTCCTGGGTCATCGGAAGGATCACTGAGGCAGTTCCATAAAGAAGAGAACTGGTGTAGCAGGTCCAAATTAAGACCCAGACCAGCACTCTCAGCAGACCTGTGACCAAGATCTGCCTTCTACAGGAGTCTGCACAGTCTTGACGGCTGTTTTGACTTGTTTGGCTTGTTTGACTCAGACTTGACGTGAATGTTGATTCACTCAGGATATGTGCTGGTAACCTCTGTCCTGGAGGTTACTTATCTACCATGAGCTTTATACACGATGGACTATGGAAAAAAAAAAAAAAAACGAACACCAGAGGAATGTAAAGTGTCTGAGAAGTTGTATGGTTTACATGAGTAATGTTATGTATTTGTAATTATTACTGGGGCAGCTAATAATTATGGGGCCAGAATGTAGGTGCCAGCTAATATTATTTGTAGTCTTGGTGGTACGTCAGCACGTAGTAGTTATCAGCTGTTCTTCACCTGGGCGCATTTTCATGAATGAACTGAGACGGTGAGAGCGGAGGTCCTACTTTGCTGACCGCTTTGTGATTGCTCTACAACTACTGTTGTTTTATCTGCAATGAATATACAAACGAAACATCCCTCTGAAGCGATTCATTGACAGCCAGCACGTCCGGCAGGTCAAGTTTTTCCCCTACTTAGCCTCTTGGCGACTTTTGTTTTTTCTTGGGATAGTCGCCGCTACACCCGCCCTCGCAGCCCAAACATCAGACTGGCCCACCGGGAATTGTCCCGGTCCTCCTGATTAGCCACTCCGGGCCTGGTTGGTGTTAAGTCAAGTGTGATGCATTGCCATGTATTTAAAAGAATCTAGGATGCTTCATAAGTGATTACTGATTACACACTAGAATACTTTGAAAAAGATTAAAGTGTGACACTCTTTCACATCTTCAGACAAAATAAAATTAAACAAAAACTGGGCATCTTGCAGAATCACTATTTGCACAGTTTGTAGCTTCAAAGAGGAAAAAAACAGCGGACAAAGAATTGCTTCAGCCCCTGAGATCCCTAGTAAGCGTGCTAGCTTCGGTAAAGTTGGACACATATTTACAGATTCAAACTCAATAACTCATAAATGAGATGTTGCTGAAGCACATGTGACACTATGCTCTTACCTTGGTAAGGTAGAAAACAAGCTACAATAAAAAACTCATCAGAACAAGCTGTCTTTTGAGCTCGGCCAGTAACATTGATCTCTATGCACAACCGACTATGAACCAAGTGCGTAGGGACCGTCTAAGTGCAACACCAAAAAGAGATGTAACAAAATTATTCAATAATGGCAATGCTATGCAGTGCAGCATCCCCAAAATCACTTCACATATTTATTGTCTCCTGCTGATCATACGACAACACTCAGTTTGGCGGAATTTGCTTTGTCATAATTTTGCTGAATTTTTATTAGGTACATTTTTCAATAGTTTCAATACAATGGAGTGTAGTCTCCCCAAAATCCCCTCACACATTAATGGACTCCTGATGATCATACTACAACACTCACTTTGGAGGAATATGCTTTGTCGTAATTTTGCTGAATTTTTATTCGTAATGTTTTTCAATAGTTTCCATACTATGCCGTATATTCTCCCCAAAATCACTTCATACGTTATGGTCTCCTGCTGATCATACCACAACACTCAGTTTGGAGGAATTTGCTTTGTCATAATTTTGTTGAATTTTTATGAGGTACATTTTTCAATAGTTTCAATACAATGCAGTGTAGTCTCCCAAAAATCCCTCCACACATTAATGGTCTCCTGCTGATCATAGGAGAACATCCAGTTTGGAGGAATTTGCTTTGTCATATGTTTGCTGAATTTTTATTAAGTGCATTTTTCAATAGTTTCCATATTATGCCGTGTAGTCTCCCCAAAATCACTTCACATGTTAATGGTCTCCTGCTGATCATACTACAAATATAGTGATTGTAGCAGAACAATGGACAGACCAGTCATGCTTGAATTTAATCTGGTGTCACTACATGCCAAAATGGTGGTGCTATTGATTTTTATTGGAAATGAAAATTTGCTAAAAAAAAATATGTAAAGTCAAATTTTCCAAACCTAATGTTTGTAGCAGGACCATGGACAGACCTTGCATGCATGAAGCGAATCTGGTGTCACCACATGCCAGAATGGTGGTGCTACTAATTTTTATTGGAAATAAAAATTTTCCAAAAATATGTTAAGTCAAATTTCCTGTAACTAATGGTTGTAGTAGGACCATGGACAGACCTTGCATGCATGATGTGAGTTTGTTGTCACCACACACAAGAGTGGTGGAGCTATTAAATCTTATTTAAAACAAAAACTTGCTAAAAATAAGTAAAGTCAAATCTCTCAAAACTAATGTTTATGGTGGGACCATGGACTTACCACTCATGCATGCAGTTAATTTGGTGTCACTACACATATGGGTGGTGGAGCAATTGATTTTTATTGGAAATAAAAATTTGCCAAAATTACACAAAGTCAATATACAGTGGTGGAAAAAAGTTTAAAGTTTAAGGACACCCTTAAAATTTTACACAATCTCAAATATTATCATGAAATATTTGTGGAAAAATATTTTTTGTGTTTCAAAAGGTGTGGCTGCATTAGACAGACACAAACAAATACAATTTTTTTTTTTGTTGTTTATTGTTTAAAAGAAAAAGTAACAGAACTAAATTCTTGACAGTTTCAATATGTCAGTTCTCAACATTGTCAGTATCAAAGTCAACAACCTAGAATGTGTTCAAAACTGAACAAAAAATAAATAAACCATCACATCATCAAATTAACATTTAGTAGTCCTGCCATTAGCACGCAGTAGAGCTGTAATCCTGGCTGGCATGTTCATGGTTCTGACCACAGAATCTTCTTCCAATTCCTGGCTGTCCAGTTCTTGTGTGCTTGGATTGATGCCTTGCTTAAGGTGAACTGGCACTTCTCAGCTATCAGTCCACGCTCCATATTTTTGGTCCGGGCAGGGGCTTGAATCAGCGTCCCTTTGGTTCCCAAGCCAAATCCCTATGGACCTACCTACTGCCGCACCACTGTATCTGAATGTAGTGGTTGTAGTAGTACCATGGACCATCCATTCATGCATGACGCAGATATGGTGTTACTGCACACAAGAATGGAGGACCTATTGACTTTAATTGGAAATAAGCATTTTTGGTGGCACCATATTGAATAGGGTTGATACCCATTAAATTAATGGAATTTATTTCCAACAAAGGGGATAAAATTTCTGCGTATATTGCAATATTCAGAAGATATTTTCCCCTGTAAACAAGCAAACCACCTCTTTTACAAACATGCAAAACATACTGACATCATTTGGTAACATACTGCCTCTGGGTCCATGCCCTCGAGAGTGACATGGTAATTGGGGGGCAGTCATGGGTGTGTGACTGAAGTTTGGTGGCCTTTCATTTGGTAAAAGCAAAGTTATTGACTGTTATCAATGTAGCTGTTTTCTGCTTTGCAACTTGCAGACGGTCCCTAAGCTGGCGTTGGGTACCTGGCTGCACATATGAAGCAATGCCATCCACCGATCATGAAAGATCGTTTGTCTGCATGAAAACGGGGTTGTAGTAGCTTCTCTGTGATACTAAGGTGGCATAGGGCTGTGATATGTGTCTCAAAGATGTTTCAGCAGTGATTTATTGAAACACGAACAGCGAATCTGTCAATCTCTTGCCAACTTTACCTAAGCAGTGTGCTTTATGCTATAGCTAACTAGCTAACCACCGTCCCTATCCATTCAACCATTTGCCTAATGGTAAGCTAACATTAGCTACTTTAATGTTTGCTATTAGCAAACAAACAAACTGTGCATTTCAGCTGAAGATTTCTAGCTTCACTCACAACCACGAGTGGTTACACGATGTGATTTGTGAAGCAAGCAATCTTTAGTTGAAACATAAGGTTAGTTCGTACAGTGGTTAGCTTGCTAGCTCTAGCACACTCCCAATTTTGCCACTTTTTTCCTTCTCCAATCTATGGAGTGTGAGTGGAGAATGAAAGAAGTGGACAGAATTTGCTGCAGCCTCCAAAATCCTACTTGCAAGTTTATGTTAGCTACAGGAATGTTTGCTAGTAGCTTACGAGCTGTAACGTAGTTACACAAACCCTCAGTTTGTTTGTTTTGGTTCCATGTCTCATCACTAACTCTCCTGTCATTTCAGATCCTGTCTGTCTTCCCTGCCATGCAATCAACTCATTTCCCTCACCTGGTTTTCCCCGCCCACATCCTCCTCACCTGCAGTCCATTTGCTCATTAGTCCCTCAGTATATATACTAGTCATTTTCACTTGTTCCCTGCCAGATTGTCTTGTGTGTTCTTTGCCAAGCGCTCCAGCATTTCTAGTTCAGCCTTCTTGTTCTGACCCAGTTTTTGTCTTTCTTGGATTACAGATACCTGCCTGCCCCTTGTCGGATTTGTTTGCCCGATTCTGATCTCCTGGTTTTGACCCTGCCTGTTTTTGGACTAAGTAAACTGATCTTTCCTTGCAACTCGCCAGTTTCCTTGTCGTGCTTTTGGGTTCACCTTAGCCAGCACCAGTGCCCTGACAGGGTCACAAAACACAGGATGTTCTTCAGGATACTGGTGTTTGGAACTGTGTGAAATTTTACTAATTTTAAGGTGCGTCCTCACCATGTTTGTTTTTCTAAACCTAACCTCTGTAACTTTACACTGATTACATAACTTTATGTTGAGGAGGTAACGTCATTTGTAGGGCACTAATCCTTAGGATATCATACCAGCTGTTGGATGAGGATACGTTGCTAAACTCTGGTTGGTGCATGGAAGTCTATGACATCACCATTTTAAAAAAAAATCGCCCACGTCAAGCTAGTGTGAAGTGCACAAGAAGAAGAAGCAAAAAATAATAAAACTCATGTAAAATAAATAAAGTGTTGGATGAGAGGATCAATATCACTCTGTAAGCTAAGTATCAAACGACTGTCAACAGCCAGTTAGCTTAGCTTAGCATAAAGGCTATAGACAGAGGAAAACAGGTTTAGCACCCCAGAGATAGCTACATTTAATTAACACAAAATCATAAACATGACAGCTGGTAGTGTTTCAAGGGGGTTTAATGTATATGTAACTACTCCTATTCCTTAAAAAACAAAAATAAAACACGTGAATTGGTGTGATTGTGCCGTATTTTATCACCTGTTGCTGCTATATTTCTATATCTTTACAGTAAATATACTATAACACTACCTCCCTCAGTGACAGCTTACTCACTCTGGCTTATTAACATTAAAGTGCTCGTTATTAGCTGGTAAACAGCTTCTAGCAGTTGGCGAGGCGTTTCAGGTGCTGTTCACTAACAATGGCGTTATTGCAGTCGTCACCACAAAACAACAAACATGGCCCTCTCATGAGGTTTGGCAACAGCCTTGAGCTTATCTAAACACTTAATTCTACTGACTACTGTCTTCACTATGACACCACGAGAGAGCTGCTTCCCTCCATACACAATCAAGTACACATCACACCCTCACAGGTTACCCACAAGGCAACTGTCCTTAAAGGGGGAAAAGGGTGAGCTGGCAACACTGCACTCCCTGTGTGTATTTCAGTGTAACGATCAATCGTGGACATACAGTATCTGTGTAAGTGAAAGGTGCACCCAGATTTTTTTTTTTTTTTTTAGTTTTATTTTATCCATATTGTATTATTGACATATTTTTATCCTCAACTCAATCACTACTTTTCCTCTTTTTCTCTTCTTCTGACTCTTGAGCTGCTGTGATGTGTGAGTTTCCACGTTGTGGGATTAATTAAGTCTTATCTGATCTTATCTCATCTTAAAAACCTCAGGCTTCACACCAGCCTGAATCCTCTTTTCCCAACATTTTTTCCTATTTTCAAGACAAGCCGACAGCTACATGTAAGAGCATGCTAACGTCAGGGTTGCTCGTGTTGTTCATTTCCTCCAGCTTTCAAATCATATTCCTGCTGAAATGTGTCTGGTTGTGTTTAGAAGGTTTTTTGGGGGGGTATTTTTTCATTGTAAAAAGTGCTACAGTTCTCCAGTACAGTCATTCCTGGCTGCAATAACGGTGCAGAGACACCAGCGTGTGAAAGACCTGGAAATGTTGACCAATCAGAACACTGCTTTTTCAGGTGGGGGATGCATCTTAGATAGAGTGTGAATACAGGTGTTTCAGTATGAGGAATATAAAGTCTTTTTTGAACATTAAAGCATGGACATTAGTTAAAAACAGAAAATACAAGTATGAACCTGAAAATGAACATAACTTTTAAGTTTACGAGGCGTAGGAGTGAATCATGGACTCAAACTTTTTTTTGATATAAGCCACCTTCTCCAAAGCCTGAGGACATAAAGCAGCTATGGACCAGAAATAAACAGTTAACTGCTTTTGAATGTCTGTTTTGAATTTCAAGGCTGATGCAAACTTGCTTATGGACACAAGACATTACCTCGACTAATGGTTTGTAGTAGAGCCTGTAAACTTGTCAAACTTCTATTATTACTGTTACTTTCACTGAACTCGTGCTCTAAATAACTGCAGGCTGCAGCTGGTAGGAAATTACAGCTGCAGGCAATCCATGTCCTGTTAAGCCAGCTTTCAGTCTCTCTTTCTCTTCATGCACCACCTTACATTAACACCCAGGAGAGGCTCCAGAAGTATTTTGTCAATTGCCCTCAATTACATGTTTTTAATGAAAATGGTCACAAGAAAGAGTTTTATGTTATTCCTCTAGCTCACTGAAAATGGCAAAAAAAAAGAGACTTCAAAGACGATTCTTTTACAATATTCATGAGTCTCTAAGATCCTCAAAGCCTTTTAAGAAGAACATGTGGCATAACTGCTGGCAAACGCTGGTGGAAACATCCCAGGCCAGAAAACACACTCACACTGAATTCAAATCAGCCTGATAGGCAAGACAGGAAGAGAGAGGAGGGTTTGGATTCATCGTGGCACGTTTAATGCTCCAGAAATTAATGCTAAATAACATCTTCATGCGTCAGTGAAGCTGTGAACGCATCCCAGCTCGTCACTGGCGTGTTTTTCTGTGCAAAGACATTTTGTTTGTCTGTTAAAAGTCTTTCTTATAACAGCCAAAGTGAGTGCTTGACAGTGATGTTTTTTCTTCGGGGCTTCTACAGCATCCTCCCGTGTTGCAGAGGTTCCAAGTGTAAGTGTTTCATGGATCCTCTTTGGTCCTTTCACACCGACTGTCAGGGGCTTCAGAGTCTGAATTCTCCAGAGATAAAGAAGCGAGGAACTGGTGAAAGTAATCATTTTAGCACTTCCTCTCTCCCTGATCTCTCCTCTCTGACTGGCGCTCCCGTCAGAGGAGAGAAAGATGAAAACTCCTCATCCAATATGACAAATACATATGGCATGTGAAGGATGCATTCAGGCCACACTCACTCTCCGCTGCTTGAATGTTGCACTGCAGCATTTTATCTTAAGCGAGTTGACAGCATAGCATCTAACCTCAACTGTCGTCAACAGAGGAAAAAAAGGCGTATTTAAATACGTCACCTTCTGCCTTATCGGGCTCAGGAGACAGACGTCTCTCGAACTAAGTCTCAACTTTTAGTGCCTCCCTGGGAAAAAAAAATGTCTGCATAAGAGAATGAAATATGGGTCTATAATAAGCCGGTTATTTTTTTCTTTTTGCCTCATTCTTTTGAATGACAGCCAAACGCATTACAAGGGAATAAATGTGGACTGAAATCTAATTACATTTTTATACAGTCTAAATTTACGAACTACGCTGCAGTGCAGGTACGGGTTATTTTCCCTCTTTCTGCTGTTATGTGAGAACATATGCAGCATAAAATGTGAGGATTTATCAAAATGCTGCTGTGAATAACATAAAAGCTGAAAATAGTGCTAAAATCACTCAATGACAGAGCCACAGGGAGATTTTACAGCCAGAATAATGATTGCAGCTGACCTGACTGCCACATTTTTCCAACTGTCAGTTGTAGACAAAGAAAGAACCATCATTATTACAAATGTAGAACTTACACAAAGACGAAATAATATGCTTAATCACAAAATACTGAATTAAAATTGCATGAGGACTGGAGGGGTCAAACTGCATTATGGCTAAATGGTATTTAATCACAGAACATAATAAATTAAACTCAGACTAACAGTGAAAATCAGCCATTAAAAAGAGCCCTGTAAAGAGTTTTCAGAGTTAAAGGTCCAGTGTGGAGGATTTAGGGAGATCTTTCAGCTGCAATAATGTATAATATTTATAGCGTTAATTTCATTAGTTTAAAATCTCCTAAAACCAAGAATCATTTTGGGTTTTTCCACATTAGAATAAGCCATTTATATCTGCATACAGAGTGGGTCCTCTTCCACTGAGTCCACCATGTTGTTCTACATTAGCCCAGAGCGAACAAATCACTGGCTCTAGACAGGGACAATTAAGTTTTTAACCTTTTTAACACGTCCATATGGTGTTTTTTTGTATGCTACAACATATCATGAGCAAAATCAGCAGCTGGAACATGGCTGTGCATTTCTAAGGGATTCAAAGGAACTCAAACCCAAATGTCCACCCTCTAAACCTACGGTCTGAGCCCTCGCAGACTTGAGTTGTATGTAATTTGATGTATGCACATCATCAAGTTAAGTCTGTGAGAGCAGGGACTGCAAGTAGCTGATAGACAGGCCTCAAGACTTTTTTACTTGTTGCTGTGGAAATGGTCAACTGATATATATCTCATATACGTTAATGAATAGTGCCCACTCATCTGTCCCTACAAATAACAAGATATAAATCTGATGTATAGCCTTTTTTTGTGACTGAACAAAAATGTATTGATACATCTCTATGTAATAGGCTACACGTGTTCAGAAACAGAAATGTTTGTAAATAAGGACAGGACTATAATTCAATAAATTTGGGTAATACTTATATACAGTAAGAGACCCTCTTTTGTTGTTTTTTTTTTTGGACATTTTTTTCTACCCTATTACACTGCAATAATGAAATGCATTTTCAGTCCCTCTACAGCATATACTTAAACATATCTCTGTATCACGGAGTAGTTGAATATTGCCCACACAATTCAAGTAACATTTTAATAGGCCTAACTATTAATAACTATTTTACACATTCATTGGGTTTTTTTCAGCAACTAAAGAAACCACAATGTCACGTCTGTATGGCAATAAATTGTGGGTTATTAAATCAGTGAGGTCTGCTTAAGTCTGCACCCCAAGTGGACTCTCTGGAAGTCTGCAGAAAGTCTGCTTGACGCCCTTTGTGGTCTGGAATTTTGGATTTGGACAGCCCTCAGCACTCCCTGACTTTCCAGTCTGGAAGTGAATTTGAATTCAGCCCTTAAGTTTGACATTTTGGCCGTCGCCATGTCGGATTTTTTGGAACCAGAGGTGACCATATTTGGAGGAGAGGGTGGATCTGACTCATACACTGTGGTGATGCCTCACAAACAACCTGTCAATAAAATATAAACAGGTGAGTTTTTATAAAAAAAAATCCTTCTCTGTACAGTTGTCATGAATGGAGAAATGATCTATAGGGACCAAAATCGGTTTTTGTACCAGGCTGT
>JAPZEB010000004.1:22620727-22631837 GCA_029783705.1 Chaetodon striatus
TGAGTTTGTATAAAAAAAAATCCTTCTCTGTACAGTTGTCATGAATGGAGAAATTATCTATAGGGACCAAAATCGGTTTTTGTACCAGGCTGTGAATATGTTTATTTCTGCTGTGAAGTCGGGCATTTAACACGGGCGTCAATGGGGATTGACTGGTTTCTGGAGCCAGCCTCAAGTGGCTGTTGACAGTTGAGCATTGGTTTTGTGTTTTAGCCCCAAAGGTTGCTGCTTGATAGCTACACATCAGTATTTTTTGCAAGTTAAGTTTCAATTTCACTAATCATAGTCAAGCTGAAGGCTAATGTTATCTGTTACTGTATACAAGGAGAGGTTTGTGTGTTTGATGAGCAGAGCTGAAGTGAGCAGGTACTCTTGAGATACACACGAGCAGCTGAGGGATGAGACTAATTTACATATTCATAGGTTAGAGAATACAAGATCAGGCAAAGGTATAGGGTTACATCTAAGCCACTTTAAGGCATAATGGGATTTTTGTATGGAAAAACTTAATAACATGTAATTTTGATGAACAGAGATTAATTTTTCTGACTTTAATCGATGCCCACACAGGAACTTTAACAAAGGTGACTGCATTATAATTTGCATTCTTGCAGAGAAATGAGAAGATTGATACCACTCTTGTGTTAGATATGAAGTGAGAGACAGAAGCGGTTTAGCTTACAGCTAACGCTACAGGAAACAGTGGGAAACAGCTTGCCTCCATGTAGATCTGTCCAATGGTAAAACATCCACCTACAAGCACCTCTGATGCTAAGCTAAGCAAAGCTAAGCTAAGCTATCTGTCTTCTGGCTGTAGGAGTGGTATCAATCTTTATAGTAAGCCTTTTTTTTTAAGAAATGAATAAATGTGGACCACTATATTTTTATACAGTCAACAGCTCTGTCCAAAATAATCGTAGTCCTGTCTAAATGTAGAGTTGGAAATATTATGCCTTATATAGAGTGCCAATTGTAAAACATTCACTTACAAGCACTTCTAACTCTAAGCTAAACTAAACTACGCTAAGCTAAGCTAAACAAAGCTAAGCTAACCATCCTCTAGCTTAGCTTCCTTTTTAACACGGGTCACAGGAGTAGTATCAATCTTTATAGAAAACCTTTTTTATTTTTTTCTCCTCAGTCTTTTAAATGAAAACCAAACACAAATGAATGCATGTGGACTAAATATGTTTTTATACTAAAGCTGTTTCCAAAATCCCTCACTACTCACCATATAGTCTGTAGAATGTAGAGTGGCAATTCTTTTACTTTCTATAGAGTGCCCTAGGAATGAGTCCTAAAACTCGGAAATGACTTCGCATTTTATCGCTCACAGTTCCACATGTCACGAGACTTTCACGTTTTGTTCTGCAACATAAAATAGGTCAAGAAAAATACTCAACTCATGAACTTCGAAGCTTCTGTGTCTGAGAAAAGGTTTTTAAAAAAGTGGCTAAATGAGACTACAGAAAGTCATCACATGGAGCCACACCGAGCACGGCTGTACCGTCTTGCTATGGTGGTGTATCTATGTAATTCATTTATGGCCTAACATTAGCTTCTAACTTTTGGCGATTGCATTTAGGTTTTAATAATCATGAAAGTGGTGTTCATTTGTGATTTGTGATAAGATTATCTTGCTGAAATCTGCAGTGAAACATAAAGGTTTGTTCACCACAGAACTTTCTTACCACAGTAATTCAAAATCCAATGAAAAAAATTCAATAGGCTTTTTGAGAAGGGAAACCACAGAAATATATAACCCCTGGGGCACTCTATAGTGGACTCTATAAGTATCCCACAACACATCCTTAAAAGTAGTGTCCAACCAATGGCCACTCGCCAGTCACTATATGCCATCATAAATATAGTGTGCGCTGCCTGACATAAACTTATTACCCTGATGTGACTTCTGCTAAATGATCTGGCGCTGATTCAGGCCAAATTTGGTTATGTGAGGCTACGTCTCAGAGCTGGTTGTCTGAATGGCAGGAAATAACACTAAGAAAGTACCTACAGTACCCACAATGCTTGTTTGTCACACACTATAAATTATGATGATGTACCAAGTTTTTAAATGTGCAACTCCATGTCTGAGCCTCTCTAATTGTAACTCTCATTTATGCTACAACATGCGCTGAAGGAACTGACGGACTGCATGGGTCAGACGCAGACATGGGAATGAGAGGGGAGAAAGAAGCTGGATTACAACCTGTTGTACATGTTTAACTTTCAATGACGTGGCGGTGTGTTTTACCAGTTTCTCAGCCTTGTAATAACTTTTCAATTTATTGTGTAGTCATAAGAGATTAAAGAGATTAGATTAAAATAAATCAGCAATTGATTTTCTCTGGTGCTGTACGAAAGAGGGCTAATAACACTAGCTAACATTAGCCAGCTGGATCGTTAGCCTGATTTGTGCCATAATAGTGTAATGCATAATGTTACACATTATATTCACATGTCATTACATGACTAACTGGTGAAACAAACTTCAACACATCATATGGTAAACAGAAAAGATTTGTAGGACAGGTTGCAATCATGCTGCTCTCTCTCCCTTTGTGCGTCTGACAGTTTAACATTAACAATGTGTTTAATGTGAGCAGAGCAGCATCACCACACAGACAGCCACAAAGCACTTTGTTACGTTATTCATTAATTTGGGGAAATATGCTTAGTTTTAATATTGTGTATTTATCGCAAATACGCATGTCAGCATTTGTTCTGGATGGTTCACCAGCCGACGTTGATATGTCGTGTTCTAATTGTGCAGCAATGGTGTAATTAACAGCGCAGAGACAATGACCAGAGTAGTGTCTGAAAGTGGATTTTTCATGTTGCAGATGAGCTCACTTTAAAGTCCTCCACAGAGAACTCCCAGACAGTGAGTAGGCTGTAGTGAATGAGTGAATGATTTCGGACACAGCCTGTATTTATGAACTGTGCTGCACTGCAGGTATGGGTTATTCTCCCTCTTTCTGCTGCCATGTGCGAACATGAAAGGACTTCTCAAAATGCTGCTGTGCGCAATATAAAAGCTGAAAATAGAGCTAAATAACTCAATGACAGGGTCATACATGCCCAATATGCTTAATTACATAATATTAAATTAAAATTTGGAGTGAAAATGAAGGTGTGGAGGGTCAAACAGCACTATGGCTAAATGAAATTTAATCCCAGAACATAATGAGTTTAACAAATTAGCTATTAAAAAAAAGCATTGTCGAGATTTTTGAGAGTTAACATAAGGTGGCTGTGTAATAACAAGCTGTGCGGGCACCAGTGTCCTTTTTAATAACACTTTCTCGCCCTTGTTCATTTTTCCCCGTGCTCCCTCGCAGCCATAAATTACTCAGCTAATGCCCCAACAGCAGCAGCTATTGCTGAATCATTCAAAGACCTCAATTAGCAATTAAGGGCTTAATGAATAGAGGTCCTTGCTGGGCCATTCTGCTCCCAGCCCAGAGGAGCCCAGTGGAGTCTAATCTCTCCTGCAGGACTTGTACAGTAAATACTGGCTAACGGTGCAGAGCAGATAGAGAATAGCCTGTTATTGCCCACACATAATGAGCAACTTGCCTTGCAGTTTTGAGCCCTGTTTACTGTAAGTACCTTGAATTTCTTAGCTGTGGATCTTAACATGGACGGATGACTGTCAAGCACTATACGTATTTTTTTTTCCTACACACCATTACCTCCTGCATAATACCTGTCTTGAGTCTGAATTGAAGAGGGAGAGGGGAAAAATGGCAACAAAAGGAGGGAGATAGAGAAGCAGAGAGGGAAATAAAAGGGGGTGAGATGGAAGGAGGGAATAAGAGAACTTCAAAAAAAGGGAAAAAAGGGAGGGTAGAAAAAGACATTTGCAATGCCAATCATCTTCAAGGAGCTTAGGCCTCGGACCAGAATATCAAAGATGGGAAATGCAGGCATACATCATGCGGTAGGTAGGTAGCTTATAAATTATTACTGTGACTCTATCCTTTCATATTACTATTCTATCAGCCTTTTATCATTTATATATTTTTCATACCTTTAATGAAGTGTAAGGCTATGCTTTACATGTGAAACCCCCACAGGTATTCGGTGATACAGAACTCCTGTAAAGAAACTACACTCCAATTTCCATCAGCTTTATCTCTCCTCTTCCCACCCCCCTATGTGAATTTATGGAGGCTCACTGAAGCATAGCGACTGAAGGTAGATGCACCTAAAATGAGTTGTACCATAATCTGATTTGAGCAACCTATAGCCTCGACCGGCGATGACAGCAGGGAGATAAAAGCACAATGTGACCTATACAGTGAGATGGGATGAAGGCATTTCTCTGGAAGACATTTTATCTTGCATCTTACAATAATAGCGGAGCTGATTATCTCTGTAATCGGGGCATTTGTGCGTGCTTTTATTATATATCACAAACCTTTGAGGTCAGGGTGTATCTTTTGGACAAAACTATTTGCACTGTCAGCTTTTGTAAACAACAGAGGTGATAAACAGTGAAACTTGCCGGGTGACTTTGAAGGAAAACAGCTCCTTAGACGTTGCTTCATTGATTCAGAGGGTCATGCTGTTTTAAGGAATACATCACCCACAAAATGATCGTTTGTATATTGATCACTAACCCCTGTGTTATATTGAATTTCTGAAGAAAACGTTTTTCTTGCATGACTCCACGGTAAACGAAGAATCCAAAACTGGAGAAAATTCTTGATGAATTGATGTAAAGGCAGCTGTGTTTAGCACAACTCACACAACTCTCACACAACACATGTATTTTTTACTAAAACCTCATTGTTTAAAGCAATTTACATACCAGTAGCGAGCCTGGGCAAGAATGTATGTTTGAACTGCCCTCAATCAAATGCACTGGCGGAGTTCAAACGCACATTGTTGCCTAGGCAAACTACTCAAACACAAAGTGTTTTATATAGAAAGGTTTAGTAAGTGAGAGTTAGTAAATGAATGTTTTGTTGGTGTTAAATGTGCCCACCTTTTACTCCAATTCATCAGTTTTTGGATTCTTTGTTCACTGTGTTTACTGTGTCTCTTTCCCAACTTGTCAGATACGATGCTTGGTCAGTGGACCTCAGCATCAGATAGCGATGCATCAATGTACCCTTTAGCAGTGGTATCTGACGCACTGGGTGGCGGCATTTTTTCAAAGTATAAAGTACGACATAGTCTGCATAGGGTGAGAGTGAGGGGACGTGGATGAGTCAAACAGACTTCAGACTTTCAGCTGTCCGTTTCCTGTGTAACACCAAGTCAACTGAGTTATTTTAACAATGCAGTGTGCTAGTATGTGTAGCATACTATGCTGTAGAGCTGCCCCATGAAAGTCAGAGATTCGAATCAGCAGTTGGAGACTCCTCAGTCAGCAGAGATTGCTTCAGGTCTGGCAGTCGTTTGTTTGTTTGTTCGTTCGTTTTTTGACATTTAGTGTGCCATGTACTTCTGGGGACATCTTCGTCCCCAGATTTTGAGTGAGTGCTCCTCACTTTCACGCTGCTTTTTGGTACAAGTTATCTTCTGCGTTCTCCTCAGAAGTGATTAATTTTCCGCTCACAGAAACTTAATACGACACAGTCTCTAGCTTTTGTTTGATATCTAGTGTCTGCAAAAATTGTTGCTGCACATTATGAATCCATCGTTAGGATAGTTAGCTTGTTCACTATGTTACGTGACTGTCACTGTCATTGAACATCCCACTGAACACAATGCAAACTTGACATTACATGACATGAGTGTTGTTTTTTCTCTCTGAAGCTAACCACATGCTTTTGTTGCCTGAACCTAAGGAAGGAAACATAAAAACGTTTATTTTGAGAGGATACAACACGTGTAACGAGCGTAAAATGACATGCTGCCTGGTGCGTCTCATATGGCAACTCAAGGGTGCCTCTGTGCATCAGTATCTGACACCAAGGACCTCTGACCTGTATTTGATGAGTTGGGAGTGAGACTGTGTTGCCACAAATTTTATGTATCCTGGGGTGAGTAACTGATATATAAATGATCATTTTGTGGGTGAAGTTGAAGAGAACATTTTTAACCCTGTTCTTCTTGTTACCAGCAGCCTTTGCCAGCTATTTTGCTTCCGAAATAATCTGTTGCATCACCGTGTATGATGCTGCTGCCTTCTGAGAGCTCTTAAAAGTTTGTTTTTTTTACGTCATTTGGAGACTTTCCCATTCTCACCCCTGTGGAAAACACTCGCAACGAAGGATTACCCGTACATCAATATGTGTATTTGAAGGAAAGAGGGAGAAAAAGACTCCACCTGCTGTTGTAGCAGGGGAGTCCACAGCTCCACCCGAGGGCATATGAACACATGCCATGCTTTCCCATATCTCTTGGCACGGACATATTTCTCCATTTCCTTAATTCTCCTATTGTGTGACTGCCAAATATAGCTTCCGCTCCACCAGGCTGAAGTAACTGGGTTACTAGAGCTGTGAGTAATTAGCTGATTTCTGCTTTATGGCACCAGGAGGCTGCAGAGTGAGGTGTAAAATCAAACTGAGGTAATGATTTGGGGCAGGATTAACAGCGAGGGTGTAAAGGTTAAAGGTGAAAGTCAATCGGCATCACGATGTGCAGGTTTGATCCTATGAATCAAATATATGCATGAAGCTGAGCTGGATGATATGGAGTTTACTCTCTGTGAATGCCAAAAACAATGTCACTGAGAACTGATTACAATTTCATTCCAGGAATGATTTGCAATTTAAATGACAACAAAATGGCTCTGGTCTGCTACTGAACGTTATAAGCTAGCTACGTTTTCATTTTATTGTGTAACAGAAACAGATTTCGTAGACACAGTGACAGAAGAGCGAATATATGCTAAATCAAAACTGGTGAACTCTAAATAATGCACATTTGAATGCAAATAAACCAGGAAAGATCAGGAAAAACACCAGTTTTTGTCTTAATGGTGCCTTAGTTTCTATACTTGCTCACAGGCATTTCATAGCAGTTACATATAATTCAATCTAATCCAAAATTCACACAATAAATGCTACATTTGTAAAGCTCACAGTGTCTGTATGTTTTCATTCAACTCTATGGTAAATTTGGGGCCCATGTGTTCATTTGAATAAACAACACAAATCACTGATCCATATAAGGCATATTCCAGTTTTGGTTTACAAAAGATTTAATTGGAGGACAGAGCTGCCAAAATTCTATATTTTTGCCATTGTCAATAAATCCCATGAAAAGACCAAAACCAACAATGTGTAAATCCCCCTCTTGATACTTTTTCCCTCAGTCTGTCTACGGCCTATTGGCTCCCACTAAATACATAAATCTTTGCAAACAGGTCGTGAACGTTACTAAAAAAAGACTGAATAGTTAATTTGTTGGAGATTAATACATAATTGGTGCTCTCTCAGCACAGTGTATGTGGGAGTGACTCAAAGCAAACTGCAGTGCCCAGGTTCTTTATAATGAAGGAACATGTCACCCAGTGCAACTGTGTGGCCTGTTGATGTGTTTTTAATAGTTTTTGGGAAACAATGCATGTCTATGGCAGTGGTTTACAACACTTGTACTTGGACGTACCACCACAAACCAGTCCTGGATTTGTTGATTCTTGGGCTTGGTCACTTTCGTACTTTTCTGCTCACTTGACTAGTTTTCATGATTTCAATCGCAGCAGGTCGTGTTCAAGTGTTACAACTGGCTCAGAATGGTGGGAAACTAAAGTGTGTCTGTGCAGCTGGCACATTATAGCTGGTAGTTTATTGATCATCAAGAGCAAACACCCCATAAACACAAGCATTTGAATTTTATTCTCCAATTTTTTTTTCATTGGCTGATTTACTCTACAGTGGTTCCCAACTGATCCAGCCATGGGGTCCTGATTTCTCCTTAGTCATTAGTTCAAGGTCCACGCAGTTAAAAATACTCAGTGTCAAACTTGCATTCGGCTATGTCGTCAAACTAGGTTGCTGTCACTGTTTCATAGCTATCTGTTACTTACTACAGCAGGAAACAGCACTTCAGAATAAAAGCTCTGTGCTGGATTTTCACTGTATTTCAAAATAAATTGTGTTTTTTAACAAACTTGACACATTTGTGAGTCACTTGTGGTCCACTCAGAATGGACCGTGACCCACCAGTTGGGAACCACAGTGTTACAATATTTCCATGGACTCCCTAGAGCACATGTGAATCACTGGCCCTTGGCACTGAGGAATAAGCTGCATCAGGCTCTGGCTTCACAGACAATACATGTCAATAGGGTCAATTCATTATTGTTTCTCTTCTTCATGGGATTTGTTCTTCATAGGGATGTCAAAGGTTAACCATTAATCAGTTAACTGCAGAGAATATTTTTGACCAGTTAAGTCTATAGGTTAAAATGTCTACCTTTTAGTTTGCTACACAGTGCATCACAAGGGTCTGGTGAGACCTAGCTAGTAGTGTGGCACGAACCCAACAGTGTTGATTTGTAAACACTGTGCCCACCCTCTGGTCTCCCCACAGGTCATCTCAGTAAGTAAGCAGCTAAATCTTAAGCGGCAAACCCTCTTTAGCATCGTTGACTCTGTTATCACTGTCAGCACAGCTAGTGGCACAAACATAGTTAACAATGCTAAATGAGTTTTTTGCAGTTCAAAAACCTCTTGGTCACTGGGGCTATCTATGGGGGGACCAAAAGGTGGCTACTATAATTTCTACAGAAACACCATCCCACCACTGAGACGGCATCAAAAAGTGTACGCCACTAGTTAACTCCCACCCAACCCAGCTGGTGCACGGTGAAGAGCAGCCAAGGCTAACATGTGGGGACTGAAAGGTGGGCAGAGGGCACTATGTTTCTGCATGTTAATGCTGCTAGCCAGCTGTCTGTCAGCAAAGCCAACAAAAAAATAAAATAAAAGGCAAAGCATTTACAACACAAAACATTAGAGTTTCACCACCTGTGAATGGATAGCGCTTTAAAATATGCTGCTTAAGCTCACTGAGTCAGTGGAGCCCCTGACTGAAAGGAAAGGTCATATAGTATTTATTTCATGACTTTTTGTGTTTTTTTATTAAAGAATACCTGGTTAGCTACCAGTTAATGGGTGTCTGGCTGTCAAAAGCAAATTGGAGCTGACATCCCTTGTTTGCAGCAATAAAAAACATAGAATAACATGTAGTTTAGTTTAAAATATACATGAGCCTTGTCAGAGAAAGTATTATTGTGTTGTTTATCTTAGGTGAAACCCTTTTATTTTAGCTTGTTGAATGGATGCATTTAAAACCTGGTGAACCTGACGATATAACACTATCCAATATAATACTCAAGCAATAATAGCTCCATTCATAGAGCTTGTAGTGTTTAATGTTTGTTGGGAATGTGTCAGAGAGTTGTTAACTCTATAGTAAATGTGGCTAATGTGCACAGTTTGTATCTGCATTTAAAGTGTTCCTGTTATTTTGTTAAATAACAGGACAAATACCTGTTATATTCCCACATATCTATCATCACAATGATTTAGAAAAAATAACTAAATTAAGCTTTTTCAACCAGTTTAAAATATATACCGTCTTGTTCAGAGAAAGTATTATCTTATCTAGGGTGACACCTCTGTTTTAGCCTCTTGAATGGGGGTTACAGAGCTTGAAATAGCTCTGAATAAGATGTGTGCGGTGTAGAGGGCAGAGGTTAGTGAGTGGAGACACTCCAGACTTCCAGGCAAGAATCAGCTCGCTCCAGCTGCCAGAGTAATAAAGTGTTGGCAGCTGTCCATGGTGCTGAAATCAACCACTATCTCTTTGAATGGAGAATAAAAGGAGCTGGCCGTGGTGCCGAGATACTGACGCTGCTAGGCTAATGGCACGTCTCACAACACAACTGAGCATCAGGTGCATGCATATACCGTTGTTTGTCCAAACTACTGCTTTCCATTGGCTGAGGAGACGGACTGTGTGCTGAGAAATGTGTTGAATATGACTAATGCAGGCGTGGAACACAGCGAACACATCCAAGAATAGGAGATCTAATACGGAGCAGTGGGTATTACCACATGCATAATGTAACACAGAACTGTTCTATGTGAAGTGGATGTTATAGATGTGAGTGTGTGCTGGTGACACACACAAACACACTCTCTCTCTCGCACATGCCATCGTCTTTCTTTTTGTTTGTCTGACTCCCTCATCTGTTTGTGTCTTTGGTTATCTCTCACATGCAGGGATATAAAAAGAGACAGCCCCCCAAATCTGTTCTTTGACCTATAGTCTGAAAGCTGGAGCAGCTCTAAAAATGTTTTTCATCCGTATCTCAAAGAAGATGGACTCTGTGGCGCGTGGCTTTGAGGCAGCCCACATCGTACACCTGCTAAGGGTCAATGATCATCCGGGCCCATGGGTGCAGAAACGTTAAGACAGGCCTCGACTGGACAGAGACAGATTACTGACCGGTCCAGAAATGCCGAGTGAAACTTTATTCCTTCCTTCCCTCCTTCTACCTCTCCTCTCTTAGTGATTCAGTGCATGCGTATATAGGCTGGCTATTCCAGAGCCAGCCTCCCACCTCATCCCTAGTGAGAGATAAGTATTGTTTGCGTAGCAGCACATTTCATGCTTGGCTTCCCCCACCTGTTCCCTGACCTGCAAAGTCTGAAGGCTGGAATAGCTGTCAAATGCCTTCACCCGTATCTTTCGAGGATGATTGAAAGGAGGTTTTGTCTTATAAATGTTTTTGAGAGCCGTACTTTTTTTCAGCAGAGCACAAAAACAAACTTTGATGAAGGATCTTTTAAAAAGGTGAAACCAGCAGTCACTTTTCTTTTTTCGGCTGTTAATTGCAGGAGAATTTGTGTGTCTTTTAATTTGTCGCCTGCAGGTTTGTGGGTGAATTCTGGCTGCATGTCAAGGTCAAACTATTAATCAAATGTATCGGCCCTATTTGCATAATGAACTGCTGCAAAATTTGCCTGGGCCTTGAGGACCCCCTCTGGTCCTCTCCTCCCCGCTCTCCATCGACTCATTCAGCCAGTTTAAGTTTCCAGGCATCTCTGTGTGGTGTCTGATGTGTGTGTGTGTATGTGTGTGTGTGTGTATGCCAGTTATCGCTCCCAAACGTTACAAGGTTTGTGTGTGTAGC
>JAPZEB010000004.1:22660370-22672932 GCA_029783705.1 Chaetodon striatus
AGGTAATGATATTCGCCCGCTCTCTGGAGGTACAGGCTGTTGAGGCCTCGCTGTCAGCACAAACCTCGCCTCGTGCTGACTCAAGCAGCGGAGAAAACTCCCACAGCGCCTGGGTCTCCCTCGCAACCTCCGAGGCCAAGACTTAGCGAGGAGCTGTGTTTGTAGCAAAGTCAGCTAAAATCGTTGTCCACAGGACCCGCAGGACTGCCAGCTGAATAACAATAACGGAGTTCAGTGGGGTTTTTTTGATCACTGCTAGCCACCAACGCCCCAGGGCTGTGTCTGACTCCTTCACCCCCCCACTGCCACAGTTTGTCCGCCTGTACATCTGTCAGTTTCCTCCACTCATTTTCCATTTCTCTCTCTAAGTCTCCATCTGTCCGTGTGTGTTTGTCTGTGTCCTCTCTCTGTGCCCGCTGTATCTCCATGCAAACATCCAGCATAAACCACAGCTTTCCCCCTCGTTCCCACTCCGTCTCCTCCTCCGTCCTCGTTCATCGTGGTGTGAGTCAACTCTGACGATTTACCCGTGGGTCTGATCTCTGCTGGCAGAGCCGCCGAGCTGCGACAGATCGATGACAAAGCCTGTCAGGGCAGCTCACTGTTATTCAAGGCTAGATTGCATCTGAAAGACCATGCGCCATGCGGTTAATGAATTAAAGAGGTGGCCAGCCAACATTGATCAGATCAGCTGACAACCGTCAATATCTTTCTTTTTGATGGAGGTTTATGGGAGGAAAGACTGATTGTTGAGGGACGTAACCAGTGCCTGTGCTGGTCTGGTTTACTCTTTATTTATTTAATGGCAATCACTTTCACAGCTAAGACACATAGAGAATATCTCAAAGAGACACTATACATTTTGAGCCTGACACACAGGCTCCATCTTACTTGTTTCTGAATCAACCACATCTCCTTGCTTTCCTCAGCAGATTGAAGTTGCTCGGTTGTCCAGAAGAATGATGACTTCTTCTTCGCTCCCGTGTTGGGGATTTGCTTGCAAACTTTTGCTGAACAGCAACTTTGGTGGCTGTACGAAGAAATGAAGGGATAATGGTACATTTAGCCTACTTCCCCTCATTTTCCAAATGCCTCTTGAAATTCTAGCCAGACCAGGATTCATAAAATGAAAGAAACTTTTTACTCATAAAATGAAGCAAACCATGAACAAGGAGCTTTCACAGTCAGACTCTGGCACACAAATTTCCGTTATTGACATACAAAGATCCGGTTTTACAGACGCTGTCCCTGCTTTGCCAGAATAAAAACTGTTGTACCATTGAGGCATAGTTTGCACTTGAGACAAGAATAAATGGTAAAAATATATTTCTTGGATAAACTATGTTCTCTTATAGCAGTGGTTCTCAAACTTTTCTTTGTCATGCCCCCCCCACCACCACCACCACCACCACATTTTAATTAATCATTAACAAAAGGCCTAATTTGGGAAGCAACAAATAACAAAAAAACGTGTTGAATTTGGGTGAAATAAGGTCAGCATGATAGCATCAGCAACCTCTTGTTTGTTAATTTCCTCTACATAAATTGTATAAATTTAACTTTGTTTCACTTTTTATTTTTTTCACTTGCAGGCAATGGGAATAATGGGGCAATCTGGGGCAGTGCCCAAAGGATAGGGTAGCATACATCGCCATGGTAGCTGTCATTAAATGTCACCAGTCTAGTCATTTGTCATCAATCATCCATCATCAGAAATGTATATGTATGCACCAAAGACAAATCCCCATATGAAGAGAGGCTATTAAAAGAGGCAAAGGTTATGAACATTAAGCCCAGTTCAGACCAATTCGCAACAAGACAAAACCATTTTAGAACGTTGCAGAGATTAGTTGCAGCGGTGTGAACTGACCAGTCTGAGCCTGAGTCAAGCCGGCTGATGGAGTCACCTGCAACACAGCGAGTCAAATCGCCAGCGGCTGGTTTTAGAGCATAAAGCACATCACCGGTTTAAACAGCCAATCAGCTTGAGGTAAAGTCCGCTGGTCAAGTCAAAATGAGCACATGGGAGACGCTTTCCTTGTAGGCTTTCTCTAAGAGAGCCCTTTCTGACAGAATCCTATTCATTTTAACCCAAACAATGACTTTTTTCCTCACCTGATCCCTTTCTGGTAGAAGGCCCCCAAGGAAATTTTCTCCCAGGTGCTCAAAATGGCCCCAAGTGGCGTGTTCACTTGCTGCGGCAGGTGCTCCGTCCTCACCGAGCCCTCTGTTTCTGTCCTCAAAAGTCGCAGGTGTCGGATGGGTGAGTCTGTGCTGCTCGCTGTACGTGCTTATACTCCCCACACATGCACATTCTTATTGGCTGATTAACTGGCGCTGGTTATCTATATAATTGTGGCGTATTTATAATGGATACAGTCCATCTGATGCTCGTTTTGTTTCTGTTTTTCACCATTTAATCACTACAACAAATGCAGCTGCAGAGAGTTGTTGCATAGTGATGATACACTGTCTCATCTAGTTGCATTGGTGTGAATCAACAGGTTGTTTGAATTGTTAGAATTTTAGCATTGCAAGTACTTTCTTGTTTCAACCCGTCTGGTCTGAACTTAGCTTTACAGACCTTGACAGCTTGCCACTAATTATGGTCACTGATAACTATCTGATGTTTGGCATTAGCACCTACACCTGTCAGCAACTCAAAAACTTTAAATCTTTGAAGGCCCATGTCCAGTAAACAAACAGGTGCGTACAGGACCTTCAGATCTACAAACCAAATGCCAACAAACATCCAGATAAAGATAAGCTAGCTAACGTCATGCTAACTGAAGGCTGAGAAAAGGTAAGGTAATCAAAAAGGGGAAAAGGGAAGAAAAAGAAACTTTGCTGATTTTTTTTTTACAATCTCTGTGTCATCGCAGTGTGGGCAGATGAACAGTGGTTACCGGCTGTGGAACTCCACGCTCATTTGGCCGCAGACTTTGATGGGCGATGAGCTCCAGGCGCTCCCAGCAGCCAGGTTGCCAGCTAGGCCTGCATGTAATTTTAAAGATAAAACAATAAGCCTTATTCGTTAAAGGATTGTGGGATAAAACTCTTTTCTCAGGCCAGCCCCATTAGATCTTCACCCACACTGCTTACTTTTCCAATAAAGACAATGCAGTCCATCAGAGCTCAAAGTGAAACAGGTTTACTGTGAGTCTTCAAAGGTGCACATAAAATCTGAGCTGGTCCCTGGAGCAGACTTAACTGTTTCAAAATTACATTCACTTTTATGCTGTTCACCTGCTCCGCGCGTTGTGGGACTTAGCTGGCAGAGCCCTCCTGTCGTTCCACTCTCTGATCACTACTTCCTAATTCTGTCACCATTGTTTCTTGAACTCCGCACGCACTCTAGGTATCAACACATTCCTGACAGGATTACTTCTCATCTTCTGGGCATGATGTTCTCACCTGAATGCAGTTTGCAGAAAGACACTAACTTGAATACAGGCTGCACAGGCATACACCATTATGTTTAGCTCCTCATCCAGGGTTACAAATAATATATGATTAAATATGATTATCTGTTTATTAATTCTGATTATACAATAATTTGACACACTTCAGTCTAGTAAAAAATGAGTAGATATTCCCCACAGTGCCATTAAAGGTACAATTGTTAACTTTTATGTTAATATCTTTTTCTCATATTTGCTGAAACTGTCACTACATTCACACAGATGCACATGAGATTAGATGATCTGTGAAATAAAGCAGGTTCCTCCTCCCGTTTGTTGTGCTAATGGCATACCAATCAGGAGAGACAGAAAAATGAGATAAAGATAGTATTTAATACAGAATATAAGTGTACAGATTAACGTATGATATATGCTGATTAAGATTTAACAGAAGTCTTTGGTGCTTGGACACTATAGGAAGATATTTGGTGATCGAGGGACATCTGAACGACAGCAGGATGAATCCCCCCAGGAAGTCCAGACACTGGTGGTGGTGGCGGCTGATGACTCCAAGGCTGCTGACTGCTGAGGCAGATGAGGCTGATGAATCCATAAAGACAGGGTGGTGGTGGGGAGGTGGAGGGCACACATGATGGCAGCAAAAAGGAACTACAGCAGGGAGAGAGCCATATTTAAAATGGGGAGCAGCGAGATGATAGGCTGACAGAGGAGGTGTGTTGCTGTGCTATCTGATTCTGAATTAGCTGATGACTCAGTTGACCTACTCAGGCAACGCAAGGAGTGAATGGCAGGGTGAGAAAGAAACTTACAGCCTGAGCATGAAAAGTATTGTCGTCTTGACTGAACTTTCACTGGAGCTTTGCTTACTAGATTTTACCTCAGCTGAAGGAAACAACCAATCAGAACCGAGGAGTTTCTAACGTAGCTGTCAATCATGTCAATCACTGCTCATGGACTACAGTTACACTATGAAACTAGGTGGCACAAAGTAAATATGAATCAAGATTCTGCACCTGTTTTGCCTATTTCTCACCTTAAATGTTTTCAGAAACATTTTTTAGTGTACTGTTTAGCTGTAAAAATGAGAAAGTTTTCGGCTCCACTGTTTCACAATCTTTCTCATTTTACAGCTAAACAGTACACTAAAATTCTAACAAGTCTAGTCTAATAGATGATGAAAATACACCAGTATTAGCACACTTACAAGGTAAAGCTGTAGCAGCAAACTCCTCCGTGTGTCTGCTGAACTGAGCAACAGTGTGTTTTATTGCTTATAAATTCAACTTTTCATATGGAAGAAGGAGATTTTCTTCTTTCAACTTTCATTACTTACGTAGATTTAGGCTAATCAAAGTTCAGTTGTCGACAGCATTCACTCAAAAATCTGTCAAAACATGGTACAGTAGCTGAAAACTGATTTCTTTTGTTTACCTCACTAAGACCTCTGGTCCTTCAGACATGGCAAACCCAAGCAGCAGCCGCATAAATAGTAATAAACCTAAATTCATCTGATGCAACAACAAAATTACTCTATAATATAAAAAAATAAAACAGGCTCATACAGCCTTTTGGCAGGGAAAGAAGCTCTTAAAATGTCTTGCTGCAATTACTCCCCTACAAAGCTGCAGGCTTTTTTTTCTTCCTCTTCTTTTTTGGTTAAAATATAGAAGGCTAGATTTATTAGGGGGGAATGTTTGTGCAGGAAAACAGATTTTAAGAACAGAAGCAGCCCTGTTCGATCTCTGTGGGGTTTCTCTCCATGTTTGTGGTCTTGCTGTGACTTGCTGCTGACTTGAAACACAATGAATGTTGATAGGACAACAAGGTGATAACAGAGGTGCAGCTACTGTATCGGTTCATATGTTCATTAATAGACCACCATTACTGCCACATAACACCATCAATTACAAACATAATCAGCTTATTTTACCAAAAATAAACCCAGACTCCCATAAATTATGCAAACTGGGGCATTTTAAAGAAGACTAAATAAACCTTGAGTCACCTCTGCTCTCAGCCAGTGCCGCTGAAAACACATTTATATGCAAAAAGTTCATTATATCACTTAATTCAAAAACACACCGAGAGCTTACACAGTGCTGACCTTTTCAAATGACTCACTCTCTCTGCCTGTCACACTCACTTTCCTCACACACAACTTTTAGTCTCCCACTCTGCTAATCATTTGCATTTTCCATCATCTCTCTGAAACAGCAAAAATAATAACACAGAGAGCAGAGACCGGTCCACAAAACGTAATTATCATTTGTAGCACAAGTGCACGGGTCCCTACAGATTGCTAGATACAAGCCCCCATCAATTTATGGCTATAAGGTATCTTTTCACTGTAATGCCTCGCTCATATAAAAAGCATTACCGAGGACAAGGCGCAGAAAATGAAATCTCATTCTTCATATTGCTACTTTGGAGTCAGTCGGTCCACTGGTGGAGAGTTTCTACTTGTCTCTAAAGGCCACAGACCTCAACCAGCTGGCAGCAGAGCAAACCCAGCACAGGGATCCATTTCTGTGGGACTGAAAAGTGTATTTCCCAGTGAGTTATTAATACTTGTTGTGTCCATTAGTTTTGCCAGTCATGCCTCTATATAAAGGATGGATTCAGGATATAAATGGTTCGTGCAGAGGACAAACTCTACGCTTGTTTATGACAAGAAAAACCTCTGCTGCAGCTAGGTTTTTTTTTTTATCAAACTAATGTCCCCAAAAAGCAGAAGCTAAGCATGGACTCTTCATGCATAATGTATATGTGTAGGTCTGTCGCTATAAATGTTCTGACGTGAATAATTCAGGAAAAAGATGTCAGGGGAATATAGGTGCATGTGGTTGAAGCCATATTGGGATAGCTGCATTGAATCTCAACTGAAATCAATCTATCTATCTGTCTATCTATCTATCTATCTATCTATCTATCGCAGACAGGAGCAGGCGGGAAAAGGTTTTTTCACGGCAGATAAATTCATCAGTTATTTAGTAATTAACACAAAACAGGCAGCCGTGATAAAGCCAGTAGACTAAATGCGTTCCACTGAGACAAGCTGAAAGGCGCTTATCTTAATATCATAATGTTTAAAATCCACAGCAATTATTCTTCACGGAGGCGTGAAATTGATTCCAAACATTTTTCTCTTTCTCCTCCTCACACTGTTTGATCTCTGCTCCCCCGAGACGACCTTCAATGAAATTTAATTTTTTTGAACAGCGACACTTTATGCAGCTTTTACAGTTTCTCACCTCGAGATATCAAACTTTCATCTCTGTATTGTTTGGATTACAAAAATGTACCACAAGGTGGTCTAACAGATGTCGGATAGATGGCTTAATTAAGATTAGTTCACTAATGTTTTGCGGGTTTTACATTGTGAAATGTTTTGTCTATCAGCTGTCTAGCTTTTATTATAACAGTCAGGCTGTGATGGAGATGAGTTTACTGAGTCAGTTGTGACAGCAGGTTCAGACAGATGGAAGACCTGCATTACTGACAGCCTCAGTGTTTGGAGCTCTGGGAGATCAGCGTCACCTGCTGGAGGCTGCATGTAAATATGAAGGTTCACACTGTAAAATAAAATGGAAACATCTCTGCAATGATGCACTTAATCCTGTTTCCAAAAGGGTTTGTGCGTGGTTAAAGACATTATTAAAAAAAATGCATCAACTGAAGTGAAGCAGACTAGAAAATGTGAGACTTGATTGGAAAGTTTCCTTTAAAAGTCAAATTTGTTCTTAAATGATCTTCTGAATGATTTCTTTCGAGATAAATATGATTTAAGAGTCTAAAGCAGTGGTGCTCAGATCCTTTAATGAGTAAAAATAGCAATACTACAGCTACAAAATACTCTTACTGAAGTAACAGCGCAAAAGTATTATCATAAACATTTACTTCAAGTACCAAAACAAAAGTCCTCATCATGGAGAATCACAAACTATATCATTGCATTATGATAAATCTAGAGTAGGTAACTTATATCAAAAAAATAAAATAAAACGTTGCCATAGTTGCTGAAGCTGTCACTGTATCCTGACAGCAGTACATGAGACAGATAACCTGTTAAAAACATCATGTTTTTTGGCTCTTCCTAGTGCTTCTAATGGCATCTGCAAGAATCCACTGTGCCTGAATGAAAAACAACAAATCAGAGCCAGGTGGAGTCTCTGGTCAACACATTCACACACAGACACCATCATCTATCAGTGGTTGGTCAGAGGAGATACAACATGCAAGGTACCCTGGGTGCGTTGGTTGGTTGGTTCTGGGACGTCATGTCAAGTTCTGCTTGTCATATGCATTTTCTGTTTTCAAAATACACTTCCGTTTTCACAGGGAATGTACAGATGCATACAATCTCCATCAACACTGTAAATTGATGTTTTTTGCTTTCCACAACAAACACAGGTTTAGGAAAAAAGAACAGGGTTTGGCCCAACAATTGTACTGGAAGTAAACACCCGCCTCTAAGGTGAAAGTCCGTGGTTGCTGGACCCATCCACCACCCCTTCCACCCAGTCTACCTACTCAGACCTCTGCTGCCTTTACTATAGTCGTTGTCCCACCACGTTTCCCTCTGATGTCACTGGGAGACCAGTAAACAGAAGAGTGATAATGACAAAAAGCAAACTAAAGAGAAAAATTAAACCAAGCCTGAGATAAAACAGGAGTAAGAATCACAGCAGGTTTTTTCCCAAATGGAGAGACCTACAGAAACTCAGAAACCAAAACCAAAACTGAAGCTGCCCTCTGACATATTTAGCTTGACTGATTGAGAGTATGCATGGGAGAGGGCTGCTGCTGTTAGAGCCTCCTCCTGTCTCTGACTGGTGGTTTTAGGTCAAGTGTTGTGGATTCTTGTTAATGCCATGAGAAGCACTGGGAGGCAGCCAGAAGAAATTGATTTTTTAAAAAAGATTATCAGTCTCATGTCCTGCTGAAAGTTTCAACAAATATGACAAAGGGTTATTTTTATAAAAGTAACATGGAGATTTAATGCTGCAGCGGGTAAACTTGGTGAATTTCCTCCCAGGATAACTTAAGTCTTATCTTAACCTGTAATATTAAATCATAATAATAATATAGGATATTTTTGATTATATTTTCTAGAATTATTCTGAATCAGCTCAAAGTAACCAGTAACTGCAGTCATCAAATATATGTGGTGAAGTAAAAAGTACAATATTTGCCTCTGAATTGTTGTTAAGTAGAAGTATAAAGCAGAGGAAAATGGAAATACTCAAGTACAAGTGCATCTACCTCAAAATTGTACTGAAGTACAGTACTTGAGTAGATGATATACTCAGTTACTTTTCACCACTGCCCTATCAAATTAAAAGACCTAATATAAATGATATTGATATTTAATACAGTGAAGGACTCAGAGAACAAAGTGATGTTGGTCTCATGCGCTTTGTTTTCAGTGTAAAATGCCAGAGCACAGCTGACAGTGAACTTGAATGAAACTTTGACAGTTTGTTTTGCCTCAGACAGTATTTATTTCCAGTATGACAGGAGAGCGCTGCAAAAGTCCAAACTTTACAGGACAGCAGCTACAATTAGGAACATACCTTCATGGCGCTTTCTTGAGTGCATGTTGTGTTCAGGTAGTCATTACTGGGCCTGGCTGTGTGTTATCTGCCTTTAAAACTGTCAGAGGCAGCAGCAGCAGCAGCAGCAGCGTTAGTCTCCTTGAGGCGACTGCTGTGTGCTGGAGCTGCTGAAAAGTTGGTTATTGAAAAGAAGACTGCAGTCCTCGTAGCCCACGGCTGCAGTTCATTCCTAAAATACAACGTTTCAGCTTCGGCAGAGAAAACACCACGCTTCATCATTCATTATTACCTGAACGAAGGTGGTCCACATCCTAAAAATATGTTTATTTATCAATCAAAGGCTGAACTAAGATTCAGTACTGACAGGGGCAAATACTGCATGATGTATCTGTTGTTACAGTGTGACATGCTCATGCACCACTGTAGCCTAACATCAACTCCTCTACTGTATGTTTGAGACCAACACCTGCTCACGCAGTCACATTCTCAGGACTCACTCACTGTAGTGGCAAAATGTAGATTAGCATTTACTTAACAGTGAACACTTGGTTTTATTTTTAGCTTCCAGGGAAATCAATGTGAGTCGATACAACATCCTCACAACTTACAGAAACAAGTGTGAGTGTGAGTGTGTGTGGAGTAGGTCAGGGTAGGAGGTGACAACACAGTTCAGGATTATTTCATCATGTTGCTCGAGTTGTTACTGAATTTCTCCTCTTACTGTTAATAATTTAGACAAATATGGACAACTGTGACATTGTTTTTTTTTTTTTTGGAAAGAAGAGTTGCTGTTGCGTTTTTCAGCTATAGTAGATCACAAAATATGGATTATCTCTCACTGAGAATAAAAACTTAAACTGAATTTGTCTGCATGGCTGAATAGCAAAGGATTTTGGGTGTTTTGACCATTTATTATCCTTTATTATCGGTTAGACAAAAACACTGGGAAGAAGATCACTGTGTGAGCAGTAGCCAGATGTATTAGACTCATAACATATAGCTGTGGACCCTCATTGCATGTCATCCCCCTCTCTTTCTCTGCATTTCCTCTCTGCATCTCCACTGCTACTCTGGCAAACAAAGGCTGAAAAAAAATCTGTTTTTGTCTGGAAAACTTTCTGACAACTATTACTGCATCGCTAATTCATTAAAGGTCTTGCAGTGTGATGTCCTATCATGCAAAACACATATTTTGGGTGATAATGTGTGAATGTAAAATGTGCAGATGCGGCAACAATTAGCTATTTTTATAACGGTGGCACATAAACTGTTGCAGGAGCAATGTGCCAGCTGGCTCAGTGATGTGCTGCATATTAGTCACAACATCTGGGGACTGATGTGATGAAATGCTGCGTGCAGAGTCGGCTCCCTCTAACAGGGTTAAAAACATTCAAAATATTTGTTGGATACATAATGATAGCAGCAGAGCAGCAGTGGGGTTTTGCTGCTATCATTATGAGGTTTTAAACTTTAATCTTATCTTGGGCTGTGACCTCGGTGTGCAGATGGATGAACCTCAAGAAGTTTTTCAAATCTTTTTTATTTAGAACTTCATAAAAACTAAACAGATGAAGCATTATGTGGTTTAGAGAAACAACATTAAATAGGGTAACTCAAATGGAAACAGAGAATGTACAACAGAGAGAAATTCTTGCCCGCTAACACAAATTCAGACTACCCCTAATCTATTACACATCTATACATATGACTCTTTTCTACAAACATACATACATGAAGTATTTAATACACAAGTTTCACATAATCTTCTATGTTGCTTGGCCCTCTTGAATTGTTTCCCTCTTATAAAATCAGACCAAAGTTAAGATACCTTCAGATTTTCTGGAAAAATCAGCTTCACTATGTAAAAGCTGAAATATTTATGATTGATTTTACAGTTTTTGGACTTGGTGATGTTGTGGAGGGTTGTGGTCCGTGAAGTCCATAAAGATTAGGGAGCTCCGTTTCTGCCAGATTATCTAGCAGGTGTTGATATTTCTGAAATCTATTTGTGCTGGCTCATGATGCCCCTGAGGAAGTCTTCAAAGCGTGGGGCGGCAGCCTCTTTGGCAGGCTCGTCAGCAGCCATCTCCTCAGCAGCAGCGGGCTCGTCGGCAGCAGCGGGCTCGTCAGCAGCAGCGGCGGGCTCGGCGCGACGCAGACGGCAGTTGTAGTCGTACTCGGGGTCACAGTCGGGGTCGGGTAGGATTATGCCATCCTTTTCGGGCCCCGGGGCCTTGAGGTTGGAGGGTGAAGCGAACTTGCCGCAGTTGGGGTCAAAGGGGTGGCAGAAGGGCTTGGCTGGAGCCTTGATGTCAGCCTTGGCCTCAAAGACAGACTTCACCGGGGTGCAGTCTTTGTCATAGTGCACATAGCAGTCGTAGCCCTCCTTGGTCTTGCCACGGACGCCAAGCCTGTAGCGGACCTGGTTGATTGATTGATTTGTGGTTTGGTTCAAAGCAGATCATAGACAAGTGAAAGCATTATGCAACACCCACTACATCACTACACTCACTACATCATTTAATAAACAGACTGAAAAGAAATAGACTTTAAGTAGAACCATTCAACAAGCAAGATTACACTAGATCAGTCTAAACTATTCTATCCTAGTAGCAGGACTTCAAATTCAGACCTGGTGCTCGGGCATCAGTGGAGCAGGCTTGCGCAGAGCAGCGGCAGCTGCCAGTATGCAGAACGGGTCATAGCGAGGGTCGCAGGTCAGAGGAGCAGCAGGAGGTGCGGGCGCGTCCTTGGGGGCATACTCCAGAACAGGCTTGGTAAGGCCGGTCAGCTTGGTGGCGGTCAGGGGGTTGCAGCCAGCGTCAAAGAGAGGGTTGCAGTGTTGCTCTTTAGGGGCCTCCTCTGCAGCCAGGGGGGCCGGAGCAGCGACGTTGGTCACACACAGAGGATCAACTGCTGGGTCACAGGTGGGGTACAGCAGGTGGTAGAAGCCAGTGGGGGCTTTGTGAACCAGGGGGGGCCTGCAGTAGGGGTCTTTGGGGTCACAGTTGAGGGCGGCGTAGGATGGGGCTGGGCCAACAGCTGGGCGGTAGCCATAAGCTGCCCGCAGGTGATACTGCAGACACTCCACATCCTCTGGATTGCAGATCCTCAGCAGCTCAGACCTCTGTGCACCACTCAGGAAGGGCTCCAGGACTGGGGCGTAGTAGTAGAAGCCAGTGGGGCTCTTCAGGGGCATGGGCAGCATGGGGGTGAGGATGGGGGCTGGCACCTTGGCTGGAGCTGGAGCTGGCTCAGGCTCGGGGGCAGCAGCCTTGGGGGCGAGGGGGAAGAGGCAGTAGGGGTCGAGGTAAGGGTTGCACAGCCTGACAGCAGCAGACTTAATGGGAGCAGGCATCACCACTGCAGCCTTTGGCTTGCTGGTGGACTCAGAGATGCACTCTGGATCATCAGAATCAGCACAAGTTTTGTAGATTTCACTGAGGTGCTTGAGGTAGTGGTTGAAGGTTGGGCCCTCCTCTGACCTGTGCTTGTTCTGCAGGTAGGCCATGTACAGACGATCCAGATCCTCAACCTGAAGTATCGAGGTGAAAAGGGGACAAAATTAATAAATGTGCTCCATAT
>JAPZEB010000004.1:22690636-22704654 GCA_029783705.1 Chaetodon striatus
GGCTCCATATGAATACTTGACAGTTGTTTATTTGCTACTTTTTAAAGATGAAGTAGATCCAGGGGGTCCAACAAATCCTTCAGCTTGACCATGTATGTGTAGTACACATATAAGGACTTTGACTCCAGCTTTAAGTTGTTCTTAGTATGCTTACACATGAATTTACAGGAAGATTTAAAAAAAACAAAAAACAAAACAGACATACAGCTAAAAACAAGAACAACAAGCTGAATGACTATAGTTCTTTGCCTATATTTACCTAATATATACATTAAAAGCAAATAAGAATAGCAACATTCAATATTTACTTACAAGTCAAGTGCTCTGTAAATTGTAAACAAATACAAATAGAGCAAGATATTAAACGGGTTAAGTACCAAATGACTTTATATCCACGGAGAAGGTGGTTATGTAGCCTGCAGCATGTATGTTACATGTCTTACAGTATATGTATTATGTGCAGGATAATACCTACATCTTAAAGCACAATGTGTACTATAAACTGTAAACATATAGCTATTAATCTGTAGGTAAAGGGATATTTAAGTGTTACAAACTGATTTTACAGTCTATGCACATGATGTATGGCTATGTAATATCTGAGCTGGTTAACATTATATCATGTCACAGTTAGTAAGTTTGTAGCTTACTTAGGCTAGGTTACCAGTAAATTAACAAGCAAGCGTTTGCTTTAACATAAGCTTGTGGAAAAAAAGGTATAATATTAGTAATTATCGTAACTTTTAGCAGTTAATTGACAGATACTTTAATATAAAGCCATAAGGCTGTAAAACAGGGGAATAACAGAGGCACAGTTGGTTGGTACAGCTAACTAACGCTAACTGTTTATTTACATAGCTAACTAAGCTAATAGTTAGCCTGTGGGCTAGTTAGCTAACAAACCTCATCCAGATCAACGTACGGCCCCGCGCCCTCCGGAAACATCTCGTCCACTGCGGGTTTCATGGCGACGGTCGAGTTGGATTGATCCTTTAGTGGCATCGATGATCAAAAACCACGACGGCTTATTGCCAGATATTCATCAAATTATTAGCTAAAGAAGCTGCACCACCAAGCTAATATGGTGCCCGGTCAAAATAAATCCGATGGGAAAGTCGAGTCAAGATACAAAGGTTCCGCAGCAAGTTTTCAGGTAAGCGTCAATGGATAAAATTGTATCATCATTTATTTAATCAGAGATGAAAGGAGTAGTATTAAGACCTTATACTTCAGTAAAGGTAGTGATGCCACAGTGTAGAAATAATCTGTTACAAGTAAAAGTCAAGCATTCTAAGTTTTCCTTCAACAGAAGTACAAAAGTATTAGCATTAAAATAGTCCTAAAGTAGCCTACCAAAAGCAAAAGCAGGCAGCTTATTGTGGCCCATTTCAGAATAATGTACAATGTATTAATTTTATTTTATTTCATTTACTACCGGATAGCTTGTGAATTTTACCAAGGGATCAATAAAGTCTTTATCTTTATAATGCATACAAAAGAAAAGAAAACATAGGCTAACTGCACATGTTTACAATGTATACACTTTGCACCTGTCATACAAAGTTTGTTTCTTTCTCACATAGTTACAGCCCCTCTGATACATTACATAACATTACGTTACTACAACATACCATGCATGCTATTTTGTACCATGTACAGTCAAAGCTACCTAAGGGTAAAATTGAAGGGGAAATCATTATATGAGATAATTGCGATGAGATGATTATAATAACTACAATAATAGTAGTTTGCAGTTTAATTTTTTACAGGTGAAGTAAAAGCACTTTCGTCGGGATCTTTTCAAATCAGTTTTTTTGTCTGACTCTATCTGTGCATGTAGAAATCCTGAGCTGCTCTCTGATATTCATCTAATATTTTCATTAAAAAGATGCTGCAGAGAATCAAAAAATATCACATGGAGTTTAACAGACTTTTATTTACTTTAATTGGATGCTTTATGTTTCCAGTTAAACATCAGATACACTTAATATCATTTGATTCCAATATGATTTGTCTATTTTATACTGCAAATAAAACAGCAAAAATTGTTCACTATAAAAAAAATGAACAGCTTAAATGGCTAAAACTGTGCAGAACATTACCTTCACCTGATAGTATTACAACCAGGGTTGTTGTGTTAAATAAAAAGGTGGGTATGCTGTTATACATAAAACACCCTCGCATCAGACTATAATGTACATGCAGTTATTTTGTGTTGTAAACGTTGTTATTGTCTTAAAAAGCAGAAAAACTCTTCCACGTATAAACAAACTGAGTAACTGAGTTGAATCTACCCCTCCACTACATCCCTGGTCATTATAGTCTAAATATTAGTCAAAGATTTTCTGGAACTGTAGTTGAATAATCTGCCACTTGATTTCTCCTCCTGTCAGTAATAGTCTTATCTTGTTCTGTTCAGAGAGTTTTGTCACAGCCTTGCTGCTTGCTGGGAATCATCCTGGTCACGTCGATGTTGTTGTTGGCGAAGATCTGCATGGCTCTCTGGACGGTGGCGTCCGGCAGGGATCGTGTTCGGCCCAGGATCCAGGCAAAGTCCACATGGAAGAGCCTCAGGATGTCCGTGCAGGAGTACACGAGGGCCACGTTCACGTAGTCAGTGGACAGGATCCAGTAAGGGGAGTAGGGCAGGACTGTGGTGATGAGGAGTAAAAAACAAGATGAAGAAGCAAATCACCTACAATGTTTTCACCAGATCTGACATGAGGACCAAAAATAAGAGGCATGATCATGTTAAGAAGCCCACTAACATTAACAACTGATTCCCTAAATAATACACAACAGTGGCATTCAATCTCAAAAACGTATTCAATGTTTCTCTCACCGTAGGAATAACTTATTCCCAGCTTGGCCGGATTCTTCAGATCCTCTATGACTCCAGTCCCTACGATTTTCCTCAGCTCTCCTTGACTGTTTTATTCCACAAAGTCAAATTTCATGTTGGATTAAGCGAAATACCACACACCGTGCAAATATTACCTCTTGACTCCACATTTGCACAAAGAAAATTGCAGATAGGACTCACAGTATTTCAGAGCTGACCACTCGAATGGAGTTGTCTGTCGTCAGAGTGAAATTGGTTTCGATGCACCGGCCTTTCTCAAACTGGGCTGGCAGTTTGGCAATTTCAAACCATCTCCCCATGAACTGTGAGGGCAAAGACACACACGAGTTCAAAGACAATTCAGAGCGCTGTGAGTGGAGAGTATGAATAAATCTACATGTTTTAGTGGATTCAGTAAATGTACGGTGAGTGTCCTATCAAACCTATTCTTTACCAAAGGAGGAATGTGCATTTACTCAAGTACTGTGCTTTTCTTAAACATTTCCATTTTAGGCTGCTTAACACTTCTTCTCCACTACATTTATTCATCAGCTTTACTTATGAGCAAGTTTGTTTCTTGTAAACAACCCACTAGTACATACAGTACTTCAGATTAGCTCCAGCTGGATCATCTGTGACAGTAAAATGCTACTGGCACATAAATGAATCAGTGATAACATTATTAACATTATTTTTTATATACCAGCATACACTTATGGATGTCCACAGGAGGAGTTTTAGTTGTTGGCAACAACACATTCTCACTCCCAGCTCCTCACATGCTGTCAGTGGCCCTACATGTCAAACTATGACGCTCCAGCATTTTGGATGCTCAGGGATGGCGTGTCAATTTATCTAGTGGTAATCCTTCAGGGATGGACGATAAAGTCAACGCAGAAGTGCCAAAAGCTGCAGTTCTTTGAACAGCCACTTGAGGCTGGCTCCAAAGCCCAGTCAACCCTCATAGACCTCCATGTTAAAAGGCTCAACTGTACAGCAGAAATACACGTTTACGGCCCGGTACAAAAAACATCCTTGTTTCTATAGCTAATTTCCCCCTCCATGACAGCTGTACGGAAGGTGAATTTTTATATAACTCACTTGCTTTCATTTTATTAAGGCTTAAAGTTACATATAATTAAGGGTGGAGCTTTGAGTGACAGGCTGTCTGCCAATAGTGTAATCCACCCTTTGCTCCTTCATAGCACCAGCCTCTTGCCCAAATATGATCATTTCTGACCCCCAAAAAAAATCAAACACACAAGATGGTGACGGCTGAAATGCCAAACTCAAGGTTTAAAAACTGGAATCCACAAACCAGTGGGTGACATTGCAGTAGCTATGTCCATTATTTTCACAGTCTATGCTATTTATGTCACTATAGGTGATATGCTACACATACTAGCACACTACGTTGTTATTTAAATAACTCAACTGACTTTTGGTTTTGCATGCAACGCATACAGCAGGCTCCCAGGTGAAAGTGCAGTTTATTGACCCATCCACCTCACCTCCCAATGAGCATGTGCGCACTTTCTCACTTTTGATATTGCAGCAGTTGCTCAGAGTGTTAAAAATTCACCTGCTTTAGATTACCATTGCAAAATGGTAAATAACTTGCTATTTATGCTAAAGTTTAATCAATGGTTATGTTTTATAGAACACAAATCAAACTCTATGTACTGTAAATTTTAGACAAATCACAAAATCAGACACTGATGCTGAAAAATAAAGCTTGTATTTTTTTCAACCTTTTGATATGGCACAAGGGAAAAAGGACAGCTGTTCATGTCGTCTACAAACCACCCTGGGACACAACTGGACATTGCTCTGCCAATTTATTTATCAATTTCTGTACAAAGTAGCTCGTACCTGTCTGAGGTTGAAGGCTGGTTGAACAGCTGGCTCTGGACAAGGTCCCCAGTGGGGTACCTGAGCCCTGATGAGCGGGAGGATGAAGGCAAAAACCAAAAGAAAAGGTAACTTCATGGTAGAGATGTGCCTTTGGTACCTGCAGGAGTGTATCCACCAAAACATACACATTAAATTAACCACAGATTGTGCTGATAAGCCATCAAATAACCAAAATCTTACAGTAAAAAAACAAAATATAAACCAAAGCAACTGCTGAATAACGGGATTTCACTGCATTTTAAAAAGTAATTATTTTAAATGTAAGAGTTTCCTTAAACACAAGAAAACACAACATCAGTTAAGGCTAATAAATGGCATTTTCAAAATCATTATAAACCGCTAACCGAGCGAACTCTTTGTCATTTTATTTTATATATATACATAACTAAATATATTTTCTTACCTCGGTGGTCAGGATATATGTTCTCTCCCTTGGACTAATCCCGGTATTTGAATTAGAGACGTTGCTCTCTGCGAGGTTTTGCAGCACTGCGACTCTGTGTCATCAATGACTCTTTGTGTGGAGCAGCTTTATTTCAGACATGAAGTAAACTATTAGCAAAGTGGAGTCATGGGGGACATACCAGTAGAAATGTCATTAAACAGTCTGGATGTTGTCCTCTCTTAGAGGGACAGGAATGTGTGCGAGGTTTCTTTTTTTTATGTTGCAGTAAAATATCAGAGGATTTCTTTAAGTGACTGTCAAGCAGCTACTAAAAAACATTATTTTAAATGTTGGCGAAAATCAACATTATCACAGATCAAGAAGGTCTGTGGATTATCTTGAGCAACAGGGTCTTGATTTCTGAAAACAATTTTTGAAATGTATGTTTTTGGCACTTTGAGCACCACAAGCTGAGTTTCATCTAGATCTGTTATATTCAAGAGAAGGCAAACATCTCTACGGCTTACATCTTTAACACTCAGCAACTCATACCAAAACAATTTAGTCTGATGAATAGCACTACAGGCTGGAGGAGAAATATTTATTTTTGATTCTGGGTTGAACTGTCCCTTTTAAAAAAAATCAGTATGACCAATACTGGTTCATCAATCTGCATATTATTCTTTTTACAATGAGCAATACAACTTCTAAAGGCTATAACCACTTAGTCCTCTTTCATTATAACACATATAGCATTAGTGTCTAAGTTTGACACCTATACTCATGATTCAATGACACACTCATCGCCCACATATTTCAGCCCTTGTCTGACCCCTTTTTTTTTAGCTCAGTGTGCTGCGAGCAGAATCCTCTCTGTTGCTCTGTGTTGGTTTTCAGCCAGTGTGACTGGTGACTCTCATCCTGTCAGTCATCAGGACTCAGGCCAAGCCCACTCAGGGCAGGAGCAAACGGTTCAAAGCATAATTTTCATACAATCAAGTGTTTAGCATGTGTTGATTTGCTGGTGGCATGCAGAGGAACTGACTGTTGTTTTTAATCAGTGAGCTCAACTCTGTAACAGTTTTAAATTAGCTCTGAAGGGCGTGGACTGGTGTTAACACTGTCATCATGTCATTGGCTATGTGTGAAATCTATTTCCTGTGAAAAGTCTGAACAAGACAGAGACAAGACAAGAAATCATTTATAAAGAATAAGAATAAACTGTATCATTCATGAAACAAACAGTTGTTATTTATACCTTTAATATTAACATTTCATCCTGACAAGATGTACAGGTTCAACTGCAGTAGTAGATGAGTGAGTTTTCTATCCGTCGTATTGATTTTAATGTATTATACATATTTACACACACAAAGGACTACACAGGACTTTCAATGCTGCCGTGGTGGGCCTCATTTTTCTCCTGGTTTTCTTACAATAATTGATTGCATGCTCATGTAGTTAGAGTAAGTAAGTTGGCACATAATCAGTAAGTGCTGAGCGTGTGCCAACCTAATCAATTCTTTCAAAGAGTCCTGATCATCCATCCATCATGAGAAAATTTGGCAGTGCTTCTGTATTCATGAAAAGTTGAGGAAAGATGATCACTGTCCAAATGCGGCAAAGACAGTGCACACAAAACTACAAATTGAACAGTAGGCTACTGAATATCTCAGTCTATAGGTCAACATTTAAATATGTGAAATGTCCTGGTGCAGTAAACCCCCACTGTTTAACACTCAACACAGATTAAACCAAACACTGTCAATTATACCATTAAATGCTGTCTGCTCTCAGACAAAGCCCCACGGCTACAAACAAGGTTAAATTAAAGAAGAGAGAGATCAAAAGGCTCAATTTCCAGCTAATACACTTCAGAGAGGAATGACTTGTTAGCTGCACCCGGTTACATCAAAGCCTGGTTGAAGCAGAGGCGGGTTTCTCCCTGGATGGAGGCATTGAGCCTGACTGGTCAGTCGATGATCAAGGAAAGAAACAACCACACTGGCTCAAACACGGAGACATAAATATCAAAAGGGTAAGGAATATTAAAGGAGCGGATGAGTATGCAGAGACCAGAGCATTTCAGTAAAAAAAAATAAAAAAAATCAGCCCATGCTTGTTTTGATCACATTTGCAATGTATAGATTTTGTTTCTGTGGTCTGTCACATGGAGGGGTGATTCAGTTGTCATCAGTAAGGCTTGTTTGAAGCTGTGCTGATTGTATAGATTTTCTGTGCTGCCTGGGGGGATAATGGATGTGAAGCAACCATGTTTTCAAAGACATGGAACTGTAAGTGCAACTTGGCTGGCATACAAGTGGATAATTCTACTTTTATGAAGTCTTTTTTCCACCTTTTCAGCCATGATTGCGTCTCTACTCATGTCCCCAATTCTTAAACTTAACTGGCCAGTAACAGACATGGACATTTGTCACCGCAGACATCTTGACTTGTCATGGTAGGGAAAGCACAGTTGATAACATTAATGATGGCTCAGCTCCATCAAGCGTCCCATTAAACCAGCACTGGCAATACCAGAGCCTTCTTAAAGTGGAATGCAGCCATCACAAATGTAAATAAACCAACACATTCTCACTCCAATCTCTTCACACATTGGCAAGGTACCCTGGGTGTCACTACATTCACACAGCACTAAATGAGAGCTAATCAGTGAAAAAAAAAATCATACTCCTCCGCCTACTCTGTTGTCTGTAGCACTTCTAATGGCCTTACTGCAAGTGAACGACAACAACCACTCATAGCCAAGGAGTCTCCAGAGCAGCTGTCAATCATGCCTATCACTGCTCTTGAACTGCAGTCGGACTGTCAAGCTAGGTAGCACTGTTTAAAATGAATCAAGATTCTGTAACTGCATTGTCTATTTCTCGTCTCAAATGTCTTTAGAAATATATTTTAATGACTATTTTGCTGAAAAATCAGTAAATTAGCGACCTGGTCGCCATTTTGGATACAAATAAATGGGAGTCCCCATCATATTACACCAGCTTGACCAACTTTCTCATTTTACAGCAATACAGTGCACTAAAATTTGTTTCTGGAAACATCTAAAGTGAGAAATAGGCAATGCAGTAACAGAATCTTGATTCATATTTGATCAGTGCTGCCTAGCTTGACAGTTTGACTGCAGTTCACAGAGTGATTGACATGATTGACAGCTGTGTTAGAGACTCCTCGGCTGCGTTAGAGACTCCTCAGCTCTGACTGGTTGTTGCTTATGGCGTTGGGTCTGATTCTACTAAATGCCATTAGAGGCAGTCAGAGGAGGAGAAACATGGTCTTATTTACTTACTTCTCTCAGAGTATGGAGACAGTTTCAGCAAGCATGACACACAATTATTTCATTAAAGTTACCCACTGTAGCTTTAAGTGTTTAGGAGACAACAGATGACAGCACTGCCACAGAAAGCAATCATCATACATTGTTGTAATAACTACAAATTTCTACTAAAGGGCTAAAAGGAGAAGTGTGTAAGCACAAAGGCCTCATTTATCTGACATGTCTGTATTGCTTAGGCACACCATGTTACAGAACAGACTCCAGCAGATGTTTAAACACAGCAAATCACTTCTGAACAGCAAGTTTCCAGTTTCCTAGCCGCTGGTAGATGTCCAAATTCTCCCCTTTTCTCTCTCTGTTTCCCTCTGCTCCCCTCTCTCCTCTCTCAATCCCAAATTGCTCAATCAATTCCTCTCACTTTTCCTGTCTTTTGAGTCCTAGTTTTCATCTTATAGTGCATGGCATTAAATTACCCTTACCTTACACACAGTCATGACAAAATCAGAAAAAAGGAAAATTGAAATTATAAAATAAAGTTGAACAATTAATAAATCAGTATATAAATGGATACTTAACTTCTGCCAACCATATTTGAAATTAGGTTACAACCGGATATTACACAAGCACACCTGAGGTTTGCGGCCTCAGGACTGCTTATAGAAATGCAAACTGTTAATACCATAAACACACACATACATATACACATACACACAAAGACACCTGTGCTTAACACTCATTGTGGTCATGCATGTATGCCACCATGATGTAAGTCAGTACTTGTGGTTGAATCTGAGAGGTACCATCCACACTGAGAGAGGCATGTAATAGCATAGCCCGACCACATGGTGGCAGAAGCTGCATATGAAACGCCAAAAGGTTTTATGAAGACAAGCTGACAATGAGAAATTATATGTTTGTCTAGTTTTACCTTGAAGTTGTCATCACCAGTTATTATAAATGTCTGTCCATGTGCCTCTGCGCAAAGCACCCAGTCATACAGGACCCCTTTTCCCACATAAGACAAAAGAAAATACAAAAACAAAAATGGTACTCACATTTTCAATGACAAATGTCCACTCTTTGTCTTCAAACTCCTCTGCATGGGGGTCCTGCAGGGTTAATGGAGAAAGCAACACTTAAGTACACAATATACAGTATATTTGATTTCACTGCAACCACAGTACGGCCATTTAATAAAGCATCAAAACTAAGCTTCAGAAATAATTATGACTCATAACGCAACCTGTCTTAAGCAACACTCAATCATTCAGTCTTGATGCAATACATGTCATTAACTGGAGATTTTCATTTTGGTCACAACTGTGCCAGACGTCTTACAACACAAAAGCTACAACACAGAAAGCTCGCAGTTTATGATTGACAGCTCCTCTGCTCTGCCAATACTCTCTATTCCTGCTCCATTTACCCACTGACCTGGTTTGTCAGTCCTCCTTCCTTTCTGGTACGTGTGTCTAATGTTTTGAATTAATGAGGTACCTTTTAATTACATGATAACGAGTTACCGACTTGCCTTGATTGCAACAACCGTTGACTTTTTCTGTATATGTTGGGCCAGCATGAAATTCACTGTATGTGAATTAACCATGGGTTTTAACTGTAAAGTATATTTCACTTAATGTGCAGGAAAAATTCAAAATGATAAGAAGCGAAAAACAAACTAAAACACCAAACATCCATTCATCATGATATGAGAATGAAGAAGAATACAAAACTACGGATGTTTCCCTGCCTGCTTGGTCCAGTTTGCCTCTCTATCGATACACTGTACTTGTGTCTCTGTCTTGTCTCACTTCCTGCCTGTCTGGCTGTGAGATGATGAGAGGAGACAGTAATGGAGGCAGCAAGACAACAGGCAGCCCTGTCTTACTGTGCTGGCAGAGACGACCTTCACTGCCCTTGAGTAGAACATACGCACAACCACAAATCGCTGCTGAACGCACAAAGACATGCAAATCTAACCTGATCAACCCCTTGCTCCTTTCACACACACACGCACATATTCACACAAACAACACATCTAATCCAACGCTTAAGCACATAAAATCCACAATGCACTGCTGAAGAAAATAAAACCATTAAATTACTTATTTATGCAAATCTAAAATGAAAGTTTTATAGTCAGTGAAGTAATGTGTCAAGTTAAAATCCAAATTTAGGGAGATATAGCTGCATTTCTATGACTCATATTATCAAAAATCACTTACCACGGGGTTAACCATTAAAATAGCTACTCTAATACATGACTTTGTGTTCAGATATTATAAGACAGACATTTGCTGTAACTGTTGCTCATACTGTTGCTATTGCTTTTTGCCTTTTCCAGACAAAATGATAAATCAATAAATCAATGCTCAGTATAATCGTTTGTTGCAGCCCCAGCACTACACCTACACCTACACACAAGCAAACACATGCACCGATGCCCTTTCTGTCTGACTATGCCTCTGACACACCCCAGGAAATCAATATTCCTGCAGTCTGGCACAACAGTTCAACACAACACCCACATGGACACAAACACACACACACACACTAACACGCACAGCGAGTCATGCAGTTGCCTCATCCTTCCTTCATTTCACTGCCATATAAACTGCTTCTAAAAGCCAACAGAGTGTGATATTATCAGCCAGCTCAGTTTATGGAGTTGTCTGGAGTGTTTAGTGCTGCTGGTAAACATGAGCTGCAGGCCAGTGACAGTGCATAACCTTTTCCTCTGTCATATAGTCATTAATGTGTTTTGATATTAACAAAATGATGACAAGCTCTTCTATAAGTTTGAACAATGCAGATATGTAAAAATTCACAAGCCAAGTGACAGGTGTTTCACCGAGGACTGGCTGGTACAAAGTGCCCACTCTGCTTTCTGAACATGGTCACTGTTCTGATAGATTCTGCCCACAAAATGAGCAGCCAGAACGCTGCCAAGTTAAGTTACATATTAATTTCAGCGTTTTCTTTCTGTCTACAAAGTTCAGCTGAGGCTCCCTGCTGGTGTACATCTCCCTTAGGAACAGGCTGGAATACTGCTGAGCTCAGCTGTTTTCACTGCAGAGCTTCAGGCCAGACAGGGGTATGGGCGCATCTCTAAATCACTCTTAGCGTTTGCTTTAGCCTTAAGTCGACACACTGCAGAAATATCTAAATTGCGAGATGGATTTTTACAGATTTAGACCCGCATTAAGCAATCTTTTTTTTTTCAAAGGTTACTCAAGCAATTTAGCATTGCACATGAAGTTGGAAGACGGTCAGCATCTTTTTGTTAGACCCTCCCTGTCTAGTAAATGCCTGCTTATTGTGCAGGATTTCCATCTTGAATTTGTAATTTGACCCTGATTATGTCATTGTGGCAACAAAATACATTATAGAGCTATTTTAAAAGGGTGAGTATGTCTCTTCATGATGAGTGAGCTGGCTTCTACTTGTAAAACTGGTGCAGTGTTCCTTTAAAAATGAATCATATGACCCAACGTGATAATTCTGTGCTTCTTCATTACTCATCGGGGCTGTGTTTATCTCCTGGCAGTCGGAAATCGTTTAATTTCCACCATAGCGGCTGTAATGAAAGAAGAGTGTTCTAATACAGATGGCAGAGGTGATGTTATTTGGTTTATGGCTTCATCAAACAGATGTGGGTGAACCTCGCCTTCAGTGGCTTTGCTTTGTGTCTCATTACAAAAACTGCTTTATTACTTCCTCTGGGACAGGAAGTGGAAGTAGGCCCAGAATAGAGAGACACTACAGCAGTGTTAGACAAGCATAGGCCTAGAAAACTGAGCCAGTAAACATGAAAGTTGGACTTTTTTTTCTCCATATGTACTTTTCACAGACACCACTGTGTGCCTTGAAGGAAAAAAGCTAGTAACACCTACACAAGGCAGAGGCAGGTACGAAGGTATTTGTGGCAGGAGGTCTAGTAAAGACACAGGGAGGTAACAAGACACTGAGCTCTGAGCTAGCCTGTCAGCACAGGGGCCCAGCATGTTTAAGTAAGCCAGGCTCGGTGACAGATACTGTCTGTACGATTGTTTCATTTACAGACACAACTGTATTATTATGCGTATGAACAGACGTTACAGTCATATAATAAATCAATTTTGCAAGAATCAAAACATAGAGAAACTCTAATCTACAATTTTTTAAGGTATTTATGTAATAAAACATACACACCTATTTACTGAAATTAAACACATCTTAAAAATAAAAACCCAATTATTGAGGCAAGCTGAAATTGGGCTATTTACTGATGCTCTATTAACGACCCTGGTCCACCTTAAATATAGAAATACATGTCTCAGTGCTAATTAAACAGCTGTGGCCTACCTTAAAAAGAGTGACCGTGATCTCGATGTTCTCTGGTACAGGCCACACCACCACTCCTCTGTAGGGATTTTTGATGCCAGGCTGCCAGCTGTGGGACTGCAGGACAAAGGGACAAGACAACAAAGATTAATACTTGTTTAATTGTTTATTCATTTTGTTTGAGAGTGCCATTTATCAGATTCACACCTTGGAGGATTTCCGTCGACTCCTGCGCGTCCAGACCACCACCAGTTTATCTGGTTGCCTGTGAGGAAGGAGAGGAAAGACACATGAGTGACAAGGACACAGGTATTAATTCATCAATCCATCTATCTATCTCCGTGTACCTACACATCAGCATGTTAAGACCGTCAGTCCAACTGATCAGCTTGTATTGTAACGTCTGATGTTTTAAAACCCAGATAAGCCTTCTCCTGTACACACACACGCACCACAACAACAACGACACATACACACACCTGCACAGCCACTCACAGAATGAATAAATCATGAGACACAGCTAAACCCTGGCTTTGTCTCAGTGGACTGCAGCATACACAACGGGACACACACTCACACAGGAGGTTAGTGTGACAGGAAAAAAAACTGAGGGAGGTTGAGCGTTACGACAACCTGACCTAGTCCAGGTCAACCACACTTTGCTGACTACTGACAGGAGACAGTGTAAAGTGACAGTCAAAAATGAACAAATTAAATAGCAGATAGAGGAGAGATACGTCGTAAGTACAAGTGAAATACTCCAAATGACTAAGAGAACACATATACAATATAAAGATTGTTTTTTGTCACCTCTTCTGACACTTAACCTCCCATTGATATCAAATTTAAAAAGAGAAACACACAGTCGGGGTGCTAAAACAGATGATCTGCTGTAAGATGTTCATAAAGGCTCAAGGTGTACATCTTTGTCATATATAAAAGTCAACATGTGTGATGTGAATTCAAAAGTCATGGGTCTCCTTAAACTTGTTTTGCTTAAAGCCTAGAAGTGTGTTCAGTACAAATGTGCAGCAGTCATGGTCCACTCTGCTGCAGTATCAGCAAATCCATCACAATCAAGCAAGTAAGCAATGTGAAATTACTCTTGATTTAAAGATTATTAACTGTAAATATCAAGACGCACTGAGGGCCAACGTTCTTACAGAGCATTAGCCGACTCTCTCACACACACACACACACACACACACACACACACACACACACACACACACACACACACACACACACACACA
>JAPZEB010000004.1:22716574-22741306 GCA_029783705.1 Chaetodon striatus
CCAATAGCCGTTATAGTTAAACACCGCTCAGTGGTGTCAGGGGGAAAGGGGTTGCTGGATGGGTCCAACAAGCACCAACTGTCACACAGAGAGCAGTGTTCGCGTCCCGTAACCTAGCCATGTGTTTTTGTTCCCTCAACCTAATCACATGTGTTAGTTGTTGGAGGAAAACAAATCAATTCATGTTGTTGTACTGATGTAGTGCGTTTATTTAGAAAGAGACTCTATGTAAACGTAAATTTCCTGTGAAAACGGAAGTGTATTGTGAAAGAAGACAATGCATGTAACAGGCAGAACGTGACACGGTGTCCCAGAACCGCAACAACCAACGCACCCAGGGTACCTTGCACGTCGTATGTGGACGTGGAAAGTCCATGACAAAACAGCAATATGTGACGAGGTCAGAGTGAGAATGTGTTGTATTTTTACTTTACTTGAATTATTCAGTTTCATAGACTACTTTCAACCCAACATTTCTACAAACCACACGTGTTAAATTTGCACGTTTTTATATGAAACAAATACGTTGAAATGTTTCTTTACATTTCAATTTTCAATTTGATGTTGTGACAATGCTTTGGTTAATGTGGTTAGATCTAGGCATAAAAACAGTTGGTTATGGGCTTAAAATATCCAGTTGTCGTCACTAAAACACCACTGGACATGTCATGACTGATATTAAAAAACACAGCTGGTGTCACACCATCCGCCGCCCCCTCTCACCGTTGTCCCCGGGTAAGAAACTCAGTTTATATGCATGTAATCTGAACTACCTCGCTTTAGAAATGCTGATATGATTTGTATATAACGTACAACTGTAACACATGTGTGGTTTGCAGAAATGTACAATGCCAACATTATCTTCTGGCAACTACTACTCGTCCAGTTTCAGAGGGACATGCTATGCTTTTACCTCCATTATATTTATTTTAAAGCTTGTGTTACTTAATATATTTGGATTAATATTAAAAATACAATCAACAAATAAATTATGATGTATTCCTGCAGATTAAATTAATGAGAGCTAAGCATCTACCAGCTGCAACATTTAAATGCTGCTTATGTGTTAAAGCACAGGCGTAGATTTAAAGGGGCACACAGGGGACACGTCCCCGTTGATATTTAACAGCATGAGCATTTGTCTTCCTCTCCCTCGGCAAGTAAATTTTTCCTGTTGATACTTTTATCCTTTAATTAGGTGAAATCTTGAATGTAGGACTTTCAGTTGTCACAGATTATGTTGACAGAGCAGTATTACTACTTAAACTTCAGTAAAGAAGACGTTCACTGTGTCAGTAGGTATTTCCTGGATGTAATACTACTAGGGTCTAAAGGCTTTGCCAGTTATTTCAGGGATTCTTTATCCTAAAGAATCCTACTACCCGGGATCTCACGGTAATCAAGACCTAAACAAGCTTTCCACTGAGTGTAAAAGACGTAATGCTTCCACCTTTGAGGGATTACAGCTTTGTGGTACACTTGTCATCCAACAGGGAAGAACACAGAAAACGCAGGAGATCGGGACACCAGATTGTTACTGTAATTAGAAGATGGACGCTTGTTTGCACTGACTCAGTGAATTTATAGCCGAGCTTGTTTCTTGAGGTTAAACCTGCTCTGATCCCTTCGCCTCACTGTGACTTTATAATGCTGGGTGCACACAAGACGGACAGAAATCCCTTATAAAAAGCTTACACCTAGGAGATTCCTAAATTAGCGGTTTAGATGTCCTAATGCTCTGCTCGCTTAATTCCTAAGTCCTTTATTGGTCTCTTTTCAGTAAAAATGATCAACCCACTCGTCTGACGCACAAACACACCGAGGAAAAATGTTCCTCAGATGTTTTTATGGGTAATGATTGTAATGAAACTTAAAGTGAAGCCAAGGGGCTCGTTATCAAAACAGTGATGTGGCTGCAACTCAGTATATAGATTAAACAGACCAAAAGAGACACATTTAAAGGAATACGTCACCCACAAAATGATCATTTGTATAACAATTATACACCTAGTGATACACTGAATTTGTGAAGAGAACATTAGTTTCCTCATATGCCTCTGCGGTGAATGGAAAATCCAAGAATTAGGAAATTTCTTGATGAATTAAAGTAAAAGTGGAACAACAGCAAAGCTATTTCAAAACATCTGTTACAAAATCTCACACAACTGTAGCACAATCTAAGTCTCACTTATCCAGGCGTATGTTACATACGACAGTACATCTACACATAAACAGTCTTACATTAAGTGTTTTAATATGAAAGTTTTAGTGAAAATGCATGTGTCTGGGAAGTACTGAGCGTACGACTTGATACGTAAGACTTGGATTATACTGCACAAGTTTGGTGAGAGTTTGTAAACAGATGTTTTGATATAGTTTTGCTGTTGTTAAATGGGGACCCCTTTTACTACAATTCATCATGAATTTGCTCCATTTTTGGATTCTTCGTTCATCATGGGAGAAAACCCAAGTATCCCTTTAAGAGGTTCTCTAACTATAAGAATAAATATTAGAATAAATGTGACTATGAACATGTTATGATTGCTGGTCCTCAGACACAGCTTTCTCCAACAAGCTAAACACACACATCCAGCAGCAGCAGCAGGTCTCAGTGAGAGGTCACAGCAGAATGACCCAGCTTATTAAAGGTAATGGTCTGACCGCTGCTATGGTGTGCAGAATGACATCCCCCCATAATTATTCCACAGCAGCATGAGGCCACACCAGGTCTCTCTCCTGCCGGCTAAGAACAAGAGCGTCGACACACCTGGATGCCTCAAGAGTTAGGAAACTTCACCTCTCCAGACTAACACATTATAATGTGTCTGTGTCTCTGTGCTGCAGGATGCTGAGGGTAAAAGCCTGAATCTGGTGTAATGTGTAATGTAATGTACTGTAATGGCGTGGTAAAGTGATTTCCTGGCACACAATAGACCCCCTCAATACCAAATGAGCATCATTTAAATGTCACAGAGTACCAGAGCTTTGTCGATGACCAGGTGCACCTCCTCGTGTTGTGTCAGAGTGATGGCTACAGAATAATAAGCTGTATGCTGCTCATCATCGGGGCATAATTTGGGAACACATGACAGTGACTGCAGTTTCTTCCACACCTTAACACAACACATTTTTGTATTTTATTTATTTATTTATGGAAAATCTCTTTTACAAGAGAGACCTGGCCGAGGTAGCAGCCAATCGAAACACATTAAAATGCAACAAATACAACGTACAATACAAAATTCCACAATAAAACAACAACAAGTAAATGCTTCGTATTATCAGGTTTGTACATCATATAGTGGCCAAGCACCAACTTATGAGGCTTTCGATGCAGTTCATCGAATGGCCACTTGAGGCTGGCTCCAAAACAGAGTCAATCACCACAGATCTCTATTTCTACAATGTCCGACCTTACAACAGAAATCAAAGCATGTTCACAGCCTGGTGGATTTGGTCTCCATTGCTGATTTTAATATTAATGATAACTCTACAGGGGTTAATTTTGTTTTATATAACTTACTTGTTTACATTTTATTAAAACACAAAGTAAGACATATTTAATGGCGGGGCCACTTGAGTGACAGGCTGTCTTTGAGGTGTTGCTACAGTCTGTAAGTCAGATCCACCCCTCACTCCTCCACAGCTCCAACCTCTCATAAAAATATGGTCACTTTTGACTCCAAAAAACAAGATGGCGACAGCCGAAATGCCAAACTCAAGGCTTCATAACGGGAATCCACAAACCAACGGGTGACATCACAGTAGCTACATCAGTCGTACATCAAGCAACATGCTCACAGTGACAATGGTAACATGCTGATACCAAGCAACTATAATATTCACGGTGTTCACCATTTTAGCTTAGCATGTTAGCATGCTAACAGTTGCTAATTAGCCCAAACATGAAATACAGTTGAGGGTGATAGAAATGTTTTACAGGTATTTGGTCATAAACTAAAATAAGTTGTAGAAATAAGGATTTGGACCTGATGGTGACATTAGAAGGAAATTGCTAAATATCTATAAACATGAGCAGTATTACATACCTACGAACAGACACACATACAAACATATTGCCCAAATTAAATAGTATGTAAAATAACTGTTGAAAAAATGCCTAAAATTAGGTTTAGCATTATGTTAACGGGGCTGTAGCAACAATTTAAACAACTCAGTTGCCAGAAAAACTATTCACATTGTACATTTCTGCCACAGCATTTAGCATTTCATGTTATCGCTAGACAAGCGTCATGTTTTGGCTTAAAATACACACAAAAGCCACTGAAAAAGCAGGGACAAGACGGTGAAAAATACAACACTTAAAACACCCAGGTTCAATGCCACAAACACCAGTGGAAACACATCACAGGGTTGCTAAATACAACCATTGTTGTTGTTTGCTGGTCTTGAACAGCTGTCTGCAGTGGTCTGCAGCTTAGCAGCTGTCATGCCTGAGTGTCCCATTATCCATTATATATTATGTCACTTTAGAATTGTTGATATGATACATATGAAATGTACAAAAGTAACATATCTGCAATTTCCAGAAACGTACAATGTCAATGGATTTTCTTCTGTCAACTGGGCTGATTTAGGATACTGACGTCATTGCCTCCTTTGGGGGTTTTAGAGGCCTGTAGGGACTGTGCAGTCTTCTCATTGATAAATACATAAAGACTCAGGATTTCTCAGCTAGAATTTGATTTCTGACAGTATGAAGAAGGCTTTCACTCAGCATTTAAACATTCAGATTGAAAAATACAATATAATTGAGCTGTTAACTCGATGTATAACATAAAATACACGCAACCAAATTAAAAATCTGGTAGATATGGAGGTAAAGCAGGTCCTATCCAGTGTCCACTGATTGTTACAGACTAAACAACTTATTACATTCACCTATGGCTAAAGCTAATGCAGTCTAATACAGCAGTCCTGAATCCTTCATGAAGGTTATAATGTCAAGTTTTTATTGAAGCTGTTTTAGAAAGGTGTTGATTCAGCTGTCATATTAGAGGATGTAGTTTTTAGTGGACAAAGTCATATAAACACCTCTCAGTATTTTTGCCATACAGTTAAACAGCACCACAAACCACAAACTAACAAGAGTGGGACCAAGTAAGTCTCAAGTCTTTGCACTCAAGCCCCAAGTCCTAAACTTCGAGTTTCAAGTCCTAAACAAGTCTTGATTTTCTTCACAAAAAGTACTGTCATCTTAATAACAGAGAGATAATATATTAAATTTACAAATATTGTGAATGCTTTTAAAAAATGTAATTTATTTGCTAAAACAAGTAAAGTTTGTTAAACAAGTGCACTTACTCATAAAAAAGTATAGGGTTAATGTTGCACTTTCATATAGCACTACAACCAGTGATGCAACAGAATGAGTTTTGTGTGTTTCTGTCCTGTCTTCTTGTAAATTAATCTTATATAGGAAAAAAGTCTGTAACTCTCTCTTCCCAAATCTGTAAGATATTTTCCGTGGGACTATTCTCCTTTAAAGTGATATTGTATGTTGTTGCATATTTCATGTCTAAATGTAATAAAAAGATTATCATTATCGTGAGTTGATGCAGGAAATGACGGAAAATTAATTGATTCATGCCAAACTTTTTGAATAATATCATTTGTAATCTATGGGTTTGGGGGAAGGTATCAAGTATTTTCAAGTCAATCACTGGTGTTAAAGTCCACATCGAGTTGCAAGTCTTTTTTGAGTTTGTCAAATCTAAATTCAAATGCCTCGAGTCTGATTCGAGTCCAAGTCATGTAACTTGAGTCCACACCTCTGCAAACTACAGCCTCCACACTGATCATACAGTTGATTCAACACCTCTCTGAGACAGTTTCAACAAAAACTGAACATTATAACCTTCATGAAGGAGAGATTTATCACAGGACTGTTGTATTAGACTGCATTAATTTTAGTTATGGGTGTGCCTAATAAACTGGCAGCTGAGTGTGTACTGTATGTGCTCATATGTTAAACAACACAGAGGCTCACTGACCTCCAGGCTGGCCCAACCTTCCAGGAGCTCTTTGCTGTCCTGCAGACTGTAGAAAGAGATAGAAACAGCACACTACCCCCCTCCTTCATATCATGTCTGCTGCCAAGCAAAATCACCCCTCAGCCCACCGACTGCGTACACCTTTCTGTCCACCCAGCATTAAAGAAAACATCATTCAAAGGAGTGCAGGCCCATGCTGTAAGCGGTTGGTGAGCACAAACTGTCAGATTAAGAGGTCTGAGAGGATCATCCGGCCAACATTTAGTCGGATTTCTAGCAAATTACCACCAAGCATGTTTGGGTCGACCCTTTTGGCACCCTGGGGAGGGCAATACCTCCGAAACCCTAACTAGACATGTGAGGAAAAACAAAAACAAGCCTTATCTGTTGGATTTTTAAAGTCTGCAGGCAGAATCATGGAGCTTCTCTGCATGTGGCCGCAGAGCAGTTAAGAAGGGGTTGGACATTTTGCCACTGGAAAAGGAAGCTAAGCATTTAGGTGTCTTAACTATGGTCTAAAGTGCTAACAAGGGATTAGTGAGGTAAACGTTGAAAGAGGTTTAACGCTCCATGCTTAGGACCAGTGCTGCTTCAGTAATTACACATCAGTTGCAAGGTGCGGCAAGCAGTTGGATGGGAGATCATAGTGATGTCAGGACAGGGAGGGCTTACCACAGGAGATAAGACCATCTAATGGAGATGAAATGAATCGGTATTTAAAAGGTCTTTTTTAGTTAAGGCAGTTAGCTGGCAGCAGGCTGCGCTCAGACCAGTTGGCTGGTTAGTGGGAGGCCATTTAGTTGGAAGTGAAAGAGGGACAGGAGAGAAGCAGTCTGTCAGCTTGTCAGAGGGTTTTCTGTTTGCTTTTTTTTTTTTTTAACCTGAATTGGGACAAAACCAGTTCCAAGCTCTGCACACTGGTGTGAACTTGAAGGTAAGTCCATTAAAACTTCCTCTTTCAATATTTCCCACTCTCCTCTTGCATTCTCGTATACGTGGCTAATTTGTTTAGGTTGTATTTTAGTTGTTCTAAATCACATTTACTCTGCAGCTATTCTTGTAAAAGCATAAAATCTAATTTATTTATTTTATTCCAGTCTGTACAATATGAATGCCTGATGCATCAGGATGTAATCAAAAATAAAACCTTAAAATCCATGCACTTAGCTGAATATTTGCATCACAATATTATAAAAATGCAAAACTTTTAAATGGTAAATCTTGTCATGCATAATGTGAGCGGTAAACTGTATAAAAGGCTCCTGATCCCTGAGTAAGTGATTAATCTAAAGGCCAATGTGATTAGAGGAACAACCTTGAAATCGGTTTAATTAACCTAATAATTAGCCCAGATTCTGTAAATAGCGCTTATTGAAATGAAAATAATGCTGAAATACACGTTAAATGATTCTGTGGTTCTCATGAAACTGTGCTGATCTGTGTTTACGTTAAACTGTATATTTATTTATATATTTATGTATTGATTTTTTTTAATTTAATACTTTCGATAATCTTTTTCAACACTGTGTAAAGGGGGTTATGACACCACAAGTAATTCTTAAATCAATACCTGCAGCTCGCCACGTACAACTCCCATAAAATCTAATCTGCCTCTTGTAACTGACAGAATATGACATGGCTCTGGCATGTTGTGTGAGCGGGGATTAGGAAGGACCAGACAATACTTCTGTCTTGTCTGATATGACCTCCTCAGGGCTCCATCTAAGTCGTCAGCAATTTTTCCCTTTAATTCATTCTTGTAATGAGATTAACCAGGCAACAGCAAATCCAAGGAGTCCAATCCCCGGATTTGGCAGCTGCAGTGTGGCCTCTGTTTGTGGAGGAAATATGAGACAGAAGTTTGTGTTGTTTTTTTTAAAAAACCTTACCTGTAAGGACAGTTTCACTCACAAAATGTTGCTCTAAAACTTTCATGTGAGCTTTGGTAAGAACATTAAGGTCAGGTTTGTAGATGAGTTACAGCAGTACACGTTAAGTCTCAGGCTACAACTTCACTTAAAAGACTTAAAACAAAAGCTAATCAAAGTGTTAGCTGTGACTGAGAGGCAGTGTTACTCAATTTGCTTTGCCCGGGGCCTCTTCTGTAAAATGGCAGGAGTCCAGGGGCCACTTTCTAGGAATTCAGGAAATTCAGAACTTTGCCTGACCTCTGTCGGGGGTCTGAGGATCCTCCCCTGACACTTTTTTTGATAAACAAGCTCTATATTGATGCTTTTTATGCAGTCTGGCACCTTACTGACATTCAAAGTATTAAAGAAAATCCCAGTTTGAATCAATTTATTTTCAGTGTGAATTAAATGGTCAGCAGGCCACCTGGGCCTTTGTGCTTCTCATGTATTACTCTTATTTTTGGAGCCACACAGCTAAGCATGAGATTTTCCTGAAAACAAAATATACTGCAATTTCTGGAAAACCAAAGAAGTGGTTTAACAACACTTACTCTTGCTCCAAAGGTATTTGCAGAATCATCATCATCATCTGCATGATATTCTGTCCACACAATTGAAAAAATTTTTGACCTGGTTTCCCAAGTTGTGACTGGGAAGAGGGTAGATGGATCTCTTTGCACAATTTGGACAAGTAACATTATCAACTCCTCACATTTTCAAGTATTTTGTATTTAGCTTATGTTGTATATTTATGGTACATTGTTTATGTTGATGTGCTCTCGTGTATATGATGGGATGATTTTATTATTAGTATGCTGTTATGAAAATCCCACAGGCTTTTTGCTGAGGGAACCATGGCAGTCGTAACTTCCAGGCTGACCTTTAAATAACCGTCATGCCTGCAGCACTTTAACACAAAGTTTAAAGAAAACACAGGAAAAAAAACTCATCTTTCACCTTTACAAACTAAAACTGCAGGCCCTCTGTTGTTATGTTGTTATGTTGTCCTGTCGCACTGCGAGTTCACCGGGGCAGGTTTCAGCAGTGTTTGTAGAAGCATTAGTATATACCAATGTTCCTTTTCAATATTTCATATTTTCATCCAAAATAACGTCAATATTTTGCTTGTGTTTTACAAACAAAGCGCGCACATATGTCATTGCAACCCAGCCGCCAGGAAAAATGTTGACATTGCACATTTTGCATGGATACATTACACATGTACGTTATCATGTAATGGATCCACTGAAACTTTTCATAACAGTTAATGTGTGGTTCAGTTTAGAAACAAAAACCACTTGAGTAAGGCCATTAGGAGGTCATGTTTTGGCTTAAGATACCTGGTTTAAGGGGCACAGTGTCGGCAGGAAAAACACCAATCTCTTGGTAAAAGAAACAACCTCTTTTTGTGCCTCTGTCCCTGCCAACAAGTCGCTATGAAACACCCACGTTTGGAACCTGAAAAGTAACTGGAAACACAGCAATGACTCGCTAAAGGACAACCTGTGTTACTGACAGGCGTCTCCACCATTCCACATGTGCGTCACTTTAGTAACGTTGATATGATATGCATGAAACGTGTAATAAACTGAACATTTTGTCATCCAGATGATTGGAAGAGCCTTTGGGAACTCTGGAAAGATTTGGAAAGTGTTTTTCAAAGATCAACACATATTAATTTTTGGGGAGGAAATTGGCAGCTTGGCTCTGAGGCTCACATGTAAAGCTAAAGCATGGGGGGTGCAATCTGGTGCAGACACAGGCCCGTCTTGTCCTGAAGCAACAGCCTTTCACAGTGTGTGGGACTATTTTCTGTTTCTGTTCCTCAAGTTTAAATTTATTTATCTATTTATTGGTTTCCATTTTTATTTTTTTGCTTTCTATTAAGTATGTAAGCTGTTCAAAGAAAGTCTAATCATCTTGTAATACATACAGTTGTTTGCAGTATCACACGTGAAAGTGTAAATCATTCACTCCTGGTAGAGAGAATGTGAAGGCGATAATACATTACACAACGCCCTGAGGCTCAGAGCTTAGTGCCCACTTGGGAATTACAGAGACATAAATGTTGAAATACATTTCTTCTCATTTGCTGATGCTAGCTGTTATGACATTGGCAGAGAAGTAGGTGGAGGCAGGGTGCATGTGTTCGCGCCACATAGCTCCACATAAACCGATTGCATCCCCAGATTTATCCCAAGGTGTTTTTAGGACATCCTGGGAGCTAATGGAGGCTAATAGGCTTAGCACTTAGGGTGTATTGTCCGGGATGCTTACAGGCAAGGTTTGCTGAGGGTAAAACTCTAAACGTGCGGATTACCTCTAACACATCCCTTTAAAGTGCTGTATAGCCAGGACTTAGCTAATAGGATCCTGGGGGTAGCAGGGGCCTGGGAAGGTGGGGATGGGGGTTGGACGGGCCAGCAGGGCGGTCTCAGGCAGGTCAGCAGATGTAGCTAGCAGACTGTTGCAGGACTAATAGGCGGATTACAGCCCTCAGATTAGATGGGCTTCAGAGGGAACTTGAGGGACTGTGGATAATGCTCAAGGCCTCGGGGAAAATCTTATAGCAGCATTTCTCTGGGGGAGGGGACGGCAAAAAAAAATTGTGGTCCACTTTTTGTACGTGCCCAAACAAAGATTGACAAACATCAAATACTATAATGTTCAGTTATTATCAGATGAAGAGGTGGATGGTGAACTGGAGTGCAGATTCAGATTCATCCACCCAGGCAGCAGCATATTGCACTCCCTGGTCCTGGATTAGCAAAACTGGATTATTGGGCTGTCGTTTACAGTATCATATTTTGTAATGGGATTTCTGTGGTGTAGAAGGCTAATTGGAGGTGTTTAAGTCGATTGTGCTTGTTTACACAAGCTGCTGGCTCAGCCAAGAACAATGCGGCCATTTGGAGTGTGTATGTGTGTGTCCTTTTATTACTACACTTACGAGGACCAAATGTTATTGAAAGCATGGAAAGATGAGGAAAAATCCTGTAAATCAGGACCGTTATTTGCTGATCTCCACGTTTTAAGGGTTAGCATTAAGGTTAAGAGTTGGATTTAAGTGTTAAATTTAAGTTTAGGATTAGGTTTATAGTGAGGGTTAGGGTTAAAGTTGGTTTAAGATTAATGCCTAATGCTAGGATGGAGGTAAGAGGTGAGAAGACGGATCAAAGGTTACAGACTGAATTTGTGTGTCTGCATTGATCCCCTACTGGCAGTTTATTATAGGCCCTGGTTTTTATATTCTATTATTTATGTTTTATTTTGCCAATCTGTTCGAACTGAACAAAGATATTTAATCATCATAGCTCTGCTTAAAGGGTAGCTTTGGCATTTTTCAACCTGGACCCTATTTTCTCATGTTTTTGTGTCTAAGTAACTGATGGGACCAACGATTTTTGAAATTAGTCCAGTACTGAGAGAGACAGCTGCAGCCGGCAGCTGCAAAACAGGCTGCAATGTAATCCCTGTGGGCAATTGGCCACCATCAATATATGTCCACTAAAGGTGTTTGTTTTTGCCACTGACAGGCTCAGATTGTTTTTCTAAAACATAACGAAAACGATCCCTACAGAGACCTTTCTGTTAAAGAGTAAGATCCTTTTGTTAAACAAGAAACAGTCCACAAACCACACCCACCAAACTCCATTTAAATAAATGGTAATTCTAGCATGTGTGTAGCATATATACTTTCACATTTTACTGGATGAATTAAGGGTTCATTTCAACCAAACCAGACTTGATGATTCTTGGAGTACTAGTAAAATGAACCAGGATGTTTTTCTTAAATTTTGTTTTGTTTTTGTCATCTTTAAATGAAGTGTGTTTTACGACGATAAAATTTGTGTTTATTTAAATGGAGTCTGGTGGGTTTGGATGCAGCGGTCTTGGGGCTGTTTCTGGTTAAACGAAAGGACCTTACACTTTAAAAAAAAAAAGAAGCTCTTATTCTGCAGGGATCCTTTATATACTGTTGTCAGACACATATACAAACAATCTGAGCCTGTCAGTGTCAAGAACAAGCACTTTTAGTGGACTAAATTGATGGTGCTAAATTGCCTGCTGGGATTAGATTACACTGCAGCCTGTTTCACTGCAGCTGGCTGCAGCCTTTTCACTCAATACTGGACCAGTTTAAAAAAACTGTTGGCACATGACATCTGCAACCAACAACCAACCCAATCGGATGCTGTTAAGATTAAGTTTGATTGGTAAATTAATATATGTTGTTTGTTTTCCTATAAATAAAATGACAATGTCAACTGGCAAGTCTGATTTGTCGGTAATTCAGTGAGATGAATTACATATTCTTCTTCTGGAATTCATTGACCATCAACAGGCTCTTAATTGTAGTTATTTGCTGCCCCCTAATGGCAGTAAGAAGACATCACAAAATGTATACATCCATCTGAGCTCAATTTGTATCTCAGAGCTGCGATATTACAGTGAAAAGTTTGTCAGAGACTTGTCACATGTTCCAGTTTGAAGGAATGACCCTTCTTTGAAACTTTTACAGCATTTAGGTGGAGGTCAAAGGTCGTGTGTGTCATGACCCCACGGGAGCAGCTGAGGAAGATGACAGCGATGGGAGAGCAGCAGGCTTTGGATGAGAAACACTGGTACCGTCTGGTCAATGGCATGTCAGCTGGAGGTGAGAAGTGGAAACTCAGACAAGGCTTGTCCAAAGAATCTTACAAATTGTGTTAAAATTCATATTTTTTCATATTTACACATTTCCTGACACCATCTAAACTGTATGAGTTTCCAATGTGGCGCAGGTTTAACCATCTCTGTGACCTTGTAAACCACGTATTGATTTTAGCGGATTGTTACCTGCTCAGTAGCACCTGCAGTCTCCAGCTTTCACAGTCAGGGCACGTCTCAGGCATTGTGGCTAAACTGGCTTCCCTGTGACCCGTGGTGCTTTTTCTTCTCTTGCAGAGCTGCGGCAGAGGCAAGAGCTGATAATGAGGAACCAGATGGCCATGGCTCCACAGATCCTCACTCAGGGGCAGCAGAGGTTACAAGGGGTCCCAGCGCAGTTTGAACCTCGCTTCATGGAGAGGTCTGTATCTGGAGTCACCCTTAAAACTGAAACTGTAGCTCTGTGGTGAAGGGCACCCCTGAGAACTGTCAGTTACAAGTGCATAAGACATCTTTTTCTGTCCATTCTGTAGAGAGAAAATGTTTTTACGGAGACAAAAATATAAATCAGTCTGTTAATGCCCTTAGAAAAAGCAATAAAATTTGTTTTTCTTTCTTTTATTTCAACAGACCACACACGAGTTTTTAAAAAATATGGGCCTCTATGAAACTGTCAAGATGTCACTTCTTGGTATTTGTAAAACAAAAAGGAAAAATCCAAATTACAAACTATGTACTGTTACAATGCTAGTAATATGTTAGCATACCAACATGTGTTAATTTGTTACCACGGAATTAGTAATGTTACTAGCACTAGTACCTTTAAAGAACTTTGAAAACAGTACTACTGATATAACCTTTGCATCAAATATATAATGGAATAACATTAAACATATGATATGAACAACAGTACATATTCATATTCATATTCAAAAATTTAAATGTATTATCTTAGCATCACTATCTTTATCACTAAATAACAATTTAATAATTGGTTAACCATGGTTTAAGATGGTAAAAATCATATTAATTAATTTTTGTTATGATGATTTGTTTTTTAGCATATATGTCATGGATAACATTAAATGTATCAAATAAACAATGAATAATAAACAATAAAATAAGCTAACAGTCAATTTTTGTTACATTATATAAGTTTCACTACCTACCATAAAAGGACAAATTGTTTGGCAAAATATGTTTAAATTTTTTGTATAAATTTACATAAATCTGTTCAGTAAGACCTCTAAAAATCCCTCCACAGAGAGCCCTCCTGTCTGGAGTTACTTGTTTTGTTTTTAACTTCCTGTAGGAGGTGAAATGAAAAGGCATACTATTTTAAGACGCAGCAACATCTGGTGGAATTTTTATGCCTCCATGCCTGTTACAGTTATGACCAGAAGCATTATATTTTTGGGTTGTCCATCCATCTGTCCGTCCCGTTCTCATGAACGTAATATTTAAAAAACACCTTGAGAGAATTTCTTCAAATTTGGCACAAGCGTTCACTTGGACTCAACGATAAACTGAGTAGAATTTGATGGTCAAAGGTCACTGTGACCTTGTGTCTGTCTCGTTCTCATGAATGCAATATCTCAAGAAGGCCTTGAGGGAGTTTCTTCAAATTAGGTACAAACGTCCCCTTTGACTCAGCAGTGAACTGATTAGACTTTGGTGCTCAAAGGTCAAATGTCAAGGTCACTGTGACCTTACATTACATGTTTTTGTCGTAACTCAAGAATTCATACATTTAGCATGACAATGACAATTTCACCAAAACGTCTGATAGGATGAAATGATGATATATATTTAAAAGGTCAAAGGTCAACTTACTGTGACTTAAAATCTTCTGCAAAAGTACTTTTCCAGCCATTATTCAACGTCATATCTCAGGGGGAGACATTTGGTCAGTTACTGAATTGATGACACTAATCTTGGGTGTCTACTCTGAAACTGTACTGAGTGTATGGGTCTTCTGTGCCAAAGATGTGTGTGAAGCATCCGTGTTTTAACAGACATGGATATTACCTGTAAGTGCAAGATAACCGGTTCAAGGACCCATACAACCACGAGGTGGTAATTCTAGTCAATAATAACATACCAAGATCGACTAGTAGAGAAAGCTCAATCAGGTTAAGTGCTTTTTTTTTTTCAAAAAGATGTAGTGACTCTAATGTGCTTCACCTGGCAGTTGAGGAGAACCTTAAAGGGTTAAAGATGCAATCAGCCGAATATCTGTCTATAAATGTTTGTCCCCTTAACATCATGTCTGGATGACTGATTTTCTGTGTTTTTCCTTCATCAGAGAGCTGGTTCCCCCCTCTGAGATGGTAGCCTCTGATGCCAGACAGATGCACATGGGACCTCACCTGGGTCCACCTCTACCTCCCCACGCCAACGTCCTGCCTGGGAGAGCTTTTCCTGGAGCAGGTGAGCAGTGCCCAGAGCATCTGTATTGTCGTGAGGAATGTGAATGAGTGTTAACTGTGTTGTTCTTTCTCTCAGCTGGCTACGGCTTCTTGCCCTCGGAGCCCATGGAAACAGTTGCCCGGCGACAGGAGCTTATCCACAAGCAAAATATAGCCAGGTAGTGCGTGCAGAATATCATCATCATCATCTCACAGAAATACTTCACCTACACACAGATCTACATCACAATTTGCTAAATAAATCGGAGACATTTCATGCATTGTCGAATTTTCATTCGCAGCTAAATGTGATAACGTGGCTGCATCATCATTGTTGCACAATTATGTCTAATATTAGTGTGTGTGTGTATGTGTGTGTGTGTGCTCCTGTTCAGAATGGAGATGAATGCCATCCTGCACCAGAAGGAGCTGGAGAACGCCCACCAGAAGGGATTTATGGGAATCGATAATCCCATGTCGTACCCTCCCAACCCCATGGCGTTCAGAGGCCGTCAGCGCATGCCAGACGGCCATGATGTCTTCGTCCATCGCCCCACCCTCGATGAACTGCACTCAAACAGCATCCTCATGTCAGCCAGCCCTTACCCACCAATCAGCACGCTGCACAGAGAGAGGGGACGCAGGGCCGGCAGGAGGCCGACCGCTCACAAGAGCGTAGAGAGCCATGTGTCCAACCTGAAAGGCCAAACTGAAGATAAAAGTGTAGAGCAGAGCCCAGGAGCCACATCAGGGGAGGAGAAAGAGGTGGAGGCAAAGGGGGACATGGGAGAGGAGTGTCCCACCAGCAAGACGCATCATCAAGTTAAAATAGAGTCTGAACTGGCCGCAGGAAGCAGGAAGAACTACAAAGAGGGGGAGCCGGGCCTGCGTAAAGCCTGTGTGAACAGTCAAGATGGGTCGGATGTCACCAACAACGGTGCAAATGATAAAGACATATCCAGCCAATGTTCGGCTTTCCAGGAGAAGTTCATGTATCCCTCGGCTGGTGGTGGCATGCCGTACATGTTCCCAGTCCCTGGAAATGGTTTCCTCCCACCGGGTAAATTCCTGACGATAGATTACAATAAAGAAGATTGAGTTATTGTGTACATTATAGCATTAACACAGATGTATGTCACTGTTTTTTCCAGGTCCACCCAATCTCTTTCTTAATGGTGATGAGGTGTCTGAGGACATAAGGAAGTGGACAGTGAATGACGTGTACAACTTTGTCAACAGTATACCAACATGTTCAGAATATGCTCAGGTTGGTTCATACAAATGTCTCTGTCTTTCATCTCCTTTATTCTGTTTGCTGTGTGTTTGCTGTGCTAATGTTATGTGATTTCACTCTGCAGACGTTCAAGGACCACATGATCGATGGGGAGACGCTGCCCCTCCTGTCAGACGAACATCTACTGGATACACTGGGGCTCAAACTGGGACCAGCGCTTAAGATCCGCTCACAGGTAGAAAACAGAGTCTGACTGAACCCTTAACATTAACAAGTCGTAAAAGACAGACATAACAGGACCTACTCCCTACAAGGATGGGATGCGTAATATGAATCTCATGCAGGAAATGCAACTTTTGTGAAGCATGTCATGACCTTTGTTTGTCTCGGTTTTTGAGTCTGTGATCCCTTTTTTTTTTTAATAGAGACCAAAATAACAAATCACAAAGTTGCCTCAAAGGGCTTTAAAATATTTGCAACATATAATATCCTCTATTATTAGACCCAATTTGATTTGGGTAAGAAGAAACTGCAACAAAACACACCTAAACACGCAATAGATGTGGTATATGCAGAGTGAATTGAAGTAGCAATAGTAAAAGTACAACATGGAGACTTAGAATGACAATATTAGGTAGATAAAGTACATACAGTCATATATGAAGCTTTGCGTTAGTTCATGCAGGACACGGAAGTTGTATGCTCCATGTATAATTGGCTGACAGCCAGCTGATTGGATCATTGTTTCTAATCACTCACACACCAATCACAGCCCATTCCCACACAAGGCAGTCCATTTAAATATGGCTTCCTGCTCACTGATCCCTGCTACACCAATGCTGCTGGCAAAGCTTTACCTTCACCACCCCAGCCTCCGCCTTTCTAATCAGAGTCCGAACATGACTCTAAGGTCAAAATGGTATTTAATGTCTCGCTTGGGCCCAATCTTGTATACCCAGAGGGTTTTCGGCATTGCGCTCTCTTTTATGGTGTAGCATGTCGCTTGTCTAATCCAGGGAGCACCTCAAGGGCGGAGCCTTCAGCGCCAAACATAACAGTATTTCCATTTGTTGCTATAAAAAGTGATGACGCAAGTGTTCCTGACTGAGATGATATTAATTTAACTAGAGTTTAGCTGATACACAATTGCATCAGGTGTAAAATGGTTCTTTTTCACTGCAAATATTTTGACTCATAATAGAAGGAAAAACACAAGTTTTACTGACAAAATCAGGCTGTGTTCAAGTGTCCCACACAGTAGGTCATAACAGTGACTACATATACATGCACAGTAATATTCTGCTATTATTCCAAATAAGACAATATTCTGTATTTGATATTGGTGATGTTTAAATACTCTGAATTAGGCTTTATTCTGAATGCAGCATTTTCCGATTAAGACACATGGGTTGTGCTGGTGTTACTAGCATTCTTTGGATGTGTACACAGTGCATTCAGAAGATGCTCCTTACTTGGGGTTCTTATCTCAGTTTGCGACACACGGCCTCTTGCCTGCTTACATCAGCTCTGTGCGTTGCACACAAAGCAACAAGCCAACAGCGTGCAAGGCTGTGGTAGATACACGTGCCACTTTTAAAAATTATTAAAGACTCAGATATCAGCAGGTTTTTGGATATGTGCGATGTCAGCATGCTGACCCTTTCAAGAAGATGGCTTAAGGAATAAAGAGGGAGGCTGTGTTAGCACGGTCCAATAGGTCCACAACCAGTGGAAAACTTTAAGGCACAAAATGGCATAAGAGGCTCCAGCCATTCCAATTTTCCCTATTTTGACGTGATAAACAACATTTTAGGGAACATTAATCAGAGTTTGCATGGCCTCACATAAACAGAAATATTAGTGCAATATTCATTTTCATTTGACATGTCCATAGTATCATGTGGAAATTGTCTTTTTTGGAATAAGGGGGAAAAACTGAATATTATTTGCATGTAAACATAGACAGTGAAGCAGAGAAATGGAACTCAGCCATCATTAATCGTATTATTTACAAAAGTGCTTTTTGTACTGTGACATTTCAAAGTGTATTCTGTGGAAAAAGACCGATGGAAGGAATAACACTGATCGCACTGTGTCATAGGTGTTTATAACTGTGACCACCCTCTGCAGCACATCCTGTCCTCTACAGGTACATCACAGTGTGTCTTAAATGTGCCAACTCTCTTTGTTGCTCCACAGGTGTCAAGGCGCCTGGGCAACATGTTGTACATGATGAACCTGCCGCTCTCCGCCTCCACCCTGCAAGCCACTCCAGAGAAGCCCACTGACCGCTCATCTGAGATTGGCTCCCCTGTCAACTGCAACAGTGAGGAGATGATGGCGAGTCCAAGAGACCCTGATGTCCTCAAATCCACTGAGCACCTGCACGAGACAGAAAATAATTCCCCGCCATCTGCCAGCAGTGAGACAGCCTGATCAGAACTGATATTGTGGGCAGATGCAAATCTAACCAGGCCCAGTGTGCACCTACATGACTCTACCTGACCTGCCACTGTGGTGGATTTGTTTACTGGATTGATGATGCTTTTTTTTTAACTATTTGCTACCTGGGTGTTTAATGCACAAGTTCACACTAGGCCCAGGTGTCTGCTAAATATTTGTATTTTACATTATTATGTACATATATGTTTAACAACGATTGAGTGAAACTAATGTGTGTTATGAGACGTTAAGAAGGTCCAATACTTTCTTCTTTGTTATTACAGGCCTCTAAACGTCTGATCATAGCTTTAAACTTTCTTATTTTTTTAAGCTGCTAAGTGTCATTTCTCCAGTAGGCCATCATAAGGACCCTAGAAATCATATGGGAATGGTTTTATAATTGTATGATGAAATATCTAAGTGAGATGTTGGGATGTTTGATACCTTTCTGCGTTTGTCGGATTGTAAATAAAGTGTTTTTCTACAAAGAAAACCTGCAGTGCCATGTTTCTGTCATGGTGAGGAATAAATAAGTGAAGATCAAGAATCACATATTTTAAGAAAAAAAAGACATATAAAGTCGTGAAAACTGGTAAAATCTATTATCTGTACCATGGACGTCATTGTGGATGAGAAGTCCTTAAGGTGGGGAGAAAAAAAACTTCTCAACATTTGCACCAAAAACTGAGCAAAATCTATCTGTTGATAACTAAAAGTAAATAAAGACATTTGTTTACAGGTATGTACCTACAGTAATTACAGAACATATGACATGTAGAAAAATTGTACTTCAGTCTTCACTTATACAATCTTGATGAGCCACAGTTGTCCTTACCTTTATATAAGTTTATTACGACAAAAATCTGATATCAGAGAAGATCTTGCTGCAGCACAGATATACCAAAAGCTTAAAGTAGCATTTTTACAAAAGCAGCTTTAACCAATAAATCCCACAGAATCACATATAGTCACAGAATCAGACCATGAGGAGACGAAACTATGTTGTGTAACACTTGGTCCAGACCTTTACCATCCACAAGGTCCTTATCTCCGAGTGGCAGCTAGCAGTGAGGATGCAAATTGCAACCAGGTGAAGCATCTCCCGGTAAGAATTCCTCTACTGTTCTTTGTTCAGAAGGTTTTTACCAGGAGCCGATTTATCCACAGAGGTCTCCTCCTCTCCAAAACAAACAGACCAATGATTGCAAATCGGTAAAAACACAGAATAAAGCAGTTTAACATCAAAAAATCACTAACACTCTTGTCACAGACAGGCCGCTAATTACAGTGGCCGACATGTAAAAAACGCACATGGCCCTATCTTGAGCCAGTGCTTGTTATGTTATGTTTGATGTGGGCTACTGTATCAATATGGCGGTGCAACATGGTGATGACCATGTAGATATAAATGGTTTATTCTAAGGTCATGAAACACAACAGCTCTACTTAAGATAATGTGATTATTATATTATACTCACTTTATGTTAATATATCCCCCTACATCAAACACACTGGACCTTTAAAATATCAACCCATGACAATGCAAAAATTTAATCCACTCCAATCACACTGGTACAGTCCTTTATGACAATAATTTGTGAGGAACTCTGCTACCTGGACGGCTGCTGTAATCATGTTTTCCCATCTCTCCAGCTGTTTATGCTTCATGAGAGCTCTCTAAATCTGCCTTTTTCCTTCAGTGAGAACATTTTTATGAGCCAAATGCAGTCTGTGCTGCTCTGAAAGGTGCAGAAAGAGGGCTTTTTGTGTTATTTATGATAAACACTGAGCCTTCAGTGGATATGCTGTGGCCAGGCTGGCTCACTGTTGTGTGTGTGTCTGGACATGTTTGTCTCTGTGTGTACCTGCGTGTGCTGTTATAAGAGGAGCTCTGCTTCCTACTTTTGCTTCAAATAGCAGAAAACGAAACGGTCAAGGTGAGTACAAGCACCTCAAAACAGGCTTCAGTACATGAGAAAATGTTCTTAAGTACTTTCCACCACTACCAATAAAAACATTGATATATTGTACATAAAATTCAAAGCTAATAATATGGATATATGCATAGTAAGTATTATGCTTCAGCGACACAAACACACTAAGTTAAAGACTGTTTGTTTAACTGTCTCACTTATGAATGAAATTACCGTTCGTTTTTTTAACCGTTAATCAGCTGGTCTCGCGATACTACACGCTCCATGCGCGTGCGCAGCTCCGCGCACGTCAGAGTAGCTGAGTTGGAGGATCATGGCGGAGCGCAGGAGGCACAAGAAACGGATCCAGGTAACACCTCTCAATTTATAGAAATTACTGACCGTGCAGGTTCAGGGGCGGCGAATAAAAATCATGTGCGGGTTTACGACCTGTTGCGGGATGTTTGCTGATGGCAGCATCCTCGTGGCTAGCCGTTAACCGGCGGCAGATGAAGCTAGATGATAGCTAACGGTAGCTAGCATTAGCTGGCTAGCGAAAACAAATGTTAGTGTTTTTGTTTTAATAAGACGTTTCCCGGGCTAATTATTTTCTGCATCACCTGAAGCACACAGGCTGATATACACACACGAGTGGTGCTGTTATACTCTGTACTGAGCCGTCTCTACAGTCCACCATCTTTATTCTGATTGAACTGGCTGTAAACGTTTCCTGGCTAAGCTGCGTCAGCTCTAACCAGACGTGTTTACATAACGTGAGGCAATCTGCGGGAATTTTAATTAATGAGTCAACACATTACATTGTAATGTAACTTACTGTGCAGGTAGCAGCAAATTAGTGTGGCTTCTGGAGCGCTATAAAGACAAGAGCATTGATGTCTGTTAAAGCAACAGTTTACAGTGGCCACAGGTCAGTCAACTCACATCCCTCCAGTGCATGTTATCATAAGTGTTAGTGGCTGGATTTTCTTTATTTCAAGCCTTAATGAAATCATGACACATTTCTGTTTGTACCACCAAAACCAGCCACAATAAATGGAGTAGATCACCTGCAAAGAGCAGATAAAGGAGACATGAACAGGCTCCCATTGACGAATGTGCATTAAAACCAAGAGAGCAAGAATTTTGTTTGAAGTCACTGTAATGATTGTAGATGATTTCATTCAGACATGCTCTGTGTCCCAGTTTCAGACTGTAAACTAGTTCTTATCAGTTCTGAGTATGTTGTGTGATAAAACTGGAAAGGGGACAAAATAAAGAATACTCAAAAATGTCAGTATTCACAGTAAAAAAAAAAGTTTTTTGAGTTTGATTGTGATGTTCACCTCAACAACAAGGTAGTGAATAGAAGGAAGGCAGCTTGCAGCTGGTAAAAATTAGACCGATTAAACTGTACACTGCGCAGCCACAGGATTAAAACCACTGACAGAAGATGTGACTGATCATCACACTGATTATCTTGTTACAATGCAACATTTTGCCTGTAAACCATGGGCTCTGGCATTCATGTGGATGCCACCTGACACACTCCACCCACCAGAACACTGTTGCAGATGTTGTAACCTTCACATAGCAACAGCACACCCTTATGGTTATGGCCCCCGCAGCGGGATAATTTGCCATGCCACACCACAAAAATCTGTTCAGGAATGGACCGAGGAATGTGACAACAGGCCCAAGGCATCATCCTGGCCTCCCGAGATCCCACTACATTTGAGCGTCTGTGGGACATGCTGGTACCCATCTCACAACTCACAGGACTCAAAGGATCTGCCGCCAACACCCTGGTGCCAGACACCACAGAGGTCTTGTGTCCATGCCATGCACCAAGTCTGATCCAAGGGCCAGGGGGGGCACTTCAATTGAGGAGTGCTATTGCCACAAAGGGGTGTGCTGTTTGGCTGGGTGGAGCGTGTCACGTGGCATCCACATAAATACCAGGACTCAAGGTTTTCCAGCACAACACTGCATTCTAAAAAGATGATTTAACTTTCATCACTCCACACACCAGTGGTTTTATTGTTTTGGCTGATCGGTGTATGTTGATTGTGTACTAGTTCTAACCATACCAAAAGGGGTTATTATAGTACATACACACAGCTAGCATGTAGTGTGATAAATGGGACTCAACAATAATATCCCACAAAGCACTGGGATAAAGTAAGGTGAATTGTTATTCCTCCATGTGCTGTAATTGTAGATTAATGAAAGTGTTGTTATTTGCCTATTGCAGGGCATTGGTCCAACACTATAGTATAAAATATAGCTCTCTTGTGTATTTAAGCTCAGCTGCATAACAAGGCATATTATGAGTGGTCCACAGTCAACGAGGCCTGTTCAACACCAGCATCATCAGTCTGCATTACGCAGTTACCTGTTTTGTTTGTTTGTTTGTTTTTAGCTCAGTTTCTCTTGATTACTAAAAACATCTGATTTTGCTCTGCCTTACACTTAATATGGGCTGAAATGGATTTGCAGCCAAGAATGTTACTTGGATAAATATTTAGTTGCCGATTTATGAAATACATCTAGCTGAAACTAATGCTCTCTAATTCAGCAGCCCTGTAGTAAATCCTACCTTTATGAAGTTTCAGTTTCTGTTAAAGCAGTTTTAGAAATGTTTGTATAAATGTGGACTAAATATTAGCCTCTAGTGTATTACAGCTCTCAGTCTTACAATGTGACAGCACCAAAAACTACAGCCTCCAAAATGAACATTTTAACCCTGATGAAGGCAGGATTTATTGCAGTATTTATACGGTTTTAGCTAGTGTACCTAATATACCACCAACTAGGTGTAGTTCTCTTATCCATCTCAGTTCAGTTCAGTTCAGACAAACACGTGCGTTTAATCTCATTTATGAGCATACCTGAAACCAAAAGAGAACATTACCAGCCTCACCACTCTACATTACACACAACTCCACTTTATTTTTCAAATATCACTTTATTGTGCTTTACATCACAGCATTCAAGGATTGACATGAAGCCAAGACGATTATTTCAATGTGCACTTGGTTCCCCTCAACAGCTAATGCTGTCTAATTCAACAGGCCTGCAATAATTAAATCCTACATCCATATAGGTTATAATGTTCGGTTCTAAGTGATTTGTATCCACTGTGTTAAAATCATTGAGGGTTGACTACATTTTAGAAACGCTTGTCAGTGTAATGTACACAGTTCAACAGCAGCTCCACAAACTACATCTTACAGAATGATTATAAAGGTGAAAACCTCTGTGAGAGAGTTGCAACTTCATAACCTTCATGTAGGTAGGATTTACTACAGGGCTGTTGCATTAGTTCAAGGTGGGTGTTCCCTAATAAACCACCCAACTTAGTGTAAGTCTCTGCATGTTCAAGTACAGTTGCATAACAAAGCGCACTGTTATCTCTTTTATGTCTTTACAGAGGTTCCCCAAGATCACCACACTACATTACACAACAGATATCTCCTATTTTGACATGATTACTCTTGATTATTCATGTGCTGTGTTTACCACTGTGTCTTACAGTATTCAAGGGTTAAAATGAGATGCATATCTCGCCAAAACTGTTACTTGGATATTCACTCTGAAGGACCGGTGCTTTGGACTTGTGCAGTAGTAATACATCTTCACATACTATGACTGTTAGAGCAGAGCAGCTAATCTCATGTGATCAAGCCAGGTAGATCATATAGACGGTGAAAGGGGGCTTTCCGTTTACTGGTCTCATGTAACTGAGCAGTGTGGCTGATACCTGCTTCTTTAAACAAAGGCTTGTTTGAAGGCCTAGTCTTCCTCATGTTGCCGGCCAGAGCCAGCTGGACTGGATAAAGCAGCACTGACTCTCATTGTGCTGATGCTCTCATTCCCTGTGTGTTGGCATGTGGCTTAGTGCTGCAGGCGGGCAGACAGTGCAGATGTTGTGAGGAGGGAGGAAGAGTTTGGTCACTCTCTGTTTATCCAGTTTATGAAACTGGATTTATAAAGTAGACAAAGTGTACCTGTTTGTCGAGGTGGAGACACTTGGATTACACCACAGAGAGCAGGATGGAGACATTTTGTGTTTTTTTTTTTTTTGTTTTGTTTTGTTTTTTGTTTTAACGTTTCACCCGTGGTCTCCATTTACTGCTATTGTACTGGATGAGGCTGTTTCTC
>JAPZEB010000004.1:22763813-22775626 GCA_029783705.1 Chaetodon striatus
ACATCAAACAAAACTGAAACACATTTAAGACAGAACAAGATCAATCTGAATAACACACACACACACAAACACACATACACACACAAAAAAAACTGAAAAACCCACACAATCAAAAACAATCTACATATATTGTACCCTGTCATATTGTGCCAGTTCCCCTCTGCTGTTCAACCACCTCATATCTCCTCAATATGTTGTTTTGAGGTTGTTGTTTTTTTATTTGTTAGATGTCCTACATGTTTTAACTTCCATTTGTTTTATGAATTAACACCTTTAACTGTGAGACAATGATATTTACCACTATTCCTACTATTCCTATCTATTTTTTTCTTGAATGTGCGCATTCCTCTAAAATCATGTAAACTTTCTCTCAACTTAAAACAACTTTTGGATACTTTTAGTTAGTGGTTGATTTTTTTTTTTTTTTTTGCTCTGCAGAAAATTTGAACTTTTTTGAAGTCAATCAAATCTTTAAATTTTAGTGCTTTTAATTTGATAAAGAATGCATACTTTTTTGAAGAATTGAGATTGGATTTGTGTTTCTTTTATATGTATTTAGTTTGATTTAGAAGATCTTTAAGTCTCTGTGATACTGCAATTCACCTTGATATTTTAGCTCAAAAAAGCTGCAGCACTCTCTTATATAACTTGGCACTGCGCTCCAAAAGTTTGTTTGTTGCTCAGTTAAATTAAAGACCCTTTTAATAACATACAGAATACAAATCAATACTTTGTTTATGGTTATATGAGACGAAATATGAAAGTATGATGGAAAACCTTTTGGAACAATATAGGCTAGAATTATTTGTTCTTATCAAATTTCTTTAGTACCTCCCAGCAGTATGTAACAAACAATTAAATTAACATTATTTTAACAGGGATCAGCAGCAGAAAATGGAAGGATAGATTACGCAATCAAAAATGCTTTAAAATGTCTTCATGAAAATTGACATCTCTCTTATGAGACGATCAGCTTCCTTAAACTACTTTAGCAAGAGCAAGTGCAACAATGTTTGCAGAGTATGATGCAGGCATAAAACACAATCGCAGCTTTCCCGCTTTTACTTTATCATGTCTCCTGACAGCCCACAATCAGATACAAACATTTTTCAACAACATTACTCTCTAAAGCAGGCCTGAAAAAATATTTAAGACTTTTGTAAATAATATTTTTATTACCATCTTTTGCTGTAGGAAACAGAAATCAGTGCTTTTTCAAACTTTTTAAGACCACAACTTCACACCCTGTGTGCTTATAATCAGATTGAGGATGCTTTATATCATTTTTCTCTGATTCTTTCAAAGAGTCTTTTTAAAAACACGCTGCTCTAGACGTTTGATAAAAGTTAATGAATTTATTTTTCATCACTACAATCTTCCTTGTGGCTTCTGAAGATCCCGTTTGTGCTGTTTTAATGTCTGATTTTGTTTGATGATGTGAACACACCTCCAATTTTTATGATCAAATAATTACAGATTAGGTTTATTGCTCAGTGGAAGTTGCTAATGGCGTGTCAATAATGTGTGAAATAACCAAAACCAAGAGTGCTTCAAAAAAATCTGAGAGAATCCAAATCTGTTCTCTGTGTTGTTTCAGATACCACAATAACATCATAAAACATACATGATAACAAACATAAAGTATATAGTAGTATAGTCATCCTTTACCTCCACTAGAAACCTGCAGAGCTCTTTGAAAGGCTCAACGAGGCTCTCATCTCTGATCTTCCTGATGACAAGCACGTTGACAGGTGGTTTATTCCAGGTGAGCCGCTGGCTGGCTGGATCCTGGATGTGCCTGGGACACGAAGGCAAACACACAGGTGAGTAAACAAACATATATACTTTACACATACCATCAGTGCCTTTCAACCCTATGTGAGACACAAGGAAACAGACCAAAGAGCTGACTGTCACATGTTCACGTTGTCTTGTGATTTTAATTCAGCCGGCTGCATCTTGACGAGTTCCAAATGAAGTCAAATACCACCATGATATCAGGTCTTACCTCATGTCAGGTAAAAGGTAAATCTAGAGCAGATGCAGTCATTCATTAACTGTTATGACACTTTGATGTTACTTCTGTAGGAGTGAGGTCCAAACTCCAAACATCAGAGTTTAAAAACACTATCTTTTTTTCTCCTCTTTACCATTTGTGTCTCTCCTCCTTTGAGTGGCGGACCACAGGCATCGTGCAGATAATTTCGTCTTTCAGATCCAGTCCAAAGAAACACTCCTGAGACCAGGTGACAGCAAGCATCTGTGGTCTGTTCTGTTAGTCATCCCATTTCATCTAACATCCAATCACAGCATTCTCATTTTATCTTATCTCACACAGTTACACAAGCTTTTCTGTGTAAACACTGCACTCTTGTACACACAAAGTTCGCCCCTCATGCTTACATGACTGAAGTTGGGTTGGGAAGAATACAGGCTTTGGGTCCGAAGTGAGTGGCTGGATACGGTCCATGTAGAAAGTGTGCTCTCCTGTGAGGAGGGAGAAAGAGGAGGACAGTTCAAGACACTATCACCTCATGTCCGGGGCAACAGAGGTGTGGCAGTGGCATGGCGGACCAGCTGGCAACCTGCAGTGCAAACCTCTTAGGAGAGCTTTCCGCTGTGTCGCTCGCCGAGCCGGAGAGCTCCAAGTGCTCATGTTGGCCTGGCAACCTCCGCCGCTCGACCTCCCAGAGCAGCTGTTCATGACCATCCCCCCGTCGCTGCGACCTCGTCCCCTTCCTCCGTCTCCTTGGTGACCTGGATGGGTGCTCCCGGTGCTTCGAGGGCCTGGCTGACTCAGACAGCTGACCGAGGGGCACTGAGGGTCGTGCCATGCCTCTGTCTGGCACGGCCAGGGACCCCGGTGATGGACTGGTCTCTGAGTTCTCCATTCTGCAGGGACGCGACAGATAAAGATATGTTGACAATTTAAAAAGAAGAAGCAATCTATGAGATGATTTTATGAGTACCTGAAGATATTTAAGTAGAGCTGAGACAGTTAATGGATTACTTGAGTCGTCTGTTGACAACTAGTGGAAACGATCATCGTTTTAAGTCATTAATGAAGCTAAAATACTAAATATTCTCCGGTGACAGCTTCTCAAATATGATGATTTGCAGCTCTTCTGCAGTTTTTATCTTTGTAGATTGATTAGTTGGGGATTTTTGACTACTAATCAGACAAAATAAGCACTTTAAAGACATCACATTGGGCTTTAGGAAATTTTAAAAAGGCATTCTCACTATTTTCAGACATTATTTTAGACAAAATGATCAATAAATATTTGAAGAAAACAACCAGCAAGTTAACTAGCAATGAAAATAACCATCAGTTGCATCCCTAAACTTATGAAGACCAAAAATTAGGTGATATAAAGTCACATTTTGTCACAGTAGTGTCAATAATGATACATAGTTTGAGGCACTACTGAATACCTATAAAAATGTGAATGAAAATGTACCATTGTATAACAACTCTTATGTACATCAACGGTGACCATGCTTATTGCTATAAAACAGAAAAAAATAAGTAAAATAAAGCAGCATATTAAAAAAAATTAACTATATAGCTGATGAAATATGGGGGTAAATAAATTAACCCAGCGTCCTAACTAGCTAACCTATATCAAGCATAGATGTACAGCAGAATGAAGGTAAATTTCATAGTTTTTTATCAATTAATTGTTTAACAATTTGACCTTGGACCAAGCTTTAGTGAGATAACAGTCTATTTATGACACGCGACTCGTAAATAAACCGCAAAGTGACACAAACACAACCAAACACCATCAGCAGTGAGTTTATCTAACGGCTCTCAGTCACAGCCTGACACAACCGTTGGTCAGTTGACAGCTAACGTTACTAGCAGTTAGCTAACCTAGCTAACCTGTGTGAACCTCTGAGGGAAACTTACTGTGTCACAGAGAAGCAAACATGCTCATATCGCTACTACTTCGGCAAGGACCGGGTGTGTTTAGACGCTACAAAAATGTGTCTTTACAGGCAGACAGCGCAGTCAAACTCTAAAGGATGAAATCTTACAACACGGTGGGCATGACCGGAGAGGTGGGAATGATGTTTCCGGTTTGGTGTGACCGGTTCAGGGGCTTCACTGCGGGCTGAACTCTGCGCAGGACCGGTGGTGAGTTAAAGGACCAGCGCCATGTGTGGTGAAACAGAGACACATCCTCACAATGAGGCAGAAGGTATCTGCAAGTTAATTGTACTGAACAAAAACGCAGCACTTTTGTTTTTGCCACTGTTTTTCACATCTTTTTTTTCATGCACTCAATAGATCAGTGTTACTGAGCACTTCTCCCTTTTCACAATAATCCATCCACCTGACAGGTGTGACATCTCAACATGCTGGTTAAACAGCATCATTACCATACAGGTGAGCCTTGGGATGGTCACAATAAAAGGCCACTCTAAAATGTGCAGTTTGATCACACAACACAATGCCACAGTTCTTAGGGAGCTGCCATTGGCATGCTGACTGCAGGAATGTCCACCAGAGCTGTTGCCTGTGAACTGAATGTCCATTTCACTACCATTATTTGTCCTCAGTGTCATTTCCGTGAATTTGGCAGCACATCCAACCGACCTTACAACCACAGACCATGTGCAACCACACCAGCTGTGGACCTCTACATCCAGCATCTTCACCTGCAGGATCCTACGAGACCAACCGCCCAAACAGCTGATGCAACAAATAGTTTTAACTGAAGACCTTCTGCACACACCACCAGAAAGCATCTCAGCTCATCTGCATGCTCATTGTCCTCACCAGTTTCTTGATCTGACAGCAGTTCATCATGATAACAGTATTGTGCGGTCATGAGGCCAGTTGGATGTACTGCCAAATTCACAGAAACAACATTGGAGATGGCTTATGGTAGTAAAATGAACATTCAGTTTACGGGCAACAGCTCTGGTGGACATTGCTGCAGTCTGCATGCCAATAGCATGCACGCTAAAAACTTGTGACATCTGTGGCATTGTGTTGTGATCAAACTGCACGTTTTAGAGTGGCCTTTTATTGTGACCATCCCAAGGTACACCCGTGTAGTAATGTATAAGGTGTTCAATATTCTATAGAAATAGTTTAGTACAATTACCATTATTATTATTAGTAGTAGTTGTAGTTGTAGTAGTAGTAGCTAAGACCTTATCAATGCATAATTTTAATGCAAGTTTAGTTTTAAAGAGCTATTATAATTCAATAAATAAATAAATCAATAAATTAATTTATTTGAGTCCACCAAGAAATTTCAGGGCAGAGCTTGTTGTTTGATTGGCTGGTGCTCTGTCTTTGGTGTAAATTAGTGAGCCATTCAATACATGAACTGGCTCTGGCCTTCGGAGACTTCAAAGACTTCAAATGTGCAAAAGAGCAGACTTCAGGCAGTCATGAGTGGAGGAGCAGAAGTATGTCGTTTTGATTAGAAATCTGACAGCACGCCCGTGGGCCCTCTTAAGATTTTATTTGATTATTTATGACAGTGGTTTTCAAACTTTTTTTGTACCCAAGGCACACCAACGGGCGAGCCAGAATCACACCTGTACTTACATCTCTGCACAATAGCTTCTGTAACATGTGTTATCACTCCCATCACGACATAAGACAATAAGAATAAGACAATATAAGACAGGAAGCTTTCATGACACTGTCTACTGACTGTTTTTTTCCCTCTTCTCTCTTGGTGTTAGGTCGACTTCGCTGGTGTTTTGTTGTAATCTGTTCTGTACAATAAAGCAATCCTACTCACAGCTTTCTCCTTTTAAATGTTATCATCCCTCACACTAGCTGCCAATCAGGACTTTTGATGTGTCACACACTTATAATTCCCACACACAAACAACAACAGAAGGTTTTTTTTAATTAAATAAAATTCAGTTTCATTTTTATAGCTAAAGTTTGCTTCTTTACCAGGAAATGGCTTCACACAACATACTGATACAGTCCATTAAAAAATCATTCAAATGTTTTGCACAGACCCAGTTGAATATTGCAATAATAATGTGTGGTTATCACAAAATCCCATGGCACACCTGGACTGGCACCATGGGACACACCTTTTGAGAACCACTGATTTATGATAAGCAATCAACTGCTGTATTTGCTGTGTTCAAGAGGTTTACTCATACAACATATCATTTGAAAGCTCGCTCCTTGTAGTTGGATGGGTGTCAAGACACAACCACTACAGCAAGTTAAATAAGTGCTTCTGTCAGACAAAAAGCAGCTCTAGTTTAACTGTCAGATAGTTGAAACAGTAAGAACCTACCTATGAAGAGGTATTGTAATCCAAGATTAGATCAATATTATGCCAACAAAAACACTGCTCATACAGTCTTCATGCACTCTCAAGTCCAAACATATTATTACATCCCTAGATACCCACAAACTGCTGCTGCATCGTTTCACATATTCCCCCACATATCATCCATAATTTTTTTTCAATTGTACAGAGTACAGAAATCTACAGAGTGCTCCAGGGATGATGTTTTTGATATACTTGAGAAGTTAGCATCACCCTGGTTCCCTCGTCAACAACATGTATGATACTTAAGGTTTTTGTTCATCAAGATAATCTTCACAAATGAGCATCATTTGTATGATTTTTGAAGCCTAAATGCAATCACTAGAATTAGATGCTAACGGGCTATAAATGAACCACACCATGGTCGCATGACTTCAGCATCGCCCCCACAACAAGACTGTAAAGCTGTGTTCTGATGACCATGATGTTCTATAGTCTCCTTTAGCACTTAGCACTTAGCAACCATCTTTTTTAAGACACATAAAAGCTTCAAAATTCAGGAGTGCGATATTTACTGATATGTTTAATGTTGTCACCGTGAAAGTCTGTGTTGACCAAAGACCTTATTTCAGGCATCTAACCAACAACCCATTGACTTCAAGATGAGGGAATCAGGAGTGACAAAATTCGAAGCATTTCTGGGTTTTAGGACTCATTCCAGGAGCACTCTATGGCCTCAACAGCCAATGAGCGTCCTTTGTCGAAACAAAAGACAGCCTCAGAACCAATCAGTAACCAGCAACTGGTCCAATGGCTTATGGGTCTTGTAGTCAATGACATTCCTCACTGCTACAGGAGTTTGTACTCTTTCCTCGCATTATAAACTGTTATAAATGTACAGAAATGGTAAATAAACTATGTTCCCTAAAGGGCAAAAAACAGTCTTTATCATCTAAAAGGTTTTGTAAAAGTGTTTTTTTTTTATACACAGTAAGCTCCCAAAGAGACATTTCTGTTTGAGTTGTTGTATTTTCCACGTGTGTAAAATGTGTATTTTCTGTGATACTGTTATCTACTTTGAATTTGGACTGGGTGAGGCTTCATGATATGGTTGTGTTTTCAAACTACTAAGTCCCAGTTGTAGTCATCTGTTACAAAAATCAAGCAAAGATTTTTAAAAAAGCTCATTTCAGTGTGTTGAAACTTATATAACTCAATGACAGAAACACTTACAGTGATTCTGACCGTTGGGAAAAAACTTAAGCGTTATCTTTCAAATGACACCGTGCATGAACATGTACTAACAAGTGGAATAAGAAAGGTTTTTGATTTACTCTAATTATACCTTACATATACCTTAGGCACTCTGGGTGAAGTTAAATGTTATTTTTTGAATAATTTGAAAAAAAAAAGTTTTCACCCTCTCAGGTCATCACCGGGATTCAAATACATTTTGACCAAGAGCAGGGAACATTTCAGAGCCTGTCTTGTCGAGACAGGGAAGTACACAGTGTTTGAATTACTATTATTGTGCTGTGATTGACCTCTGTGAATACCCTGAGCCACACCTTGTTTGTACTTTGACCCACATTACAGTTAATATGCTTCTCTGTGCTGGGAAGTTGTTCTTTGTTGGGAAATCTCCAGCTTCTCATCTGCACTCCATAAAGTCTTGCTGGGAATGATACAATGTACTTTGTGCACTGAGTGGTTGTTTTAACACCACTCCATGTTTGAATTTGAAAAAGAAAAAAGATACATTTCATGTTAGATCAATGATTTGTAAACTTCCTTGTCCGAATGATGATGCATATGTTGCCCAACTGACTTCCCCTTTCTCCAACCACGCCTTCGAAACAAAAGCTTTTGCTGGTACAGCTGCTCTCACACTGGATATCTAATAGGCTCAACAAGGGAACAGACATACAGTGCTGCATTTAACACCAGATGACTGCACAGGTAAAAGGTGTTTTTGCATGTGTTTGTTTTAAAGACGTGGGTGTTGTGTTGTCAAACTGAGAGAAATCTATTAGTGTCAAGCTGAGTTTGATCAGTTCATCTTCTGGTGCTTCTTTAAAACATATTCTTAATTCAAAAAATAAAGTGCAATGAAATAGAGAAAAGTAGCTCATTAATAGATTTGTATTTTTTTAGCTCAGTTCCTGCTCTGATAAAGGCTCTGTCAATATTTGGTCCATGTCACTTCCTATTGAGGCCAACCGCTCTGTCTGCTTTATTTTATCTGTACATTGATAACAAAAAACACATCCGAGAAAGAGGCATATTGCAATACAGCTCGGGCATCACTCAAAAGGAAATCACAGATGAAGAAGAGGAAAATTATCATCCAGATTCTTCTGTTTGATACCCACACAGGTGAGAAGAAATGTATCCTCAGGCTCTCAGTTATTGATTTCAACAGAGGGAGAAATGCTAGTTTAGACGTCACCATGCTCCACATGCTCAAAAAGAATGGATTTATTTTGTCAAAACGCTCACTAACTATCATAAAAGTTCACTGATGCAGAACGAAACAATTTGTTCCGTGTGGAAAAAGGGGACACAGCGTGCAAAAATGTGATTTCTCAGTCAAAAGACAATCTCCTGCACCAGCATGGAATAAAAAAATAATTTTGAACATGTGAAGAACTTTTCTTCTTTCTCAGTGTGTGTGGGCTTTTCGCTATGAAATAAATATAAAATTTAGGAGGAGAAAAAATAAGAACAGATTGAGAGCCCATTCTTCACCTTGGAAACAGCAAAATGATTAGCTGTTTTGTCAACTGCTGTTTCCAAGGCGAAACATGAAATTTCAGCTTTTAAGCCAGCATGGACAAAAAGTGCTCAGAAATAAATGAACATTTGAACATCTACAATATGACAACTGTGCAAACTCCATCTATGGAGGAAGATCATGTAATACGATCAAAAGCTACTAAGTGGACTTTAGGGTGAGAACGTTTTTGTGAACAAAAATTACAAAAACTTTTACATTTATGTATCTTTTATTATCTCTTGGCCTAACAGTCAAACATCAGGACGCTGTGTGTCAAAAAGTACCGCTGTTCCCCTACAAAATCCAAACTCTGTGACTCAATTATAGCATGTAAACATCACCACTTCAGATCTCCATTTTCTCATCAACCCCGAAACAACCCTGCATGCAAATAATTTAATAAGCAAATAATAAACAAATTTACACAAATAACTGTAATATATTCCTGTTATATAACTTCCTGAGACAGACTTAGAGTGTGACTGTGCTACAGAGTGTGAACATGCAGTGAGGTTACCACCATCACTGTGACAGCCTTATAGTTTAACTCTCAGGTTAGACTGGCACAAGCGCTTCATTTTCTGGTTGGTATTATTGTCACTGCAGACAGTGACTCAGCCTGTTTTATTGCATCAGAGGCCACTGTAGGTGTGGATTAAATGACAGTTTAGAAAGCAGAAGTGGAGTACCACAGTAATATAAGAAGAATTCCCATCCTTTACTTCAGTTAAGTATACCACACTGTGAAAACACTTCATGTAAAAATCCTGCATTCAAAACCTTACTGATGTAAATGTGTGTGTTATCAGCAAAATGCACTTAACCTTCTGAAAGAATAGTACTCACTGTGCAACCTTTACTATCAATGGAGTCAAATCACCCTGTCAACCTTACTAATGGACCTGGGGGAGCTTTCACACCTAACCTGTTTGTTTAAGTTAAAACAAATACAGGTGTGTTAGCATGGTTAGCATGGTTTGTTTGGGCTGCTCGTTTTAGATAAAATGTTTAAACTCTATGTATAAGCTATACATTTTTACAATTTGAAAACGTCAGAATCACTTTGGGCCCACAACAATAATAAATGTTAATTAAAATGTTTAAAAAATGATCATATTGTAAAGTTGTTCATTTCCATAGAATATTTTTAAGCCACAGAGAGCCACTGGGGAGGGGCTAAAGTGCAATATTTTGCTCCAAAGCTGCAGGTTGACTACCCCTGCTTCAAGGTATGGACCACTACCAAGTAATATCAAAACGTCTCCAGTCAAATGATACCTGCATTCGATCCTTTTTTTGCCTGGTCAGCAAACTTTCTGTTGCTGCTGTCGCCTGAGCTGCTCTTCGCCCAGTCAACGATCAATGTGTACCCAGTTAGCATGCGCTAATACAGCAGCAGCAGAAACTAACATCAGAGCAATTAAACAACCCTAATAAACGCACACTGACATCAAAACGGCTCAACTTTGTCATTAAACCCATTAATAACTGTTAGATAACATTAGCCATGTGATGCTAACATTCAGCCCTCTCATTGCGTGTGTGAGGATGGATGCTAACCACCTGTCCCCAGGGCAAACCTCACACTTCCTCTCAGCTACTACAACCCATACAGTCTGTGGTGTGGTATTTGTACTGGTATCTGATGATATCCTGCCCTACTGGTAGTTTAATCTACAGCAATGAATTATATTCTGTAAGATTATTTTATGTTTGTAGCGAAGCTGTTCTGTGAGAACCTGTTTCCAGCTCATCCAGGAGGGTTTTTTAAATGATTTATCTTAAAAAGAAGAAAACCTTCTCAACAGAGGAGCACCTGTCCTTAAGTTTGTCACAAACATTCAAAATCACCACATCTGGATATACATGGTTTTCACTGGACATGAAGGGGATGAAAGACTGGAATCTGAACTGAAGCTGTCAGATAAATGTCGTGCAGTAAAAACGTATGTACTTGAGTAAATGTTCTGAGTTTCATCCCACCACTGAAAAACTGTAAAATTAAACTTGAATCACTTAGTTTATCCTCTGGTTAGTTCAGCTGCCTTGACCTCAAACGCCTCGATGAGATGCTCGAGTTTTCTGTTCTGTGAAGTGGAAGAAGGGTTTAAATAAGGAAAAGAAGAGCCTGGTTACTATGGGACACTGTCTCCATGCAGACACAGGAAATGATTTGATAAGGTATGAGTGTGAGTATGAGAACAAACAAGTGTTGTTTTTTAATTTTAAGCCTATTTCAGAAAAAAAAAAAATTCTATCTCACAGGAAAGATTTCTGCGTTAAGTGTCTTTCTCAGCTGTTTTTGTTGGACTAAAGTGAGCAGGCAACACTTTGCTGCAGAATCAAACAGCTGGATGGATGCATTAAACAAACTTTAACCTTGACCCAGAAGACCGCTCCTCGTGTCCCGTGTGAAACCAAAAGTCAGTCGAACTAATAAGAACAACGCAGTGTGCTAGTGTGTGTAGCATGCTATGACTGTGATCTATGTCACGTGACGTTACATTAAGTTAGTGTGACCAGAGGGTTGAGGGCTGGGACCATTACAGACGGTCATTTGTACCAATTTGACATGAAGGGACAGCAGAGATAAGGTTTCCAAGTGGTAACAATAATGTTTAATATATGAACTAAAAACAAGATGTAAAAAATAATATTTGTTGGCAACCATAAAAACTTATGTGACAGTCCCAGAAGAAGCTAAAACGTGAACAAACCAAAAAAATGTGGCCCTCTCAGACCGATGCAAAAAAAAAAAAAAAGGGGAAGTGAGG
>JAPZEB010000004.1:22796853-22807420 GCA_029783705.1 Chaetodon striatus
CACCTAATCTACAATAATGAAGCACCTCTCTTATCTTCTTCTGCGACACACAAACACACACACAAACATCCCCTAGCCCCCCCTATGTCTCCAGCCCTTTGTCAAGCTGAAGCTCGCCTTATGACAATGTGGATTAGCATTCCACACACTAGCTCAGCTGAACTCTACCCTGTTGTTCCTAATCACCAGCAGTCTGCCTGCCGCTGCATCCACACACACACACACACACACACACACACACACACACACAGTTCATCCCACCACTTTACAGCTAGATGAAACGTACTGCTCTAGACACACACGGCCATGTGAACTTTTACAATGACCCATTTTCAGAGCCACCATTAGCACACGTGACGTTTCTACAGCAGACGCATTAATGGAGCAGAAAGTGTTTTTTCTGCGTGCGTCTGTGTAGCCTGAGTGCTGTTAAATCCAACAATAACAAGCACCACTCTACTACACAGACATCCATGACCGTAACATTACCATACACAGTCTGGCAAACGCAAGCGGAGAGTAAATGCACTTCAGCAGTGGCCATGTATTTCTACCACGAGCTCCATCTGTGCTTCCTACTGCAGAGCACTAACGTCTCAATTACACCAGGAATACTTGTTGCCTCTGTTTTCTTTTTAGCTGGAAATTCACTGCAAAGGGACATTTGAAATGGAGGCTGACATTCGGTGTCATTTTAAGCTCGTGCCCCATGCAATTACATTTTTTTTTTCTTCAATTTTTTAAACTAGATTTGAAACTCCGCTCAGAGCGTTAGATTTCATAATTGGCTGCGCTAGTGAAAGCACCACCGCATCATTCATGAAGAGCTGATTTCTGATTGGGATGAAGGCTTTCAGCTCTACAAAAAGTTGACAGACACCCAATTTCTTTGTAGCAGAAGACTGCGGAGGATAGAAGTCTTTTTCAGCTGGCAGTCTCTGCTCGTACTCATAGACAACAAGAGGAATGTGGTTTCATTTCTACTCTTGGTGTCATTCGGATGTTTCATATCTAAGGAACATGAACGCACACACACACACAGGCAGACATACAGAGTGCAAGCAAGTCCGAGGTCAAGTTCTCTTCCTCCCCACTTCAGTCACATGGACAGTCCAGATGACTGCCGTCTCAGTGCACACAAACACACACACACACACACACACACAGACACACACACAGTTACAGGCTATAAATACACATGCTGTCTCCATACATGTATAATAAAACACATCCCCCCACACATGTACACACCACAGCGATGCATTTTCCATGAAGCAAATCGACTCTTACTTTGAAAAATTTAGGAGAAAGGGAAAGACAACCTTCCTAACATTCTCTATCAAATCATACACTGAACATGTCTCTCTTCTAAAGCGAACAATCCATAAATTAAACTCAAATTGCTGTGAGTTGTTACTTAAGTTGAAGGATTAAATGATGCTGAAAAGTCTGAGAACATTTAAGACATTTGATCAATCGATAGACAGAAAATAAAATTGCAACTACTTTGACAATCCATTCATTGTTTGTGTCTGTTGTGAAGCAATTATGCTTGAGTACTGTCAATTTCTTTTCTCCTTCTGTGTCACTCTAAACTGAATATTTTTGGATTTTGGACTGCTGGTTAGACAAAACAAGACATTTAAAGATGTCATCTTGGGCTCTGGGAAATTGTGCTCATTATTTATGATATGACAAAAAGATTAACTGATAAAAACAAACATCAGTTGCAGCCCTGGATACAAGTGAATTGCCAGGATGAGGGCACTCCTTTTTTTTAGGATGGTAGCATGAGTCGATTCTTCATAGGTAAGGCTACTGAAATGATAAGGCTGTAAAACTCACCGGATGCAACACAGAAACACAACCTGTCCCAACAAGCCAAATGGAAAATCTTATCTGGGGCACAATAAAAAGTGTACACGCCTTGGTCTGACCTTTCATCTCAGAGCAGCAGGCGTCTTGTGCGTGTGTGGAAGTATGTGTGTGTGTGTTATTAAAATCTATTTAAATCCCTTTTTTGTGCCCTAAAACATAAACACTGTTGGGCCCAATTGTCTTCACATCTGTTGAAACCCGGGCATCAGTGATCGTGTACCAAAACTGAAACAAACCCCAGGCAAGCGCCACAGTCCTGCTCGTGGGACAGAAACAGTGGGGTTCAAAAAAACATAACTGTGCCACCCATCCTCCCGCTTCCTCCTCCCTCCTCCCCCCTCTGAGCCATTCATGAGCCTGGCATTCAGAAGGAGGGGAGGGGAGGGGGGATAGAGGGTGAAGGATGGCGGCAGGCAGCAGAGGAGGACGGAGTAATGCAGCTCATTCTCCTTTTTCCTCTCTCAGGAGGAAGTAAACAGCCTTTATTTGGGTGCCTTTTCATTCGGCCTCAGACAGTGAGGGAGGAAAGGAGGAACACACACGTACACAGACAGTCAGTCACGCCCTGTCTGTTTCTAGACCACATCCTGTTCTGCTGCAGTCGTCAACTGTGTCAAAGATCAAGCTACAGATACGTAGATATATATACTTCCTGGCCCGAACCATGCAACAACAAGATACTGAAGCATTGCGCCTGCTGGCGTGTGTGTAGCAGAAACTCATTTAGGTCTCATCTGATGTCACTTTATCCTCAAAGTAAAATAAAGGTGCATGTGTCTTTGGAGTCTAGTTTGATATGTGCTTCGCTGGAAACCAGTACTCTGGTGGTCCCACCTGCCCCCTACACACACACAAACACACCCTCACACACTCACACACACACACACTAGAGGCCTTTATATGGAGGTCTTAATCCAATAAGCCATTTATCCATGGACTGGGAGCCACACTTTGTTTCAGCAGCCAAATCAATAACAGCCCACAAGGGAACCAGGCAGCAAAGTGGGGCATTTAAAGGAATACACTTTTTTTTGTGGAGGCTCTCTAATTAACTCAACACTGTGAAATGAGATGACTGAGTCTACATGTTTTGTTCTTTACTCGTTATCTGCTGTGAATGCTGAAGTCTTTCTCTTGTGTATAATGGTATAGTGGTATAAAAAAAAAGTCAAGTATATTTGAACATGCAATGACAGCATTTATGTTTCAAACACTTCAAGTCAAGAGCCAGCACTAATCTTTTCATGTCTTCTGCTGTTCAAAGTGTTTGACCCTTTCACTTAATGCTTAAAGGAAGTAAAGGATCGTATCTCTTACTGTATGTGTTGAGAAGGTTACTCAATGTATTTTTCTTTCACTTCAGCCTTGGAGAAGGAGATAAAGTGGTAATAAAACAGAGCAAGGGCACAGATGAGGACAGGTCTGACAGGTGGACGCTTAGACAAACAGGTGGCAGAGCAAAACAGGAAAAGAAAAAAAAAAAAGGACAAGCAGACAGCTAAGACAGATGAGGAGACAAACAGACACCATGTGACTGTCTGTCTGTTTGTGCCTTCCCCCCAGACACACATACACACACCTGTTCCTCCCGCTTTCCAAACACAAAGAGAAAGAACAGAGCCAGACAAGCACACTGATAAGCATCAGCCAGACTAGTCATGCCAGAGTCACACACACATACACACACACAGAGGCAGATAAGGACAGGTTCATTCCCAACTTGCTTTGGCTTCGGGCCTCGGGCACATTTTTGCGCCACATGGGCACTCTGTCTAGACAGTCATCACACGCACGTCAAACACACAGCCTTTCTCCTCCCTGCCAACGTGTTGAGCTCCTTCCTCCACAGCTACAGTCAGCCATTTTACAATCCACACACCACAGTCTTGATAGACCAGAGCCAATGGGACCCAATGGACAGTCAGCTAATGGGAGTCTATGGGGAGAAAAATGAAGTTATGAAAAGTGATTGTGAGGAATCTACTGTCCACCTACTGCTTTACCACAGACAGGAGTTAAATTTGAAAACCAGCTATTTCTCTATGATCCTTCACAGAAAAAAAGCAGTCTCTTTAAGCTCTCTCGATCAATTTTTCTATTCATCTCCCTTCCTCTCTCCCACCTTGCCTCTCCCTCCTCCGTTTCTCATGTTTCACAGTCAAATCCCAGGTGGCGGCTTCCAGTCTATATTCACAGCAGTACATGAGGAGGGTTGTAATAACGTTACCTCATGAATGGACAAATTGTCTGACTGGAATACACTAGGCAGGCCAAGGTAACCCCCGCCCCCACGTCACACACAGTATATATTAAAGCAGTGAAAAGTACTAGGGCTGCAACTGATGATTATTTTCATTATCAATTCATATGCAAATCATTTTCTGGACAGATTGATTAATTGATTGGTCTGTGAAATGTCAGAAAACAGGAAAAATGGCCCCTAAAATTCCCTAACGTTGTCTCCAGATATCTTCTTTTTGGCCGACCAACAGTCCAAGCGCCAAAAATATTCAACCTAACATTAAAAAGCATTGTATATCCATATCTAAGAAGCTGGAACCTGAGAGATCTTTGCTATTTTTGCTTTATAAATGGATAGAATTATAATTCAAAAAGTACTATACTAATTATTAAAAATTTGTCATAGTTGTCCGAGCAAAGTTATTTTCACTCAGCCGTCAAACCTGATATTAAAATGCAAATGTGGCCACATGGTTGAGAGATATGAGGCACCTCATTGCTGTAACCATCCGAGTAATGATGCTGATTGATTAGCTGGTTGACAGAAAACTAATGACAACTTTGATCATTAATCATTGAAGTCATTTACAAGTACAAATACCTCATCATGATTATCTTTTTTTTTGACTGTCAGACAAAATAAGCGCCTTTTAACACATCACTTTGAACTTTGGTAACTTCACATAGAAATTTGTGATGCTATATATGTGATTAAGTCATCAGTAATGCCAGATGTACTCGTTTGTTGCAGCCCTGGCAGACGAAACGTTGCTCAAATGCATGTTGCAACTGTTAACGGTCTAGACATTGCATCAGAGGAAAGAAGTACAACTACATTATGTCACTCTTCAAATCATCAACCTCAAGTACTATGATTAATAGTCACGAGCAGACGGAGCATCAGATCACTTCAACCGTAATCATGCAGCTGTATGAGGAAGCAGACATAATACAGCCTTGTGAAACACAGGTTGAGAGACTGATGATATCTGAGATTTCCTGTTTATTCTTCTAATGACATTCCAGGAAAAAAAAATGAGTGTATTCTATTTCTTACTAGATCATTTCACATTCAAAGCAATACTCACAAAGGCATGACACTGACTCTTAAAATGCATATATCCACCCCGAGCTCCCCCCAGTTTATGTCATTGGGTCTGACATGACACATTACAGTCCAGTATCAAAACGTGACCATTGATGTTCATCTACATGCACACATATGAACAAGGAAATGTGCTTGAGTCAGTGAAGGGCATTTAAAAATCATCCATGCGCAAGAGAGCATACTAGCTGCACATATATGCGCAGCTTACGGTCTCAAGCACAGCAGCTCAGTGTGTGCGTGTGCTCCACTTTCCTTCCCCAGTGTCCCCCAGAGCGTTAATTACCAAAGCTGTCGGGGCTCACCTATGTGAGTCAACCAGGCCAGGAGACACACACACGCACACAGATGCTCATGCAAGTAAACAGACATCCCATCAAACAATTGCTCCATCAAACAGCAGTGTAGGAGGATGAGGAGGATGACGTAGTTTACTGCAAGCACAACTGTCGTCCACAAATAGGCACACAGACACAAGCAAGACACACTTCATTCTCCCAGGAGGACACATCAACTGAGAATGAGGCCAGTGGGCTCTTGTCTTGTCTATAGATGACTGTACTCATCATTTGAGCTTCATCTGGGCCAACGTGTGTATGTGTGTGTGTGTGTGTGCTTTACCACCTCTAAAAACGAAAGAGAAAGTCTCTAGAGAACCTGGTTGCCATGGGACACTGTTTGGAGGTAGGTTACTGGTTCAAATCTGCAATTAGGGAGAGAAACGCACACACACACCACTTCCACCACCACCAAAAAACACAGATCAGCTGCCTGGTTTTCTATATAAGGGAACTCGGCTTACTATTCGACTGGATGAAACAACTCAGAGTGCTTGGAGACAGAGGGGAGTGAGAGAGCTGCAGAGAGGACGAGCGTTGCTAAGCAGACTGAAAGCCGAGAGAGGCTGTCAGCAAGCCAGCAATGCACTGCTATCACTACAGAGAGAAAACACAAAATGGAGACACTGCTCAACCCTCTGTCTTTGCAATAAATTACACAGCATCCACTAAAATGCCCTAAAATACATGCTGAAGCCTGCCTCCAACAGCCATTCAGTCACTTAATGGATGTTTTATCACCCAGCAACAATAACCTCATCATAATTTGACCTGATTTCCATTTTAAGACTAGTGACTGAAACCCTCCTTTACTGGCCCTCGTACGCGGTCGTATATTGATCGGCGGTTTGTTTACTTCTTCCTCAACACAGGAGGCTGCTCTGCTGTAATGTGGAATACTGCAGTAAATGTCAATGCTTGGTTAGTCGTCGCTGTCTGCAACTAAGCCAAAGGGGGGGAGGAGAAGATGGAGAAAGAAGGAGGGAAGGTTGAAGAAACAGAGAGAGAGGGTAAGGGCTGGGGGGCTGACCCATGATACAGTCACAGCCCGACAATGTGAAAGCTCCACCTGGCCAAAACGCCCCGCAGGGTAAAATCTATCACATATACATGGAAAGAGAGACAGTTAAATCCAAACAGGCCCTGGGTCCTGACTGTTCTGCAGGGAGCTCCGGTCTCATCCATATTACATGCAGGAGCTTGTTTGAAGCCTCTACTGCTCGTCTCTGCATGGGCAGCTTGGCTTTGCTGTCCAAGCCCCTCAGGCTCGACTGTCTCTCCCACACACAAACACACACAGCTACCGTAATGCAAATCCATCAGCTACCATGACTTTCTCTCTCTCTTTCTCTGTCACAAGCTCTGGTTTTTACAACAAGTCTCTGACAAGTCTCTCTACTTTCACAATAGGTGGTGGACTACAAAATTTACTCAGATACATTCACTTTTAAGCTGATGAAATCTGAATTTATAAAGAAAATTCCCTCAAAACCTGCACACGGAGATCAACCAGCATTTGGCTGGAGGTGGTTATTTATTTCCATCCTGCCTGTACTGATATTTATGCACCAAAACATATGACAGGTGAACCCGCAGTCCACGCACACTTGTTCACCAGACTTCCTTCACTGAAACAGTCACTGTCTGAGGCAGGCTTGACAACAACCCAAGAAAAGCGCAGTTGGGTTTGGTAAATGTCATTAGGGTTGAGTCAGAGCTCTAAGTGAACACACCTGGGCGTAGATCAAACAGACTGTGTGAGAGACTGGGACGGTGATAAATCTCTGTCCTGGCTCCACAGTGACGCTGATGAGTGGAGAGCAGACCGCAGCACTGATGGGGCACTGTGACTCACGCTGCAGGATAGGGTTGGCGTGGTGACGGGAGGAAGTTGCTGATGGTGGTTGTGTTCTTGTGTGTGTGTGTGTGTGTTTCTGGCTGTGTTTGACCCTTTGACTTCCTTTAATCATGGACTGCGGACTGTGTCATCTGCACAGCATCCCGTGCTACTGTGTGTGTATTTGAGAGTGTGTGTCATCCCTCTAATAAGAGATGTAATCATATGGACACGTCAGGGTCAAGTCACAGTCTGGCGTTCTGTCATTCGCCTCTGATGACACAAAAAAGTTTTGAATTTAAAATTTCAACAGCAACTTTTATTCTTTTCTGCTCTACAGGATAAAACACAAGGCTGCTTCCTTGTCTGCCAAAAGCAGCTGACAGAGAAGCCAACCTTGCCAAAATTTGCCATCATTCAGCCAGCGGCTACATTTGTTCCCTCAACATGAGTCAGACTTCTTAAAAAATACTGTACATATGGCCTCATCTGGGATCAGGATGTGTCTCAGCCGGTGAATTTTGATAGTGATGACAAAGAAAATGTCTGGCATAACAAAGTGCACTTGTCATAGGAACTACTTAAAATGTAGCAAGACTGTAAACCACAAGGCAATGCTTCACTCTTCAAAGGATAAAGTCAAGGGCAATACGGCTCGATGCAGGCCAAGTTGCCCCAGCAGCAAGGCTGTTTTAATACGAGCAATGGCGAAGCCAGAAAAATAAAGAGCTGGGCACGCAAAGAGTGAGAATCAGTGCCACATGCGCAGCAAGAGTTGCACACACAGGCACACACCACTCTGTTGCTTGGGGACAGTTAAGAAGGACTAGTAGCATGCAAGGATGCTGAAGTGCACTCACCAGTCTCAACACATGCAATCCTTAATTAAGCTTCCATAGCTGAAGTATACTCAAATAAAATTAGACATTATATGTTTTAGGAAAGCTGTAATTAATTGCATCTGGAGGTCAATGACCTCAAGGACTGTCTACTACTTAGTTTACGCTGTAGAGGAAGTGTAGTGGGGCTGCTGAGGAACCAGAGGGAAACAGTCCTCTATTTACAGGATCTAGATGAGTTGGTGTGGCCCCCCGAGGGGTATGAGGCAAAGAAGACAGTATGTTAAGAAATATCAGAGAGACAGATTATTCCCATGAGCGGCATCACTGCAGGTGGGAATAGCAGCGAGATAAACACATCAGCATTTGACAAGGTAGAGGCAGAAAGAGATTGAAGGCTGGGCAAACGACAAAACGTCACTTGTTTCACCTTCACTAATGCGGACTGTTTCCCAGTTGCTAACTTTACAGCCTTGCCCTGAGCAACATCAGTCAGGCCCCTGGTGAGATAAGGATTTACAGGGTATAGAAGCTGCCAGCAGTGGAAGGGAAAGAAACAGTTGGAGGGCGTTTGATGTTAGTGGAGCAAAGGTGAGGCTGAAAAATAAGGGACTTACAGGGCAAGTAATCACCTACCCAAGCTTGGCAAGTTTGCATCACACAGTGGTTTGCTGAGCTATCTGCTTTCATATGGTGCGTAGGCTGAAGGTCAAACTAGCATGGGCCACAGCAGCACTTAACTTGGCTGCCATTGTTGTGTGTAATTAAGCACGTGGGGGCTGAAAAAAAAAGTGAACACCTATACAAACGACGCGAGCAGAATCGCTTCCGTATGAAAATAACAAGCCATTATCAAACATGCAAATAAATTAACGGCAAAGTGGAGAGATGGGGATTCCTTTAATCGTACAGACCGACTACTATCCCCCTGATTTCTCTGTTTGCAACATGCATAATTGATCAGTGTAGTGGTTGGGCTTAATGTGTTGTGGATGTGCCGGGTGGCACCCCAGCGGGACTCATGACACGCCTTTGATATCCAGTGTTTATCTCCCTGTCTGGGAGACTGGGGCTGTGGGAGAAAATACAAGAGACGTAGTCTAAGTGCCTATATGGTGTGTCTGCTGTGTATATGGTGCTCCTATGGAAAGCGCCGTCTCCAGGTCTCTCCATTTATATCTTCATTAATCACCGTTCCCACCGGGAAGGCGGCACAGAAGAGTCTTTCAAATGCAAACGCGATCTCACTGCTTGCACACAACATGCACAGGCTGGCAGTCTCCCACAACCCTTTTACAGTATACCTCCCTCGCCTCCGACTCCCTGCCCCCAACACACACACACACAAACACATCCTGCTCGTCTGACTGTCTCCCAGGGAGACCAGACAGTGGACAGTTAATCTTCTCATCAACACATCGATTAATTAATACCAAGGCTCCTCATTATTCCGGTCTCACGCAAAACAGCCCAGGCAAGCTAGTCAGACGTGTTACGATCCAAGCCCCCTTCTCTTCTTACGGTCTTGTTTGAACTCGTAGCCCATTATGGTCGCCTCTCTTTCACTTGTTCCTGCTCTCATTTTCCTTAGAGGCAGCAAACTGGTCTAACGCCCCGAGGGGGGAGAGTGAGAGCACAGTGAACATGCAAACAGGCTGTCAGTCCAGGACTCTTTTTAAAGCCCACAGGACATTGGGCTGGGAGGGGCTTAGCCAGTTTGTTTAGTCTATGAGACTGTTGGCAGACGTGGCAAGAGGCTCCACTGTATCTGGACCGAACTATCTCTGCTGCCTGCTGCTGTGGCTAAGCTCACATCAGTCCTACAGCCACACATTATCTTCTTCTTTTGGTAGTGAGGAATGAGTCCAAGCAGAGGAAACAGTTGAACATAACAAGCTGCAGCTGGGGTGGGAAATTACCACCAGCCAACCAATAGTTCATTTTTGAATGCCAGGTATGAGAGATGGTGCGCAACAAACCTAAGTGGTGAACTGAACTGTGGCTGAGGCCTGTGACCATTTCCCAAACTTGATTAGATTCTTATCTATAAAAGAAAAAGCCTGAGAAGTAATGACTTTGGCATTCCTCCAGTGGGCTGCAACGCTCTTATGGAGCCGTGATACTGGCACTGACCTGATGGTGACATACCAGAGGCCCCTCGGCTCAGCCCCTCCTACCTTGCGGGGCCCCTTTTAGCCCTTTACAACAGGCAGCAAACACTGGCCAAGGCACAGCCTGTTGTGCACAGGGAACACAGACAGCTTCCCACACCAAACTACATACAGGCGTATTAGACTGTAGGTTACTCTGAGCCGGCGTTCAAAGGAGC
>JAPZEB010000004.1:22823690-22839805 GCA_029783705.1 Chaetodon striatus
GTAGAACAGAGCTTTGAAATACCTGCCTTTTTGTGGGCAATTTTGTGTTTCTCTCTGCATATGGGATATCCCTGTCTTGATTCCCAAAGTGCCGAGTTTTAAAAGCTTTTTAACTGCCAATCTTCACTGAATTTCTGTCGTCTAGAGTACAGTGACAACTAGTTAGCAGATGGCAGATCCCTTGCTCTGAGCATCTCATCTGGAAACAGAGTATGAGTGTTTTTGATTCTGCTATTTTGAGACAGTAAATTATTAAAAAAAAAATAGATGTTACCCATAATTTTAAAATTTTACAATGCAATGTAAAAAAAAAAGAAAATCACTAAATCTTCTAATCTTCTTAGCAAGTCTTAGCATTTTTAAGACTTTTGAAAGACTGATTTAAGATATTTTAATACCAATTAAGGCCTTTTTTATATGAATTAATTCTACACCTTTAAAGACTTTTTAAGAAACCAAAATCACACTTTATACAGCTGTTTGTGCCCTTTTAAATGAAGGACAGACCCACACTGACACAAACACGTATTACCACAAGGAGAGAAATAAAATGTTTATTTTACCATCTGTTTTTTCTTTGCACACTAATAATAAACGTCAGCAGAGTCCTCTGGGTGGTAAACATCCCCAAAACACAACAAATACAACAAATAGTGTTTTCATTGGGTTCACCCAGTAACATTTTGGAATCAATGTAGTGATAAAAAAAGATTCAAAATTTAATCTGATTCACAAAAAAAGTAACAAAAAAGCTAAAGTAACATGTAACAGATGAATGAGTTCCTCCTCCGGTCAGCGCGTGAGCTTAATGACATGTTCCGAGTAGAGAGAAGCTTCGACTGGACGAGAGTCTGGAGGTTCATGCACCATCACTTAGTGTTGTTACGGTCGGGGGTTAGAGAGCGGCTCTACAGAGCCTTTATATGCCTTGAAGCAGTTCTACAAAATATTTCATTCACTTTATGGTAGATGTGGTAAAAATGGAGCACAGCAGACACAGTTCACAGAAAGCACTGTGTCGTGGCTTTGGACTTCTGACCGAGCTCTCGTTTCAACAATCACTTAGTATTTTCATTTACAACAGAAGACATACATGGAATGGAGAAAGTACAAAAAAAGAAAAAGAGATGACAGACCATACTTTTCAGAAAGGCATAGTATTAAAAAATGAGCAAAAGAAATCTGAATATTAAATTCTATGACTTGGGACAGCACATTTTCCTTGTGTATACTTTACCTTCTTCCTCGTACCGGCAAGACATTTCTCAGAAAAATGTTTTTTTGGTCCTGTGTGAGTGTTTGTTTCAAGGATGGTCTGCACAGTAAAGTCTAACCTGTGCTCCAGCGTTCAGGTATGATGTGCTTCTCTTCCAGCTCTTTTCCCTGCATAGCAAGCTCTTTTTTTTATTCACAGTTTGAGTATTAACTCATTGTTAGTGTTGGGTGGATGCTGCTGTATAGGTTCCTTCATTCTTGGGTGAAGGGACTTAAAGCAGACACCTTCTGTTTTCCAGATTATCTAAACAACAAAGCCTGAACTTCGTTTGTTGCGCTGCTCAGGCTGGACATTTTACACATTAGAACAACATATATAATGATGTTGTTAAATAAAACATGAGAAAAATATATAGATTTTTATCTTTTGTGTTTTTTTAAAGGCTAGTGTTATGATTCTTCTTTCCTCTACAGAAGGGGTGTTGCGACAAAGCTAAATCCAAAATGACTTTAAGATGATTAAGTCGTCAGTTTTGTCCGACTGTGGCTTGAAGCTAAAAAGGCTTTGTCTAACATTTATAGTAGAATCATATATGTACAAATAAAATATGCATTGAAAACACTCCACCAGCTGGAAGGAGAGGATGTTCAGTTCATCTGTCAGGGGCCGTGCCTCATCCCCCGCCCCCGATGTACAGCAACCTTGGAAGAACTTCGTAGCCACGTTGGCTACCGATAAAGAGGCCCCGATGAGAAAATCGATATCAGTGCAGATTTACATGATATAAAAATAAGTAAGAAAGAAGGTAGGCTTAAGGGCAAGTGGTTATAAATGGCAGAGTGTGAGACTGGTTTTGGCAAATAAGCGTTCTACTGTGCATGTGCGGCCCTCGAACAGAAGGTTGATGTCGCCTGGGTTGTCTCGTAACCATGCAGCTTGAAGACACGGAGACGCCACGTAACACGTGCATGAGAGAGAGTGTGTGTGTGTGTGTGTGTGTGAGTGGGTGGTGTGTGTGAGCACAGACGCCGCGTCCTCACACACACTCCTCCGCTGACATCAGGAGTGGATTGATGTACTCAAATCCTTCAAACTCAGACTGGTCGATCTTCTTGACCACATCACTACGATGAAGAAAAGAAAAGTGGCATCAATTACATGTATCATTACATATCATATAATGCTGAAGTTTACATGCTGTATACATTAAAATAAGATAAGAGAGAGGGATAATTAAGTGGGGACTCACTCGTCATCAGGCGTGAGCTGGATGGGCTCGTTGGTGAACTGGGCGTCAAAGTTGTCCAGTCCAAATTCCCCTGAGATATTGGGCTTGAAAGGAGGGACCACCTGCTTCTGCTCCAGCTGAAACAACAACACAGGAACCAGGTGAGAACACAGCAACCTTATTAGGACTGTACCCAACTACGTCAGTCGAATGTTCAATAAGAATATTCACCCACTGGTTCCTTTGTTTTTCCATACAGAGTTTTAACGGGATTCAGTGGAAGGTTCAGGGTGACGTACACGTAATATAATGAACAAGCCCTCCAAAATAAAGCGTGCTAACTACGCTAAGGACGCATCAGATATGTGCAACAACATTTTTTGCCCACACTAGATATCAAACAAAGACCAGAGACTGTAGTATATCAAGTTGCTGTGAGCTATAAAGTCACCACTTCTAAGCAGAAGGCTGTAGATCACATTATCTCAGAGCCTGATCGGGGAGAGCCTCTCTCTCTCTCTCTCTCTCTCTGGGGAGCTGCCTCTGCCTCGCTCAGACTCACCCAGCGTCTGGGTCTGCAGCTACATTAGAGAGCAGTGAGCAGCACTCATCTGGGAACCGAAACGTCCCTAAAAGTACGGTGCCCACTGACTGACAAAACGACCAAAGAAAAAAGAACGAGTGCTCACCTTGAAGCACCTCAGTTGACCGAGGGGTCTCCGACTGGTGATTCAAATCTTGGACTTGTAGGCGGCAGTCCTAAACTGTATTTGTCTTTACTGACATTAATAACAAATGTAATCACTCTCTGAGTAATGCTCACAATTCATCTGCAAGTACTTTGATGACCCATTAATAATTTCAGCTATTTTTCCAACAAAAACATCAAACATTTTCCGGTTTAAGCTTCTCAAATGTGAGGATCTGCTGCTTTTCCTTGTAAGATGATACAACTGAGAAAATAAAATGTTATGATAATTGTTGCAGCCCCAGAGTCATAGTTAAACTGTAACCTGGCCTATCATCTATGTAAAATGCACTGAAAAGGAGACTGTAAAATCTCCTCAGTCATCATCCCAGCACAGATTTCTGTCCTGTTTCCATTATTAAATACAACAGCTGAGTGCCCATTGTGCCATTTAAAACAGTGACTAAAATCCTGATGACGCACTTGTACTAAACACCTCTGATTACATTTATAACAGTGTGGAGGTAACTCACAGTCCCTTATGTGCTGCTCTGTTGTTTCACTACGTGTCTGTAAGAATGCTCCCCCTGCAGGCCTATGGGTGCACTGCAGGGCAAACTTTTAGGTTAGTGTGTGTGCATGTGACTGGGGAGGAGGGAGGGGTGTAAGCTGATCCCTCCAGACACTCTGACCGACTGGTGGGTCTCTGCTCCAGACCAAACAGGGAAAAAGAGGTCATGGTGATCCCTTGCGAGCTGCCCTGCCCTGCCCTGTCTGTCTATCTGTCTGTCTGGCTGGCTGACTGGCTGGCCGGTTGGCATGACATCTACCAGTGCACGTCTGTCTGTCTGTTCACTTGTAAAGGTCATGTCTGTATACCTGAAGAGATTAAAACATGTCTGATCATTTACACGTCTACAGAGTTTGAGTCTACACTTTATTTCTTTAAAAACTTTTGGCAAAATATTTATATATTGATATAAAGAGGTTTCAATTTGAAACTGAACCATAAAGCTGCCACTTAGTAATATCATTAGTAATAGATTAGTAATATCACATTCAATTGGTGTCGTTCTTGAGCCAAAAAAAAAAAATAAATCTTTTGAGAAATTTGTGCTGAAAGGATTAGTCATAAGTCAATCTACAGAAAATTAGTGTCTAACTATTTTGATAATTGATTAATTGTTGCCATTTTTCAAGTGTAAATATGTAAAGTGTAAAAAACAGTTGCTAGTTGCTGTTTCACACTCTTAAATGTGTGGATTTGCTTTCTTTGTTTTACATAATTGCAAAGTAAATATTTTTTGTGTTTTAGCTGACAGAGAATTGTTTTTAGTTGCAATTCTACATAAAATTATATCTAGATCAGCCTTCAGTCTTTTGACTGTGTTGACAGCACAACACAACTACTGCCAAAAACTATAAGACATTTGTTTAATTTTACAGTTTTGGGTGTCAAACAAACCTGAATGTCGTTCACTCCTAAATGACTCTAACTGGTATTAATGTTGATGTGCCTGTCCCAAAGACAACTGGGTTGCCGTTCTTCTTCCTTAGAGCCTGGAAACTACCAACGACAGGACACACTGCATTTTGTTTTCCTCAGTTTGATTTGGTTGTTCCAATGTTCACCATTTCTGCTACTGGGGACGGAAATTGTGGAGAACTTACACCAATGCTCTTTAGTAACTGGGGATAGCTAACGAGGAAAACATTTGTTATCCTCTTCCTGTTTTGGTTGTGCAGTGGTTGATGCTAGGGCTGGGCCATAAAACGATCTAGAAACGGGATCGCAATAAAATGTATGTTCATGACAATCAAACTATAGTCAATTTTTACTCTATATGGATAAGAAGTTAATAAACAGCTTTCTGCAGTGTTGGGGATGCACTTCATTTTACACGCCCATTTTTCACTGCAAAGTTTGTGCTGAGGTGAGAGAGCCGAGCTGAGGAGCAATTGGCTGCACCAAAACAGCAACCAATAGTGTCCTCTTTTGCTGCCGTAACCCCACAAGAGAGGCGATCAAAAAAGAGCAGTGCTGTAACAGACGCAGTGTCATACTTTCTAGCCAAAGTCATGATGCCCATGAGCACCGTAGAGACAGACGGGTTCAAGAAATTAATTTAAGTGCTAGACTGCAGGAACGAGCTCCCAGGCAGGAAATATTTTTCTGAAACTGCTCTGCTCCAGCTTTACGACGAGTGCCATGGGAAACTGGAAGATCATTTGGTTTCTTCAGGTGTCGGACATTATCAGGAAACTTTCCAAACATGCAGCATTATCAACTTATACATCATGATAAACATATCGCCCAGCCCTGGTTGACGCACTTCCTTTGTGCTGTAAATGGAGCCCTCAGTTTCCCAGGAGATCTTACCCGGTGGAAGACAGAGTTGCATAGTCAAAGAATAAGAAGAAGACATACCTTTAACAATCCTAAAGGGGAAATTTAATTTCTTACACTCTTTTTATTGCACAGTTTTCACACACGGGCAAAGAATACATGAGATGAGAGATGTCAGAGCTGGGGGTGCCTGTGGACAGACAATTGGGGATTCAGTGACTTACTCAAGAGCACCTCAGCAGTGACTAGAGGTGATCTCTCTACCCATCAGTTCACACTCCATACTTGGTTGGTACAGAGTTTTGAACGACGACCCTTTATTTTCCAAGAAAAGTCCCCACAGACTGCCAACGCCACCCCCCACCCCAGTGCTTGCAGGGAACCTATATGATGATGGTGCTGATGGTGTCATTATTCTACAGCCATTACATTGTGTAATCAACATTACTCCATACCAACAAGTTAAGGCAAAAAACCTGTCTTTTTCCACTTAAACAATAAAGCGGAATAAAGATTTATAAATGTCTTCCTTATGACAACAGACAGTTGTTTCGCAATCTAATAGTTTAATGGATTTCTCTGTCAGACAAATGAAAAGGAAATGTTTATCTGTAGTCCCACATTTCACCTCTACAGTATGCTCTTCTGTCTTGTCACTCATTTTCTTTCCATCTTTGGCTTTCCGTCGCGGTCAGTCTGTTACTCAGCCTATCTGCTGTTGTCAGGACTAAAAAACAAGCGAGGCAGAGGACTGTCTATCTGCCTGCTTTCCACAAGGACATGAGGCTCATGGCTTCGCTAATAACCCCGAGCTTTGACAGAGCTGCTACGCCCGCAGGGCAGGAGAGAGAGAGAGGATGACCCCATGCACTTAGATTTGACCTTCTGCTGTCTAGTAGCAGCTTTCTGTTTTTCCTTCTCTCTGCAATCAATATATGGATTGATTTTGACCTATTTGGCATGCATCGCTACCTTCAATTGAAATTATGATCAAAATTGTGATTACGGTGACGTATAGGGCAACTCAAGGAAAGTAGAAGAGAGAGAGAAACACGGAAAGAATAAAAATAAGTGACTCACAAGGTCCCAGTCAACGTTTCGGAAGAATGGATGGCCCATAATGTCGGCAAAGCCTGTCTGAGGGTGGCAGCCTAGACGCTCCTTGGGATCCTGTGGGAGTGAAGGTGAGAGGAGGGTGAGAGACAGTATGAGATGATGGTGGAGGAGACAGACGAAAAGTCAGACGACAGGCAAGAAAGGTGGAGAAGGTGAGAAAAAAGATAATGTGCGAGACAGGTAGAAAAGAAGAGTGGATTTGATGAGGGGAAAAGTTGAAAAAACGTATTAAGGCACAAGCGCCACACTGAGCCACACAGGGACGGGGGTGGCAAAAAAGAAGACTGCAAGACACTGAGAGATGGCAGTTGGCTCCTACTAAGGCCATAATAATGTCATTCTCAGAGGCCAGCAGGAGCCAACACTGTTTTAAGATTGATCCAGACCTGTCTGACCCCTTCTTACCTTGTTGAGGAATCCCTTGAGGACGCTGGCGGCTTTGACTGACAAGGAGCGGGGGATTCTGATCTGTTTTTCCAATATTACTGCAGGAGGTGAGAGGAAAAGAGGGGAGGGGGGTGAGACAGACAGTCCCTTGAGGCTAAAATGACAGAAGACGGCAATGACACTGCTGCAGTTATGAGTTCAATCCTGTCGGGTATATTCATGTTGAACATAATATACAGAAGCCTTTCAATGAAGTGTCAATGGCTTTTGATGAAGCTGTCTTGAAACATGATTTCATTTTAACTCCCATCACTCCAACACTTTTTATGGCAGTTATAAGAAAACACTGACACATTTTGAAACAGTATTTTCAATGAAATAACGACATGCATTCACACATTTCTCTGTAACAGATGGCATGTGCCTGGTACTGGGAGAAGGGGCCATTGGAAAGGTGTCGATACAAAGGTGTTACATGTTTCCAATGTGCTGTTTTTTCCTCCTGTTATAAACCTGAGCAGCGAGTGTGTGGGGGTGTGTTACCTTGGAAGAGGTAGTCTTCTGTATTCTGGTCTGGGTTGTCAGAGCTTCCAACGATGTCGAAGGGCGACCGGCCCGCCATCATCTCAAACATTAGCACGCCCAGCGCCCACCAGTCCACACTGAACCCTGAGGACACACGCACATTGTATGTTACCAATCGTGTTCATGACAAGAATGGGACATAAGCCCCTTTACGTCGGGACAAAAACACCCCCAAACATCTGGCTTTTGTATTTAATAGGAAACGTTACAAGCGGCATTCATTCCCAGGACAAACCTCTCTGCAGTAGTCACAGGTATTTATCAACTCCAACTGGCAGTGATGCAAACTGGACAGCTGGGTGGATGTGCTAATTTTAGTCCATTAGCCGACGTGATGCAAAGACAGGCTGCCACATAATAACGACCGTCTTTATCCAAGCAGTGCTCGAACATGGTTCAAAATTTAGTTGGCACCAAGTTTGAGGGAATGACTGAATAAGTAAAAAAAGTAACCATTATGACATTTTGACTGGCCTCCATACTGCTTTCTACTGTTTACTAAACCTGTTTTCTGGCATATTCAGAATGTGGAATGTGACACATCAGAAAACAAAACGCAAAACAGAAAGGCATACGTGTCTGGTCTGACGCTGGCCAGCATACACACCCTAATTTTGGTGGGAAAAGGTTTGAAAAATGTTTTAAACCCAAAAAGAACAGTTATGTTTCCAAAACTGCCCTTGAGTCACGTAAACAGAGCAAACAAAACAAGGTATTAAAATGCCTTTATAGCAGTGATCCTGCATGTTACAGCACAATTCTCATTAACTTACATACTTCAAATTTTTGCACAAAGCATACCAGTATTTTAGGGTTACTATGGCAACAATTACCATAATGGAAGCACATAAGAGTTTTCACATGCTTTCAGCCCTTGACATCAAATCTTCACTGCTTAACAATTCTCAGAGCAAGCCAATTAGGGTGTAACAACATTATAATGAAATATATACAGTGATATATTCAAATGTACTTAATTCACTAGATATATGGGAGAGATAGAAGGTTTGATGAGCGATTCATTTGCATCGGAGTTTAATGTAAAAACTGACCGGGTGGTAAAATGCGAATATATATTGGAACCCAATCCCAATGGCACATGTAGAAAATGTTCTCACACAGTTTAATTTTGATGGTTTCTTGAATGTGCCTCACCCTTTACAGCAAGTTACATACACAAGTCTCTTGTGTTGACTATTGTTTTGCCTCTTTACATTCTGTTGTTGTTGCGCACCTAATAAATCAGTCTCAGAGTAATTATAATTGCTCGCTGGCTGTGCAGGCAGGGCCCTTGCAAAACCAGTAGCACATGTGTAATTAAATTAGGTTTAATTATGTTATTTATCAGATAAACAATTTGTCATCATGTATAAAAGCATACTGAGCTAGTTTTCATTTTCCATTAAGCAGTAAAATGGATTATATAAGCTACCATGGTGGGTCTGATTATTACAGTGCATCCAACAGGGACATTGTACATACACGTAAAGCGATTTTTGACGCTGGAACAATTTACTGCTCAGCCTGAATGTTATAGTTGTCTATAGGCTTTTTTCACAACAGACACTCTGGCTTGTCACTGCAGTATAAGCACAGTTACCAGTAAGATTAATGAAGCCTTACTGAGCTTGACATGCAAAACCACTGGTATGATCCTTTGACAGTGGATCTTACTGCTGTGACACATCTGCTGGTCACCAGGGAGATTTCTTGTACTGTTTTTATTGTGTTGTATTTATAGATATTCTTACATGTAGCACTCGGTGATGTAGACTACACCTTTGTTCTTAATGGTTGTTATGCATGATCACTTTTCTGATTTATACAAGTTAATCATCTTTACACATATTGTTTTCAACCAGTGCGCTCTACAGTAAATAAGCTAAGACAGAGCAGCATTCATTTACAGGATGTCACAGTTGCCTCCATGATTATTTAGCTGCATTCTCAAATGGATTTGCTTGTTTTTCAGTTTTTATTTTACTGTTGTTTTTCTTTATTTGCTTATTTTTAGCTTGTTTCTCATTTTTTCTGCTGCAGTAGCTCCCATCCCCACAGAGTTCCTTGTAAGTTTCATGTCATTTATTTAGTTTGTATACCAATTTAATACTAATCCCAGATATTACTGCATAATGCCTCCCACACTGTATCATAGCAAATAAAAGAGCAGCATTTCTGGTAAGTGCTTGTGTGCTGTAATTCTCACCGTAATCCTCTCCTCTGAGTATTTCAGGGGCGATGTAATTGGGGGTGCCACAGAAAGTGCTTGTTGTATCGCCTGGTCTCAAGCCCTCCTACAGAAACAATAAGATCATCAGCTGTGAGATCATCTCAGAGGGCTGTAAACCGACACTTACGCAGCTTTGCAGGTGCTTTTATCCAAAGTGCATTGTGGTATCATTAGAGCCTCAATTTTTCATACACACTAAACTGCAAACCGCACCTTGCACATGCCGTAATCTGTGAGTTTAATGTGTCCCTCGGAGTCCAGCAACACGTTGTCAAGCTTCAGATCTCTGTAGATGATTCCCCGCTCGTGGAGGTAGTTGAGCGCCAGACTGATCTCTGCTGAGTAGAATCTGAAAGAGAGATTCAGGTTCATTTAAAATCACATATGACTACACAAAGACACAAAATGACATCAATCTTATTCTGTTTAATGAGACAAAAAGTCTGACTCTACCTGGCGTGTTCTTCTGGGAGTTTCCTTTGTCTCTGCATGTGGAACATGAGATCTCCACCATTCACATATTCAATAACAAAGAACAGTCTGTAAAAAGAAACAAATGATGTAGTTTATTTTTCAACTTAAATACATAATTCACAATTTTCTCTTTAAAAAGGACCTGAAAATCTACTCTTTCCTTTAGCTTCTTACCAACTGTGATGAACACACACAGTTACAATACATTTGGCTGTTTCACCTGCTGGCTGCACACACCAAGCCATCCAACCAGCTAGCATGATCAGCCAAGGCAAAAGGAGGCTTGGGCAATTGCAAGATTATCATTCAACACAATATTGGTTGGCCAAAAATAATGGTCCTCACATGTCCATGTTAACAGAAATATATTCAAGTACTCAAGGCCTGTTGTGAATAGTGCCCTATATTTGGTGTCTTTCTCTTTTCTCCTGCTTGCTCTATGATTCACCACATTGTTATAGCGTATCAAAAAAAGTAACAAGCTGCTCAGCTTTGCCTCCATTTTATCGCAGTGGTACTCAGGATATTGCAGTGAAAAAAATCCCCTATGATCAAGAAGGAGTTTCCAAAACGTGTGAAAAGATTACCTAATTTTCTTAAGTTTGATACAGTTTAGTACTTCCTTAATCCAAATGAGATTATTTTGAGGTTGTGAAAGGGTAATGTCACATTGTAGACTGCAGAAGTAACCGTGTGACTCCATCAGGAGAGACGCTCTCACCTGCTTTCTGTCTGAAAACACGAGTGAAGGCCGACCAGGAAGGGATGATTAGAGGCCTGCTCGAAAACGTGCTTTTCTGTTTGGACCCAGTCGATGTCCTGGAAGAGAAACACACAGAGACACACCCCAAGTGTAAGTCAGAGATCATTCTGACATAGTATCCTTGAACTTATAAAAGCTGAATAAGCACAGTGCTTGATCGACCATCCTGTGTAGATGGAGACCAGGGTGGGCAGCGGCAGGATAAAGGGCTGAGCCAGTAGAAGCAGAAGCAGGTCCCTATTGATGGCTGGATGATAATATGTCTGGACACGGATGCAGCTCGCGCTGACAGGGCATGGACACCAGAACACTTCACCATTGATCGAAAGGCACTTGTCAGTTTGTCAATCACACTAAGTGCGTCTAATCAAGGCTAACTACTCCTACTGCCTCTGGCTGTGCTGCTACATGTGTACGCTCAGATCAATTTCTGATGACATGATGGTTTATCTACACCTTCTTAAAAAGACTGATGGCTTGAAAGAGGTCCGTCAACTTAACTCAAAGTGTTTCAGACAAGATACACAAGATAGATGTTCAGTCACATGAGACAAATGTTCATGGTGCTATGAGTAAAGGCTTCCACTGACTGTGCTAATTGCATTAATTATGACTGTGCTAATTGCATTAATTATACATGGTAGCGACAGAAGACTGATGACTTCACTATTGACTAACCCTCTCACATCTCAGTAGATAGTAGGGCTGTAACGGTTCCTGTATTTGCACTAAACAGTCACAGTAAGGGGGTCACGGTCTGCTGAACATAGCTGCACACAGAATACACTGTATATGGAGTGATGTGGAACCAAAGTTCACAAATGCGAGTTCCACCTGGAAACTTTCAGCCCTTTGCTGTTATCAACATATGCTGAGATTAATACAACAAGCAGACTGGTGTGCGAGTCAGTCACAGTACAGTGAGCACAAATTAAACACAATAGTTGGAAGACCCGCCTGCAGGTTCCAAGTCAGCAGCAGAGGGAGAATTGTGTGTACAATGAGGACGGTGTGTGTGCTGCTCAACCGTTGTATCTGTGGTTGTAGGGGATGTAAATGGAAACACGTCCAACATGCTGAGGTACTGCATCACCAAGATGTGTTGATCACCAGGATTATTAATGTTTGGGTGCTTTAGGTGTTTAAATATAGCCACGGTGGACCTGATTGGAACACTCTTCCTAATGTACAAGTTTTATATTTTCTATTTTATATAAATTTAATTTAAATTTATTTTCAATTTTATATCGTAAAAGATGCTTTCAGCTTTATAGCCTGTTGTGACCTGCTGCCTTTTGGCCTTTTGTTCAGTGTATCACCGAAATGCCTGAAGTGAAATGTCTGGTGTACCAAAGTTGCCAGTGGGCAAAATGCTACCGTCCCCAGCATGAGGATTTTGCACTACTGACTGCTCTAAATAAAGAAACATATCCTTATACATTCTTTTTTTTTTTCCATAGTACCAAACTCACACCAAACCATGACTCAAAAGCCAGGGTATGAACCAAACTGTGACTTTTGCGCACCATCACAGGTGAGGTGTTGTGTTATTGTTTCACTGGACTTATTAAAGAGACAGTTTCACTTTTAAAATAGTGTACTTTTTTTCCGTATGCACCTTTAAACCTCTCAAAAGAAGATGGTTGGTCCAACTAAGTTACAAGTTGTAACGTATTAAGTCACTTGTTTGACTATTAACAAATAAGTAACATTATATGAAACATCTAAAGCTGAAGCGATTAGTTCATTAATTGATAAGTTGATCAACTTTATCCAATACTTTCATAATTGATTAATTGCTTAAACTGTTTTTAAAGAAAAAATACCAATGATTATCTTATTCCAGCCTCAGTAGCGTGAGGATTTTCTGCTTTTCTCTATTTTAAGTCATTGTAAATTGAATAAATTTAGATTTTGGACTGTTGGTCAGACAAAATAAGATATTTAAAGATGTTTTTCACTACATTTTATAAAATTAACACTTGAACAATTGAGAAAACAATGAATTAATAATCAGTAATGAAAATAATTGTTAGTTGCAGCTCTGGAAACACCCTCATCATGTCCTATTTTCATTCGCGTAAACTGACAGGCATGGAAACAGTTCAAATGGTAATTTTGTAGGTTATGGTGACAAATGTCTTCAAACCTCAGCACTGGGGACGACTGCTGGGCTGATTTTTGTCTTTGATCTTGAGCCAAATCATGCTTAATTCAGTCTTTAACACACATTCACATTGCATGTGCGGATACAACACAAATGCAGAAAGCGTCATTCACAGTAAGTGGTAACAAAACAAAATTGCTGATGGGTTTTGAGGGCGTTTTATCGACTGTGTCTATCGAATCCACTTCCACATCTGGTTTTTAAATCAGAATCCTTATGAAACCCTTATCAGATGTTTTTGATAGCTTGTTTAGTGGGGAATGAAGACATCTTAGTTTAAAAAAAAAAGTGCCGTTTTTACTTAACTTTTTCACCACATAATTATTTTGTCACTGCTCTGTGACATTCATTAGCCCTGTCCTGAAACATTTTTCATTTTGCTGCTATTCAGTTATATCCAACAAATACTGCATTTCACAGTTGCTTTGTCGACTTTGTTTGTATTCACACTTTGGAACGGTTAAGTCATAATACATCAGTGGTTTAAGTTATTGTTTAAGGCTTTCCGCCATGTTCAGTAAGTCAGTCTTGTTAACAACTGTGTGACTGAATTAGCATGTGCTTGTATGCCTCACCAGCTTTTTTTTCTTTGCAGAAGCCTGTAGTGTGAGAGAAAGGCAAAAGAGAATATCTAAGAGAGACTGTGAAGGAGAGATTCGATGAGGGATTTGTTTGCTGCGGAGCTGGAACCAAAATGGAAATGGCTGTTGATACCGCTAACCCTAAGTCTAACCCTATAAAGGATATCACTTTAAAGGGGACCTATTACGTTTATTTTCAAGTTCTTACTTATATTTTGGGTTTCTACTAAAACATGTTGACATGCTTTAAAGGTCCAGTGTGTGGGATTTAAGAGGATTTATTGGCAGAAATGGAATATACTGTGTTTTCTCAGGTGTATGATCACCTGAAAATAAGAATCGTTGTGATTTCATTACCGTAGAATAAGCCGTTTATATCTACACCATCACATTTCTACATTAGCCCAGGGCATACAAGCCAAACACTGGCTCTGAATAGGACCATTCGCATTTTCCCATCAGCCACTGTAGTTAGCTGCCCCTCCATAACGAGAGCGTTAAAAAAACACAGATTTTTACCATGAAACTGCTTAATTCAGTGTTTTTACCGGTTTAAATCACCAGGTCTGTTTGTTTTGGAGAGGAAGAGACCTCAGATGTTTATTCTGCTCGTGGTAAAAATCTGCTGAACATCTGGATCTTAAGTTACCAGAGAAAAACGTGAGCACAAACTGGCAGGTGCTAGGCTAGCTGCTTGTCTCCAACATGCCAAACAGCTTCAAGGAAACACTGATTTGTACCATGAAGCTGCCTTATTCAGTGTTTTTACTGGTATATATCACTGGGTCTATTTGTTTTGGAGAGGAAGAGACCTCTGCAGATAGTTCGGCTCACTTTAAAAAAAAACCTGAACAAAGAACACAAGATATATGATAGAAAATAAGGAAAAGTATAATAGGTCCCCTTTAATCAAAGCCCACCAACTCTCTGAGTCCATGCAAAGGCTGCCCAACAACTGTCATGCTGGCAACATTTTGACTTCGATGGTGTGTCTCACACCAGCGTTGTTTACCTCATCGTCATTGACCAGCTCTTTCTTCACCACCTTCATGGCGTAGATGCGCTCTGTCTTTTTCAGCTGCACCAACAGCACCTTAGCGTAGCTGCCCCTGCCGATCACCCTGAGCAGATCGAAGTCTGCCAGACCCAGGCTGGAAGGCGATTTCCCTGTGTCTCCACTGCTTCCTGCCTGAGGAGCAGGTTTCAGAGTGAGAGGGCAAGCATTAGAGACCGTTTTACAAATGGTGAACAACATAATGTGATAAACACAAAGTTAATTTGTCATGCAACTTTCAGTACATCAACATTTTTTTTCAATCATTGATGGAACTGGTGATTTGGTTTGTGCACAAGAGTGATTTCCTTAGGGCGGTTTGTATATGAGGTTAAAACTGCACCACTTCTTGAAGGTAAATCTCAGTAATGACTTTCTTGACTGTATTAAACACCATCACCCCGCCTCCATCAGATTAAGCACATGCTGTATTAGTCCCACTGTTCCGTAAACCTGATTACCACCTTCACCATTTCCTCGCCTATCTTCCTCTCGCCTCTCTCCCTCCTGTAATCTGTTCTGTAGTGAGCCGTTCCCACTACCTATCCATCTAACTCCCCTTCACGTCACAACCCCCATCCCCAGAGTCAGACATGCAACCACAGATAAGATCATTTGGCTTGCCCTCTTTTATCTCCGTCTACCTGTGTCCAACTCGATCCATTTTTTATCCATCTTCAGCTCCCTGCTCTGTCCAACAACCCCCCACCTCCTGCCTACAACCCTGCCCATTAATCAGCCTCGGGTGTTAAGAGCTGTGATAAAAGGTTACTTTATTAGCTCCACCAAAGGAAATCAATACCCACAGCACTGCGAGGGTGCCGACGTCTGCATGCGCTCTATATCACACATGCACAGCAGGTGGAAGAAGGATCACCCGAACGCGCACGATGGCAAAATAAGCAGAAAAGAAAAAACATTACAGGTGATTTTTTTTTTTCTTTCTCTCACAAAAACAGCACTGATTTCTCTTCTAAATATACATACACACACACACACATATCCATAAAGACAACATGACAGATTGACAGACTATGAGTCACACATCAACAGTGTTTGAAAAGATTTTCTCTCTCACCTCTCTCTCGTTTCCATCGTAAGTCAAGCTTTCTCTGGAGCCTTTCTTCTGAGGGCCTGAAAGAGAGGAGGAAAGTGACAGACAGACAGAAGGAGAGGGGGAGGCAGGAGAGGAAAAATAACGTAGGAGAGATGAGAGGAGAAGGAGAGAAAGTAGGTGAGAGACAGTCACACGCTTTGTTCACAGCCCTGCAGTCGTTTC
>JAPZEB010000004.1:22839905-22850221 GCA_029783705.1 Chaetodon striatus
GTCGTTTCTCTCTGCTCGGTTGGAGAAGAAAACACCAGTTTGTATCCACTTGTTTAGCAATGCAACAAAACTGGAGTGTTTCAACTTTATTTTGTACTTGTGATCACTTAAGTCATAATAATCAACAAAAATCCATTTCAAAACAGGCTTAAACAAACACAACTGTGTCTCTCAACTCCCCAGGTGGCCTGTGAGCATCTATGGTGGATAGAGGTTTAACTGCCTCACTTACAACAGCAACAACGATCCTAAGCCCTCTCATTCCAGTCAGCCTCTCAGCCACCTGACCGGACTTAAGTCTGATGCTGTAGGTAAACCCCAGATGCAGCTGACCCAACTTGTAGTCTGGGTGGTCGCTGATATGCTAATGCAAACAGGCGCCTGAGCTTAGTCTGGTGATATTCTGCATTTCTCTTGAAGTCAATAAATCCCATTAGAAAACATGAACCCAATTCTGAATTGATCACACTGACAAGTCTGTGCATCCAAAGCCTGATATGTCTTGTATGCGTCTCCATCACAGAGCTCCAGTGCTGTCCAAAAACCATTAAAACACATCAATAAACGAAACTGTTGTACAGGGGGAAATGCACTATAGTTTATTTATTTCTGTTTAAGTAACATTTACTAAAAAGTACTTTTTTGCCTTTACCAAACAGCAGTCAGTGAGGAGATAGACAGGAAACATGGGTAGATTGAAGGAACAACATTCGACAAAGGTCCACAGCTGAAATTGAGCCCGAAACATTGCAGTTATTTGATGTATGTCTACCAGGATGCTTCTGTCTCAGCCTTTTTTTTGTGATCTATTTTTAAAGATTTACATCTTCCAAACAAATGAAGCAGAAAGTCATAAAGTATTGGGAGACGGACTAACATACCATTGGTTTTGGTCTCTTATAGGATAACAAAAATAAAAGACATTGGTAGCCTTATCTTTTAAAAATGGTGGACAAAAGCAGCAGGCTGTGAGTCAACTAAAGTCAAAAGAATGGCAAAGAGATTCAGAGGTGAGAGAGGTCATTTAAAAGCTTTAAAGCACCCTGGGTAGAAAACATTAGAACTTGCATGGATGTTTCAGAAACGCTTATATATTAAAAGAAACCTGTGATTTGATGAATAGTTTGTGGCAAAAGGCAGTTTGTCTCCTGTGTGTTTTTTCTTTATTTATGCAGCTCCTGTGGCTCTGACAAAACATTATATGGAAATAAATAACGGTTAATTTTTTAACATTTTAATTTTTATCCATCATTGCTGCAGGTCTAAAGTGATTCTTACATTCTCCAGTTGTAAAAAAGCGTAGCCTATAGACTTACTAAAGAAATGTTTCTACAGTTTTTCAACTAAAATGTGCATCATACATCAACAGCCTGGTGCCTTTTCCTCTGAATCTTGCCAAACCTCAATACGGTGGCTAGTCTTTGTCTCGCTTGCTAGGGGTAGAAATCCAAAAAAAGGAAAAGTCTCAGGGGAAAATAGAGAATGTAATAGTGTGTCAACAGATTCGTCTGCTTTTACCGCTAATTATGAAAAGTTAAAGTTACAAATAATCTGCAGAGTGGCCACCTTGTAGTAAAGCATATTAATTAAGGCTCATTTAGACCCATTAATAATGCTGATGAGCTAATTTAGACTAGGCTGTTACCTTTATTGTAAGGCTCAAATATATTTTGTGGCTCCAGACAGATTTTAAAAAAATATTTTGGTCATAAATGGCTCTTCGTAGTGAGGTTGTCGACCCCTGTCCTAAACTATCTTATTTTGTACAAGGAAAACGCTTAAAAATTTTTAAGCTGCAACCAGCAGCTCTACAGCTCCCTCTGTCGGTGAAAATTCACTCTTTGGCAGCCACTGTTTTTGCCCAAGGAGGCTGAAATTTGGCATGGAGGTCAAGCATGTGTGTGTGTGCTCACGTGTAAAGGTGTGTGTTAATGGCAATCAGCTAAAAGGAGACGTGGCAACGGGCGTTGCCTATGGCAAAAAGGGACATAACTTTCAAATGGGTTCACAGACTTGCATAAGATTTTGTGGAAAGATTGGTCATGAGCCAAAGGACAGCTGATGAACTGCTCATGCCAACTGGCAAAAAGGGGAAACATGCTCATGCATGCACATATGTCGCTACAGCTATTGCAAATTCCCGCTTGTTGACTTCTGATTATCATTTGTAAACACTTTTATGTGTGTGCATGTGTGTGTGTGAGTGTGTGTTTTTACCTGGCTGTTCAGTTTGGTCTATTTGACTCGATGGTGGGCCAGGCATTATTGGTTCCTAGGCAACAACATTTGTCATAGTATAATCAGCATTGAAAAACAAAAATACACTCTTTAAAGTGAATGTATGAGTCATGGATGGTAACAATCCACTTTACGCCATCAAACTAATGAGTATGACGTCTGTCACAGCCCTCACCTGGATCATCGGTCTGCCACACTCCACTGTGACCAGTTTATGGCACTTCTTGTGCACCAGCAGTTTGCAGTTGATGCATTTGTAGCCTTGTCTTCCCAGACCCCAGATACGGTCTGTACAGATGGCACAGTGGGCTCGCTGCTCAGGAAGGCGAGAGAAAAGAGAAAAATCATCACCACAAACTCACAAGCACACTTTATATTTATGGAGATGCTACAGAGGCAGTGTGATGGCTTCTGGCTGGTCTCAATCAAATCCTTCTGTGTCACCACCATCCCTTTTACTCCATCAATCAATACAAAAAAATATTATTTTAGGCCTTCGGATGTGCCATTCTCATTTAATTATACCTACAGTACTTAAGCTTTGAAATGTGCATTGCGTTTTGGTTTAACATATAATACAGCAGATATTTCCCTCATTATAAAACTCAGTTATGATAATGTAAAAAAGAAATACAGCAGTACAGAGTGAAGGGCCTCAGAGCGCATAATGCTATAAAACAAAATTTAGTGTCATGTCTCACCCTGTTAAAGCGCTTGGCCTGAAAGGCGTGACCACTGGCATAGTAAAGCTTCCTCCAGCGTCGGGCTCCACGCCGATATATAGACTCTGTGAAAAGATGAAAAAGAGGGCTGAGTCCCGCTTTACCTGTGTTGTGTGCATTTGTGTACTAGTGTGCAAAAAAACGGACAACTTTGAGACCCTAAGAAACCTCAATTTTCCACCTGAACAATCATTTTCTCACACATTAGGAAATCATATCATTATCCTGCTGCTGAGCTAAACTAAAGCCGGTATCACAGATTGAAGTGTTGATGTTTGGAGTCATGTTTGGAATCATCACCATCACCTAATCAAACAATACTTCATTTTATAGGTTTTTACACAGCATAGATTTGAACAGTATGAGGCACATAAGGTTTTTGTGGCTCAACTAAGGATCGCTGAGATTTTGAGCTTATAAAATTGTTCAGAGATGATATTAAAGGTTGGAGATGTGGAGTATATCACACTAAGTCTGTCAAAAAACCCCAGGTTCTGCTGACACTTAAGTTGCAAATGCACACATTTATATTAGTTACAAAAGTGATACCTGTGACTAATGCAGGCATGTATGTGCATGTGAAAGTTCAGTGTCGCATACAGAGGGGAAACTATCTGTGAGAAAAACTTTTTTCTCACCTCACTTGATTTTTCTAGAGCTACAAATATTTTCTGCACATTCAAAAAATTCACATGCTGTTTTTTTTTTTTTAATTATTTTTTTTTAAACACATGGACAAAGGGTGATACACACCACAGGCTTTTATTTATGAACATTGTTTCGCACACTCAAGTTCTCCTGGGTAAAGGAAGTCATTTAAATGCCTCAAATTTAAAATGTTAATGATGAAACATAGGTGCCTTATAGACACTCGCTGACAAATCGAGTGAAACTAAAGAAGAAAAAGGTTTAACTCACTGTCCTCTCCCGGACATGGCATGCCAGGTTTCTCTGGTACACATGGGAAAACTGGGGAGAAAAACAAAAACAGTTACATTTAAAAGGCTGTTTCATCTAAATGAGACAAATTTGACAGTATTTATGTGAAGGTGTTTGTACGCTGCTGAGTCAAATGCATTTCATCTCATCATGACAGCAGTTAAAGGGATACGTTGTACCGTAACAACATGGGTAGTTTGTGTAAATTAAGGTAATTAAGGTATATTTCCCTAAATCTTACCAATGCCCAGATCTCCCTGCTCATTTCTCAGCTCAAATCTGCTGGATGATGCAGCTCTAATAGTAAAACTCAGAGTCAACAGTAAAACTATGCACTGCTGATCATTAACCAAGATCCTGTTACTGCATTGCCTATTTCTTGCCTAAAACATCTTCAGAAACATATTGTAGTGTACTGGTTGGCTGTAATATGAGATCATTTGTTACCAGCTAGTGCATTCTGGTAGTTGTAGTTTTTTTTAAGACACAAAAAATAAAACTGCACACTAGACTATGCTCCCATAAATATTAAATCAAGTATTTAATTTAAAAAAGATCTATTTAACCCTATTTTTTCCATCTCTTGTATGAGCCCTTGTCCAGCACCTAGTTTTTTATCATCTGGATTCTTTTGTAAACTAGTTGTGGGTTTTCTTCCTCTTAAGCAAAGCAAATGCCACAGCCCTTTCTCTTCGTCTTCTCTGGTCACGTAGCACCAATTTCAAAAGTATTTGCATCTTTCTACCGCTACTGTTTTATGAAAAGACCATCTTTCCAGCAGTGAAATACTTCTTTAAGACTACCCAGTGTTTCGCCTATATGTGGAGCATATAGAATTTTTTTTTACGAGGAGAGAGAGAGGAGAGAAGAAAAGAAAAGAGGGGGAAAGGAGAAGGCTCTGTGTTATCTCTTTAGGATCTATGTAGTATTCATATGGAGGTCAATATGCACACCTCTTGTAAAGCATATAAACAAGAAACTTTTTTTACCTGATAATGTCAGCACATCAATTTTAACAACAAGCACCAGGTAGATGGATAGACAGATCGGCCAAAAGGAAAACAGTACTGCAACTTCACGTACAGCACAGTAACGTTACAATAAATACAATAATTTGACAGGAATATTCAAGGAAACACATGTCTGTGAAATAAACATTTGGAGGATCCATCCTGATGCAAAGGCAGTCAGTATTCCACATTTACTGAACATATGTAAGCTACACAGACGGTTCCCCTGCTCATTACTGTGCACAAATGTTCTGCATGTACTTAGGCCTCAAGAGCCCTTCTGGTGCTAGCAGACAGAGAAACCTCCTAGGAGGGCACGCTTTGGGGGCGCCCAAAAAAATTCACACACACGCTTCACCTCCGCTGCTACAATTCCATCCTAGGGGAAATGGTGCTACCTGTAGCAAGCCTGTCACCTCGAGCATTTCATGATGAAATTCCCTCATTTTGTTTTTAAGGATGGTGCGAAAGTGTTTGTCTTTTCTCACTTCACGGTATCTTTCACACACACAATCTTAAAGAAGATGACGAAGAGTATTTGTGTGTGTGTGAGAGAGAGAGAGACAAAAATCCAGCTAGACTGGGGGCAGCGTGAGTCAGAGGCGAGGCGTGGGCTACAGCCGACAAGCTCGTTAACGAGCAGACCTGGCAACCCCCCGCGGCACCGTCACATCCTCTCCTCCACCCCCCTTCCTCCGTTTATCCTCTGCCGTCTTGCTGGCATCCACTGTACTCTTGACCCCTCACCTCTGATTTGATTAAAACTTTACATAAACCACACAGCGCCCGTCCCCTCTACCCCCAGGTTACATGCTTAAATACACACAGAGCCTGTCAATCAAATGTTCCATATCGCTCCACATATATGCCCCACTGCACCCCACTCCCCACCCTGCGTCTGAGTTAGGCCTGACCTCCAGACTCATGAAGTTGTACAACTATTTGTCAAGACGGCTAAGCTTAGACAAGGATGTGAAGTAGCTCAAGGGCCCACAGATAGACGTCAACAGCGGATGTTATGCTGTTTTTACAGGTCAGTGCGGCATTAACCGTATGTTTGATGCTTTTTTGTTATGTACAGTATCTGGCCATCTGTTTCCAGATTTAAACAGACGCATGGATGCACAGAGAGAACTTAAAAAAGGACAAGAACTTAAAGACAAACAACATAAGGTTGTCATCAAACCCGGAGATTTTAAGATGGGTGAAAAACCAAACCTAAATATGTACTCTACATTTTTGTGGCCAGACACAATGCCAGAAAAAGCCAAGAAAAAAAAAATCCCATTCAAACCATTTCCAGTCAAATAAACAGTTCCAGAAATAATCAAATCTAAATGTCTTTTTGCACTATTGTTGGACTGTGCTGATTAGGTTTCCTACATAGTACCGGGAGTCTGTACCACAAGGTGAGATTAGTGTATTACCATCCATCCTCAGGTTTAGCTCAAGGTTTTCAGTGCAATGAAGCTGAAGATCACCATGGTAACCCATGCTGTACGACTAACCTGCTGCGAGTTTAAATTATTTTAGGCTTTTCCAAGATTGAGATATGACTTTCTATATCACTTTAAAACTCCATCACCTCCATCACTCCCAAACTGGTCATTTTAAAATACATAGAGAAACACTACATTACACCTGAAATAATGTAAATTCTAAATATTTTCTGGTTCTGTTTTCTTCTATTTTCTGTATGCCAAATAGGTATTTTTTGTATGCATCTTTTCAATCCATCAACCAATAAAAACTGCACATTGAGTCCAAAGCCTTTTATTGTTCTATTCATTGCAAAAATTCTCAATATGAGACGAAATGAAAAGACATTTTCTCCCTTGCTTCTCTCCACTTGAATTACCTCCCTGGCTGTCACCACTCTCTGCCCAAGTGTTGCTTTTGGCACTGTGTCTATCTGAAGGGGCTAAACTTTCCTGTTTTCATCCTCTATTTCATCCTCCTCGTCATCATCAACCCCCTGAATGTTACTAGCTGACCTGTTAAAAGTAGGCTGTCAGAGTTATGATATGATGCTGTGCGTCCTGTTCCTGTCTCTTGTTGCGAATGTAGCTATGTGCCCCGGTGGTAACTCCACATTTTCTTTACTGCATCTTGGTCAAACAACTCTCTAAAGGCTTTTGATGGACGTGAAAAAGCTGAGAAAAACCTGTTCTGAAAATTTGATGACGGAAAAAAAGTGAAGTCGGTGTGTATGATTGACACGACCTAAGGTTGTATTTATTTTTAAATGTGTGACAATTTCAGAAAAAACATGGACTTGTTGTGCAAAAGGTCTTAAAGCAGCCATATTTTTATAACGTCTCAGAAAATTGGATATCTATGATAGAAACTTTTTACCTATATCATAAAATGACTTACAGCTTTGTACTTAAGTACAAATTAAAAGGTGAACTCCACGTTTCACTGTGCCCAAGCAATATGTTGAATTTAATCTAAAACAATGTGAAGATTAAATGTATTTGACTTTGAAAGGAGATGTTTTACATTACATGAAAAATTTAGCATCAACAGTTTGATAACAGCAGCAGAGACTAATTACTAATACAAGCAGGGGGTTCACTACTTAACAGTCTTGTTTTGTTCTTGCTCAAACTGGATGGTCTGTGTTGGCAATGCTGCCAACCTGACGGGTCATAAAAAGCTCAACAGAGAGATGAGTTGACTATTTGTAGAGCAGGAAGTTAGAAGGTAACAGGCTTCTAATCTGGACCTCTCACTGACCAAAGACCTGGTGTGAATCAACACCTTACTGTGTACAGGAACACAGGAACATCTTGTGAGTTAAATCCTGAAAGTGTTTATGGTATGTTTTAAAACAGCCTGTGTGAAAAGTGGTATGGCTCACCGTGGATAATAAGCTCCGAGTCTTTGTTGACTTCGTAGAGACGCAGTGCTTCTTCCAGCTCCAGCTGCGATGACACGGTGCAGGGGTCACCTAGCAGCAGAAGAGACAAGATGTCATTTACCATGTTAAAAAAAGAAACCAGGCTACTGGGAGAAATCACGTTGGAAAGACGAGAATTTTTTTAAAATCCTTTGACCTTGGTCCTACGTTTACCAATTACTAGAATTTCTCCGCTTTGATAGTTTAGTACTGAGACACTGCAGCTTGAAGACAATATCTTAATGTTAGAGCATCTGGAAGGACAGCACGGTAAAAAGAGAGGCTTAGCAGAGAGAGCGTTGACAGTTTTTTTACTTATTGTGTGAGCAAGAAAATGTGTCTGAATTTACATATAATTCATTGTTTAGCTATGGAAACTGACTTACACCCTTTTTCTACCGAAATTAGCGCATGTATGCAGGTTTTTAAACAAGAGAGAAACCATGCAAAATAGGTGATAGACTGCTTTCCGATTGCTAGTAGACCAGAGCCATGTGTATGACTGTGCAGTAGATGTACGTCTTTATTACTGGTGTTTAACGTTCAACATAACAAACGCATCAGAAAACAGGTTAGTAACAAGTAAAGCAGCATGGCGGCAGTGAAAATGTTAAGGTGGTAACTTCTTTTTTATATCTCTTATTCAGCCTCTCTCTCAAACTCAGTGCCAACTAGATTTTGAACGATATTTGAGTGCTGCTTGGACAGAGATGGATGGTATTTTGTGGGGCTTAAATTGGTGCGTCCACCTGGGTGTCAAATTTCCATCACTGCAGATCGAAGTCACCTGAAGCTGGAGCCGATAAATACCCGTGACTACTGCCAAGTCATTTGTCCTAGGAGCAAATGCCAGGTCTTTTAGTATTACTCGGATTTTGGTCGGATGATTATCTGAGATACAAGTAGGGTTGTAACAATTAGTTGATCAAACGATTGGCTGATCGTCAGACAACTGATCTGCAACTACTTTAATAATAATGTAAAGGTTTCATGGTAACCATTTGCTAGTTTCACCTACTCAAATGTGAGGATTTAATGCTTTTCTTTGTCATACATGATAGCAAACGAAAAATCTTTGGGTTTTAGAGAGTATGTTGGACAAAACAAGAAATTTAAAGACGTCACCTTGGACTCTTCACTTTTCAAGAAAACAATTGCCATTTATTTGAAGATGATTAAGTTGTACCCCTAGGTACAAGGACACACTGCTACAGGTAAAAAAAAAACCCAACTTTGCTTTCATTCCTCTACACTTGTGCCACATTGACACATGACCTGTCTTGTGTTTTTGTCAGAGTAGCTAACAATCAAAGACATTTTGTACTCCTCATTCGGGGGTTGTATTTGTGCTCACTTTTAGCACTTCATTTTTTCTCACTTTCCTGAATTTTTAACAGCTCCTGTGCTTTTTATATTTGTATCATGAAGTTTTTTTCTTTCACATGCATACATGTAAAAAAAACCCTGTTAGAGATCAGGTAAAGGGAGCAAGGTTTCTCATTTGACTTTTAAGAGATCAGGCAATAGGAGGAAATCGACAATGGCCATGCTACTTTTAATTGCACAGAACAACAAGACAAAGTAGAGATAATGAAGTGACACAGTACTGGAGTTACGAGAGCTAACAGATGTCAGTGTAAAAGGTGAGTCATACAATAGCGCAGCATGGCATTTAAAAAAATATGTTCTACTATTGTAGGTGTGATATGAATTGTAATCAATGAACTTTCAGTAAACACTGAATTAAGTGTGTGAGAACACACTGATGCAGTCGATGCTGCCATTTAAAATAGTTCCTTTTAATTGTACAGGCCTATTTGCCCAGTGATCAATCTATGTCAATAATTAAAATACCACTCAGATGCAGATCTAATTATTTCCTTATCACTGACAGAGTCGGGTGTTGGCGTGACACTCTCAGAGAGGCAGTGTGAGCCGGCACAGAGGCCACTGACTCTATTCTTAGTGCCCTATCTAACTAATCACCACTACAACCGCTGACTTTATAAATAGCTTGTGAACAGAAACTATGACACACAGTGTGTGTTTAAAAATTTATTGCTGGGGGTTGACGGGGAACTAGAACTGGTGGGTGGACTGGTGGGTGGACTGAGATTACCATCACGTCTGGTCTTTGCTGAAAAGTTTTGGTTTCAGGAAGTATCATTAAGATTGTGAGTGCTTGAGTCCATGTATGGTACAGAGAAAATACAAACAGGAACAGAGACTAATTAGTTACTGAACACTTTAACTAGAAATACTGCCTCGCTGTTTTATGCCTCCGCGCACCAGTCAAATTTCTCTCACAGTTTACATCTATGTCTGTCAAAACATGGATGCTTCACACACATCCTTAGCCCGGCAGCACAGAGGATCTATACAATCAGCACAGTTTCAAGGTGGGCACCAAAGATTAGTGTCTCGAATAACTGGATATAAAATCTCATCATTTTATCATTATATACTATTAGCCATTTGTGTGAAATTTTGTCATAATTAGCGTAT
>JAPZEB010000004.1:22871134-22894468 GCA_029783705.1 Chaetodon striatus
ATTTACAAACGTCTCTTTCACAATCTAAGTCTATGGCAAAAAGTCTTTTTGGGCCCTGTGGCATTACCTGATGGATTCAAACGGTGTAATTCTACATTTGGGCACTATGTATAAGTGGCATCACAGCTCAGCGCTACTCCTGGGGGCTTGGTTGCCAAGTGAAGTTATAGGCCATAGAGATGTCTGCCTTCTCTGAAATATAATAGAACTAGATGGCACTCTGCTTGTGGTGCTCAAAATGCCAAAAAAGACTTTTGAAAAACTCAACAGCAATGTCTCTCTAGCAATTATGACCTGGTCACTCAAGATAATCCAGACTTTTTTATGAGCAGTTTCATGTAGGAACTATTGCTTTTCTACTGAACTACACCTGCCAACCATATAACAGAACAAAGTGAGCATCTACTCACGGATGAGATGCTCATGCTCATGCTTGTGATAATGCAAGATGTAAACTTTAACGGTGTCCTCCTCGGCTGAGCTGTAATGTTAGCTAGCTCGGTGCTAGGTGAGCTAGCAGCTCTTTTCTACGTGGTGATACGGTTGGCAGATGTAGTTTGGTAGACAGAAAATGAAACTGCTTACAACAAGGTCTGAGACATTGCTGTTGAGTTTCCAAATGTTTTTTTGGCACTTTGAGCTCCACAAGCTGAGTGCCGTCTAGTCAGCGGATATCGCCAACATTCAGCATCTTGCAACAAAACAATCTAGACTGATAAACATCACTACAGATAAGACAAAAAATATGTGTTTTTGATTTTGGTGTGAACTGTCCCTTTAAGTTCTCTATTAAGTGGATTATGTTGCTGTACAAGAGACCTAACAGCCTCCATATAGTTGCCTTCAGATTGTTTCTCTGCTCCTGAAAACTAACCTAACCAAAACCAGGCTCATCTGGAGGGATACGTATCCATGGTAACTTAGGACAGACTTATTTAAACTTCCTCTACGAAACTTAGCTTCCTGAAAATAAACTGGATTTACCGGTAGAAATCTGGTTTAACTGGTATTCTCATATTAGGAAACACCGCTCAGTTCTCTTATCTTTCATGCCTCTTAGCAGTGATGGGCTCATCCTCCGTCATATCCAGTCGCTCAGTGATCAGGTCACCAGTGGTGGAAGAGCCCTCCCAGCTCACCAGCAACAGCAGCAACCCTCCTCCTCCATCTCCTCCTCTACCTCCCCCCATCCTGCCAGCAGCGGTAAGAGGCCCCAGCCAGCCTCCGTCCTCACCAGCCAGTGTCCCAGGGAGCCCTGACAGGATACTCACAACCCACGTCCTTACGCACCTCATAGAGGGCTTCGTTATCCGAGAGGGCCTGGAGCCATTCCCGGTATGAACCCTGGAGGTGCAATAATATGAGGCACTGCTGAATCACATGAATTTTACATACACTGTGTTCCTTATTATTCATGGCTAACGTTAAAAATGTTTCTGGTGCAGGGATGATTTGGAATGTAGAATAAAACATTTCCAGCAATTCAGATGATCAGTAAACGTCTAATTCTGGTGTCAGAATAAAATAATATTGGCAGATGTGGCTGAGATATTGTACCAATTCAGCTTCCATAAGCAGCCTCATTATAGTACAGTGAAATACAAAACATCTTAATTAATCGCCAACTAATTTGATCATCAATTAACTGGTTTCAGTACTTTATTAAGGAACAAAGAAGTGAAAATCCTCTGATTCCAGCTTCTTAAATGTGAATATTTTCTGGTTTCTGTATTCCTCTATGACTGAATATTTGGGTTGTGGACAAAACAAGACATTTGAGGATGTCATCTTGGACTTTAGAAACGCTGATCGATATTTTTCACATTTTTTAAAAACTTTTTTAGACCAAAAAACTAACCGATTAACTGAGAAAATAATGAACAGAATAATTGGCAGTGAAAATAGTTGTTAGTTGCAGCCATGTTGTGTAATGGCTGTTTTTCCAAGGTCAAGTTTGCAGTTCAAATCAGTGCCCTCTATTACTTTCTTTTATATTTAGACGTGTAAAAATTACCAGTTACCACACAGAGCTGATGTCTTTCCATGCTGGATGTCATGAACTCATCTGAATGCACCTTGATGCAGGTGGTGTCGTCCTCGCTGTTAGCAGACCAGCAGGCTTCACTTCCCGAATCCCAGGAGATCCAAACCAACGGGGACGCAGCAGCAGAGGACAGTCCGCTGGATGCTGACCAGTCGGATTCAACGGACTCTGAGATGGAAGACGATGGCCCTGCAGCAGATGGTGAGGTGATGTGTGTGTATGTGTGTGTGTGTATATATGCATATACATATATATATATACTGTATGTGTGACTAACAGCTGGTCGTGTGAAGTTGCAGAGCTGGCGGAGAGTGTGGCAGGTGTGCTGCAGTGCGAGTTCTGTGGGAGCCGAGGTTACGCTCACACATTCCTGCGCTCCAAACGCTTCTGCTCCATGACGTGTGTCCGAAGGTAAATAAAGCACTCGCACATCGAGATGCAGCAACACTTTAAAATCAGCGTGGTTCTCTGAAGTAATGCCAGTCCAGTACAGAGAAAAGGTTTCTCTAAATCAGTATTCTGAGAAAGCTTATCGTTATGTTGAGAGTCTAAGTCATTGTTTTTTGATACTAACTCGTTAATTTAGGACAGTTTCTCATTATGATGGCTTAACAGGATGTTTTAATCATCACAATGGCAGAAATCGGTTTCCATACAAAAGAGCATCCTTCCTTGTATGAAAAATCAGCCTCTACCACACAACACAACTAATCTGAGATTGTCGTCTGTCTGTGTGCTGGTGAGACACATCATTTGACATCTGGAACCCATTGAGTTACATTTGGGCTGCAAGAAAAAGTCTCAAGTGTATAATCACTCCCAGGTTTCCTTTTGAGTCTCCGTCCAGGATTCAAAGAGTCCAGATGCAGACTATCAGCTCAGTGCAGAGTGGCAGAAGCCTGTCTCACTGTCGGCACTCGGAGCACACAGGAAAACAAAATCTCAAAGGGCTTTTGGGCTTCAAGAATGACATCATGACCGCAGTGCCATCGCTACGCAAATGATATGACCTGCGGTGAACTGTATGAATGATAATTTAATATTCCGAGTCTCTTCCTTTAGATTTAGTGTGAGCTGCACCAAGCGTATCACTGTGCTGAGAGCGGATCGCTGGGGTCACAGGCCGATGGGCAGGAGAGGACGACCCCCCAGCAGCAGAGTCAACGGAGCCTCCAGAGAACATTTTCTGAGACAGGTCAGTTAATATCACTGACCTGATGCATGTAGCAAAACGCACAAGAGCTGCAGGGATCACTGGTCCTATGAGACAAGCTGCTCTCTGGGGAACAGCTGCATCTGACAGCAGCAAAGCGTAGAAGGAGACTCCTGCTCTGTGAACACTGAAACAACACAGGGTTTCAGAAAGAAAGATCGTCTATGGACAATTACTAATGTATATAACAGGAGTTGTCAGACCAGGCCTGATGAGATTAAAATAAAATACACAGACACACACAAGGAAAAAAAAATAGAAGAGGAACGCCTGGCAAAATAATCATAATCTTGTGTGGCAAATTTTTTCTGCTCTTTGTATCGTAGAAATCACTGGTCTACAAAAAACTTTAGTCCTTCTGGCCTTATTGATTTGCTGCAGCGTCAACCTGATTCAAAATGAATTTATATCTACAGAAGGACATTAAATATTTAACAATAAACATCTGGATGAAACAATAAAACCTAATAACAAAATGGAACAAGACAGGAAAAAAGTAGAGAGTAAGAGAAGTATAACAGAATAAAACAATAAAACAGTAAAACAAAGACAAAAATTAAAGTCTAAACAAATATTTACCAGATATGAAACCTTACTTGAAATTAGGAAAATTTGTCATGTCATTGTAAACATCCCATTACCTCATATCTGTATTTATATTTGTATATATTTTTCCTTGTGTACTGCTTTTCTTTTTTCTTTCTCTTTTCTTTGTTCTTAAATGTAAAACGTATTTTTAAAAAAAAAAAAAACCAAACAGGAAGGAAGAGAGTTAAAATGGTCAAAGTAAAAAAAACAACTAGGATGAAGTTCCAATAAAAGTGAGTGATTGAAAGACTTTAAGAAAAGTTTGATGAAGTTATATTATCCCTAAAATTAGAAATAACATTTTGTAACCTACATGGAAACAATGTAATGTTATATCAAATAAATGAATTCAGTTCAAGTGATATATTTAGGTTTAACTGAAAGGCTCATGTAGACTGAACGTGGTAATGTTCAATACTTTGCTTGATTGTTTTAATAATAATTGCTCAGAAGTGCAACAGTGGAACATTTTTATGCTCTAAAATGACAAGAATTTATAGTTTTTCCGAGTATTCACATTTCCAAAGCAGCGTTTGGATCGTAAAAAAAAATCCAGACTCATGAAAGTCATTTTGGTTTGGAAACTGTTTGAGGCACAATGACCCATCATGTACCATTAAACAAAATGCATTAAACCTTTATTTTTTTATTTTAATTTTTAATCAACAACAATACATTATATATGTATACATTGCCTTTTTTCCCAGCTGTATGTTACAGTCCAGGTTCATAATTTGTTCTACAGACAGTGGCATACAATGTATATACATAACATGTGCATGGGGGGTAATATAAAAGTAAAAGTTTGGCAGAGCCCAAGAAGATGATAAACCTCATTATATTAATAAAGCCTTGGCAGACATCATTTAGTAAAGACAGATTTTTGTAATGTTAGTGAGTTTATCATTTGTAACATCTGATGGTTACACACTTTAAGGCTGCTGTGAGTGATATATGTCAGAGGTATTTCTTATCCCTCATGTTCAGACTTTCAGGTGTAACACCCAGCAGGACAGCTGAAGGCTTGTGTTGAAAAACCTCCTTAAGGGCATCAAATACCTGCCTCCAACACTAGCTGGGATGTGTTGGGCCTATTTTAGATACTATTTCTGGTGTTTTGAAAAATCTAAATATTATTTTCCATTGAAATTCCCTCCATATGTTGGAATTAGTGACCAGATGTGCCTCAGTGCACACCACCTTCCAGGTGTCCCATGATATGACCATGTTCATCTCTGCTCCCCATCTCTGCTTCATCTGTAGGGTGTGATGGAGATTCATAGATAAAAATATTTTAACACTTCACTTATTATTTTCTCGTCTCCATTTCCTATATATTGCTGCGTATGTAGGTTTTATGAGTCCACCCCACTCATTTTGTATTGTTAGAAAAGTTCTTAGCTGCAGATATCTAAGGACATCTGTCCAGAGGAGATCAAAATCATTTTTCAGCTGTCTGAATGTCTAAAGATAATCGTTGTAAAAAAAACTGATGCAGATAAGTCAGTGCATGATCTGACCATTTAGGTGTAAAGGTCTTCATAGAGCCAATGCTGGTCAACAGATGAATCCTTTATTTTGAAAAACCTCATTAGACCATTACATTAAACACACAAAGGAACCTAAATCTTATCTGACATGGCTAAGGCTAATACCTGGTCAACCTTTACTGGAAGTAGTCTGTCTGATTCGTCTTTGTGCCCCACAGGCTCGTCGGTCGTTTGGCTCAGAGGAGACCCGGCAAAGCTCGCTGAGAGAGGACGAAGAACAGGAGGAAGAAGAGGAAGATGAGCCTCCCGTTCCCATGACAACCAGGCTCCGGAAACAGGCGGCGAGGGAGCGAGAGAGGGAGAGGGACCAGGAACGAGAGCAGGAGAGAGAGCAGGAGCAGAGGGTGACAGAAACAATCAGTGTTTCTGACGGAGAAGAAGAAGAAGAAGACGCCGGCTGTCCGTCTCAGTGGAACGTACAACAAGTGTTCTCTTATATCAACTCCCTGCCAGGTACTGCTGACACTGCTGTTCCAGTTTTATCACTGAAAATGGCTGATAAAGTTGTGCACCGTGTTTAGCTGGTATCAGAGAGAAATGTAAACTTGTTACACTCGGTGGAGAGGGCAGAGTCCAACATCTGGCCTCGGCCAAATACTGTGTATCAGTGGTGGAATGGAACTAAGTCCATTTATTCAAATACTGTACTTAAGTAGAAAACTGAGGTACTTAGCTCAGCTTAGCTTTCTTTTTAAAATATTTAGCAAGCTAGCTCTGCTGATATCTATAGGTAGTGTGTTCCATAGTTAAGGGGTGTAGTGGACAATGGCTACATCCCCGATCTTCTCCGGGAACCTTCTGAGAACCTCCAGTAAACCAGCAGCAGATGATCGCAGTGTTCTCGGAGGCAAACAAGGGAGTTATCAATGTAGCTCAATCCCAGCCCATGTAGGCTTTGTATACAAGGAGGAGGACCTTAAATTCAACTCTAAATGTAGCAGGTAGCCAGTGCAGGGTTAAAATCAAACTAGTGTACAGTTGAAACAATTATTCGTTCTGTATTAATAATTGTTTAAGAAATGAATAGTTCCATCTGTTAAAAATGTGAGGATTTTCTGCTTTTCTTTTTAGTTATTTAAATGTATTTTTATAATTGTGAAGTCTGGAGTACTGTTTTGATAAAACAAAGCTTTATGATGGTGTAGCTTCGGGTAACTGGATTATTGTGATGATATTTCCAACCATTTTAAGAGTTTTTACAGACAATTAAATTAAGAAAACAATCAGCAGATTAATTTATAATGAAAATAATCATTAGCTGCTGTTCTGCACAAAATAGTTTAAAAATTAGCTCCATCTCCACCAGCTACAACAGTACAGACCTGGTTCTATATCAATGCATCAGTAAAAATAATCTAATAATATAGTTTAATAACAGTCAAAAGTGGCCACCGAATACTTTTACTTTGATACTTTAGATGCATTTTTAAGATTGTACACTACTTACACACTTTTACCTAGGTAAGATAATAAATGACCTGTGACAGAGTATTTTTATGCAGTTGCTGAGTACTTCCTCCACCACTGCTGTTAAATGGGACAACAAAAATGCCCCCAACTATAACAATTTAAAAAAAGAAAAGTAGTACAATGTTCTCGTTCCACTGTAAAATGTGGTACCATGCAGTAAAAGTACCTCTGAGGCAAAGCAGGCAGAGTCTGAGGAAGAAGTGCAGCTCATTTTTCCAGCTATGTCAAAATACTACATATTAAAAAAGTTTATTTGCCTTTATTTTGCACCGCACGTCTACTAGTCCCAGCAACCTGACTAGTCTCCTAGTCAGGTTGAATAGTCAATGGACCTGCACTTGTACAGCGCCTTTCTAGTCATCTGACCACTCAAAGTGCTTTTACACTACGAGTCACATTCAAGGCTAACGTACAAGGTGCCACCTGCTACTCAGTTTTGAACACATTCACACACCAATGGAACAGCCATCGGGAGCAATTTGGGGTTTAGTATCTTGCTCAAGGATGCTTCAACAGACTGGAGGACGACCCGCTCTGACTCTGAGCCACAGCATAATGTGATGTGATGAAAAATGTTGTATTACTTCTACAACACATAAAACTCCATGTTTAATTTTTCCAAACCTTAGTAGGCTCTATGTTCTGCCTTTGTCTTCTCAAATCTTCTCATAAACAAGATTTTAAAATGCATTACTCTTTTCTAAAAACACGTTAGTAGGAGGCACACTTTAATTCTTTTCTTTTCTCTGTTCACTCTGTTAATTTGCAAACACTCCTTTTAAGGACACAAAGTGAGTCACCTGCTGTGCATAAAGTTAATGTCACCAGATGTTCAAAACAGCAAAGGTAGCTTTTAGTAAACTGCCTCATAAAAGCTGCAGCAGGCCCCTGTTTTTAAGAAACACATGTTGTATCTTATAAACATGATATATGTAGAACAGTAAGTAATTCTGCACATCTCTTTCATCCAGGTGGTCAGGACGTAGCGGAGGAGTTTCGCTCGCAGGAAATAGACGGACAGGCTCTGCTGCTTCTCACAGAGGAGCACCTGGTCAGCACCATGAACCTTAAACTGGGACCCGCACTCAAACTGTGTGCCCACATTAACTCTCTGAAAGACGCATAAACATGTTAACATTCCTACTCCCCATGGATGGATTTGAGTTGATCTGGACCAGGATGGAGAAAAACAGGAGAGACTTTTTGACTCTCCACCTCTGCAGAGACAACGAGGAAGCATCAAAGACAGTTAAAACAACAGTTATTTTCCTGACACCACTGCCAAGGATTTCACTCCTGAGTGAAGTCCACTCTCTGTAACAGCTGGTTTGAACTCAAAGATGAGCAGTTCTTTGAATCCTCTCTTCATTTAATTGTAGTGATTGTAGCAGTTTGACTCCAGTTATCCATTTGTTTCAAAATGGTAAAAATCTTTAAGTTCTTTATATCATTTATAAACGCAGAAAACAACTTTACATTAGGGACTGTTCATTACTTATGAGAGGGGAGGAGGTGGTGCAAAACGCGGGAGGCATTCAGATAATTCTTTAAGCACCGGAGAGGGAGTTACGTTGTTTATTTTTTTATTTTTTGACATTCTACTTTAAATGGTTGTGTTTTTTTTAATACCCTCAGAACCCCCAAACCCACAAGTGAATTTTGTAAATTTCTTTAAAATCTCACACCATTTATCAGCCAGAAATTGTGAAATATGGTTATTTATGGTGAAGAGAGAGTCATCCATTTCCCCAGGCACTCAGGGAGGCTCAAGGTAAAATATGTGTAGCTCCAGGGAGGATCATGATATTAAAAAAAACTTGGACTCTGCTCTGATAAGTAAAGTACAGTCCCTTATTACACATTAAGTTAAAGGATGCTATACAATCTCAAAGTTTACAGAACAGATTTACTATCTTACAGATGACATTTGATACTTATCATCAGCGAACTAATGATGACAAGGTTATTTATGATTTATTTATTATTGCCATAATTAATATACAAATAAAACCATTTAAGTATTGTGCACTGTGTCGTGGTTTTCTGTTACAACCGAGCTTTACAGAGTCACATGTCAGGATTTACTGTTGCTATTGGACAGCAATAAAGTGTCTTTGTTATATACTGTATGTATGTATCGTCAAGCTTCAAAAACAAAAGCAGACTTATAGGTTGTCTGTTCACTTCACTTGTTTAGTACAGAAGAAATAAGATGGTTTTCCTTTTTGACTGGTCAGTGTGAGGCTCAAACCACAAGCACCTTTTTAAACATCTCACGCAAACCTTTGATGAGCCACCACCAGAGGGCATATTCACACACAGTATCTGAGAACTACATTTTCTCTGCTGCTGCTGCTGCTGTAAAAGAGGCGACTACAAAGAGACCTACGTAAAATTGTTGTCTGGTAGAACTCATCCAGAGACATTCATGTTGCCTTTCCTATATGTGACAGCCTAACATTTACACATGTGGAATATTGTTTGGTCAATTTATAACTAAATAAATCACTACATTAGGAAAAATAACAGTCATGGAAGTATTGAGATCCCTCAATAAAAGCAGCAATACCAAAGTATATAATACTCCAGCCTTACACTGAAAATGTTAGTATGCCTATATGTACACATGTGCACATATAGTTTCTTTTAAATTTTGGTCTTAAGTTTGTTAAAATCAGTGTTAGTTAGCACTTCTCCCTTTTCACCATAATCTATCCACCTGACAGGTGTGACATCTCAACATGCTGGTTAAACAGCATCATTACTATACAGGCGTACCTTGGGATGGTCACAATAAAAGGCCACTGTAAAATGTGCAGTTTGATCAAACAACACAATGCCACAGATGTTACAAGTTTTTAGGGAGCTGCCATTGGCATGCTGACTGCGGGAATGTCCACCACAGCTGTTAGCTGTGAACTGAATGTTCATTTCACCACCATAAGTCGTCTCCAGTGTCGTTTCCATGAATTTGGCAGCACATCCAACCAACCTCACAACCACAGACCACATGTAACCACACCAGCTGTGGACCTCTACATCCAGCATCTTCACCTGCAGGATCCTCTGAGACCAGCCGCCCAAACAGCTGATGCAACAAATGGTTTGTACAGCCAGAGAACTTCTGCACAAATTGCCACAAACTGTCTCAAGGAAGCTCGTCATTATCCTCACCAGGGTCTTGACTTGACAGCAGTTTGTCACTGTAACTATCTTCTGCAGCTGTGAGGCTGGTTGGATGTGCTGCCAAATTAACACAAATGGGATTGGAGATAGTTTATAGTAGAGAAAAGATCATTCAGTGCATGGGCAACAGCTCTGGTGGGCATTCCTGCAGTCAGCATGCCAATAGCATGCACCCTAAAAACTTGTGATTGTGTTGTGATCAAACTGCACATTTCATCATAACGCACATCTGTGTAGTAATGATGCTGTTTGATCAGCATCTTGGTGTGCCACACCTGTCAGGTGGATGGATCATCTTGGAAAAGGAGAAGTGCTTACCAACATGTATTTCAACAAATTTGTGACCAAAACTTTAAGAGAACTCTATTTTGAGTACAAAAAGTCTTTAACTTAAACCTGTAAAAAATGGAAGCATGAACAAAAGTGTTGAGCGTAATATTTTGTTCAATATACATAAGTATTGGTAACAAAATGTACTTAAAAATACCCCATCATAATGTTGAAAAATAGCCTATGATAGTGTTTTATAATACAAAATCATTTTACTGTTGTAGCTGGTTGAGGTGGGGCTAATCTTCTATGCACTTTTGGGTCATTTAATCTACAACACATTGTCATAGCCTATAAACTCACCATGTTTTGTATGCAAAGTAGCTGTATCTGTAAATGGTACATGGATGTATACTTGTATGGTGCCTTTACACTACTTGTCACATTCACATTCATACACTGGTGGCCGAGGCTACCACACAAGGTGCCACCTGCTTCTCAGTTTAACATTCACACACACACCCACACACTGATGGCACAGCTTTTTGGAGCAATTGTAAATCAAGTGAATGTGATGCAGTAAAAGGTACATTTCCCTTTTGAAGTGTGGTGGAATAGAAGTATAAAGTTACTCAATGTAAGGGTAAAACAGGGGAACAAAGGATAAACAGAAGCATGCATGGTCATAAAAAGGTGAGGATAAGCTGTACTGTCACAAAAGTTCATTCCCACTCACACAATAACAACAGCACATGAATGTGACTTGATAATATTGATAACTTTGTTTATTTGAAACGAGCCCCGACAGTTCAGCTCTTTCTTACACTTTAGAGACAGATTAAAATAGATTTTGGAACACTGCTATAATCATTTAAGTGCAAACGAGTACATTTCTCTACTGAAAAAATACTACAGACTATATCACACACTTTCTATGCTATACATGGGGAATGTGTCGCCTGGATGGGAAACTTATCAGTGGAATGTTCCGAGTGTGCAGAGACGCTCACAATGAAAACAGAAACACTAACGACAGCTGCGGTATATAGATAAAAGTTTCCATGCACACTATTTGGTTTACAAGGCTACTGTGCAAAGGTTGTTGCGTTTAAGACGTTGAGCAATATCAATGTGATAGAAATGTCATTAACTTGATGACAGATGAGTGCTCGCAGAGGCAACACGGTCGATCGGTTTACAGGCACTGCAAAGACGAGTTTATACATTCGGAATCTGGTAATGCTTTTTTTAACGGGTCTATAAATTCAGATTCATTTCCAGCTAATTTCTTGGGGGGTTTCCTGGAAATAGACATGTAATTCGGGAATAACTGAGGTGCCCACTAGCTCACCTGATCGAGCAGGCGTCTTACGTACAAAGGACAAGCAAGGACACAGCTTGCTTCAGCACCATGGGTTCCAGTCCAACCCATGGCCCTTTGATGCATGTCGTCCCCCGTCTCTTGCCATGTTTCACGCTGTATCTGTCCTATTAAATAAAGGCAAAAAGCCCCAAAAAGATATCTTAAAAAAAAAGGAACTAACTGTAGCTAAAACAGTGAGTGATCAGTTAGTAACCCTGTGGAACTTTGAGACTTTCAGTCAAGAGGACAGCAGGTGGACTGGACGTTCAAAACACGTCAAAGTTAGTCAAATACAAAGAATAAAATTCCCAATAATGACTAAGTGATTAATTAACATTTACTGGGGTCTAAATGGAGTAATTTCAGTTACATAACGTTCTCCTTCTTTCCAGAAAACTTTCAAGAAATTTAGAAACCATTACGAAATCACAGACCGGTAAAATAAAGCATTACCCAGATTTTTTCTTTCTATCCTGAACGTTTACAGTTATTGCATCCTTTATAGTCGACGCTCTGTCCCAACATAAAGAGAATTTAAATGTCAGCTGCAATCAAATCTGAAACTTAACCAGATAAATAAATACCCCCAAAACCATAAGCTGTATGTTGTGAAGCTTTCTCATGTAACTGGCCAACCTAAGGCAAAAGCAACTGAGACATCTATGGCTTTTACAGCACGAGGACATTCAGATGTTATTACGTTTCTACAAAGATAACAAGGCTAAGAAAAACTGCAACAAAAAGAAAAAGCCGATACAGTTGTAAATAATTTTGTCAAATAACAGTACAAAAATGTCTAAAATTATAAATTAACTTCTGAAACACAGGAATGAGCCTTTCCTTGGGGGAATGGGTTCAACAAACTGCCTCTCTGCTTCTCGCTGGTTGTCTCAAGCATGATGTAAAAAGATTGGAGCATTTTTCCCGATGGGGAGCAGCAGCATAGCTTATGATGACAACTGACCCACTCAAACTCCACTGTGTGTGTGGGACACGTGCAGAGAAGACGGGCAGGAAGATACTTGAGAATCAAAGTGTCATTGCTGGATGTCCGCCTTCCTTAGGGCATGCTGCTGAGGCCGTCCTTCTCTGCAGACATGGACTTCACCAGCTCCTCCACCCAGCGGACCTCAGAGGCCACCTGCTCAGCCAGGACCTCGTAGCGGTTTTCCAGGCGCCCGTACTTGCGCTTGAGGATGTTGGCGGCCTGCATGGTGAGCCGGGCCTCCTCCTGGCTCTTCTTGCGCTGCGTTTGAGTGCGCTGCAGCTCCTGGCGGATGTGGCTCAGGTCGCTGGAGATGCTCTGGTTCTCCTCCTTGTACCAGCCCTCCTTCTCCTCGTATATGGACAGCAGCGCCGCCACGTCCTCCCGGCATGAGCGCTGATTGCGCTCCAGTTCCCTCAGGCCCTCCTCTGCTGCTGCAATCTCCTCGAGGACCTGGGAGAAGCGCTCAAAGTTGACATAAGTGTTGTTGGGTGGCATGCTGGAGTGGGACTTGATGGTGTACTCCTTCAGACGAGTGGTCTTCAGGCGGCGGCGCTCAGTCTTGTGGTCTCTCTCCTCCTGGCGGACATTTCGCCTCTTAATCACCTGCAGAGGGGAAAATGTAAGGGTCTGAAAAACAAATGGTGACTTTGCCTGTCATGCTAATTCTTGTTACTTATCAGCCAGCGTATACACTGACACGATACACCTACAATAAACTAACATCTGACGATACATCTGTCTCCCTCTGTTTGATAATAAAAGAAAGAATAGAGCCCATTTCTTCATGTGTATGAGCTGAAACAAGTCAAATGTATCATACAACGTTTTTTTCAAGCCTGACTGTGATTGTTAACACGACACCAGCAGATATAAATGCTATATAAAACACCCACCTTGATCCAGGGGTGTTCAAGGCTGTCATCAATTGTCATTCTCTTCCTGCAAGAGAAAAAATCTGCTAGTCAGAAAATGACACAGCACAGACGTTCATGTTTACAGTACAGTAAACATTATGAGATAATGGTCGTACTTGGGATCCTTGACCAGCAGACGGCGTATGAAGTCCTTGGCCAGCTCACTGGTGTTGCTGAAATACTCTTCGTCAAAGTCGTAGTTGACGGCTGAGATGTTTGTCAGGGTCTCCTGCTTGGTCTCACCCAGAAATGGTGACGCACCACTCAACCTACAGGAACACAAACAAAAGAATTTGGTTCATAAAACAACATCACTGTTAATTTCATGAATGAAAACTAGGACTAAATATGTTAAGTCTAAGACGAGACAATGACAAGACGGCACAGACATCGTTAGACACTAAGTGTGACTACATCAACATGCGGTATTTTATACGAAAAATACAAGACTAAAATGTAGTTAAAAAACAAATACTTCACTAAAATCTCTCTTTATTTTTGACACAAAAAGAGGAGATAAAACCCTATGTTACATTTAATTTACAACTGGAGAAAATCTGTTGTTTTATCGAAGGATCAACTGCACGCTTCTGTGCCACCTGGCAACCATTTTTAACTTTGCAACAAATTTGGAAGCTGAAAAATTGTAATAAAACATGCTATACTCTCCTACTTATGTCACACTAGTTACAAATTAATTTGTCATAATTTTTCCTTTTTTAAATTTTATTTTTATGTATTTATTTAATATGCATATATCTTTTTTTTTTTTTTTATTCTTTATTTATTCATTTATTTTATTTTATTTTTTTCTCTCATTCTTGTCTATTTGATTTCCTTTGGCTGGTCTGGCTTCCTGTTTCCTCCTGGGTAGGTGGGTGATGGGGGTGTTTCTTCGTCCTTGCTGGCTCTGTGTTTGTTTCTTGATGCTCTGTGCATCTTAACTGAATTATCAATAAAATACCTTGTTTTAAAATATTACAGACTTTTTTATCGCGTGCAGTAGCTCCACTTTCTGTGCTGCCCGTGCTATATCAGGACTACACCGACAGCACACAACGAGCACAGTTACGAGGACTCAAAGCATTAGGACCCAGGCTAGTTGTTCAATTATGTTGGTTCAAAATAAATATGTAAATCAGAACATGTTCAATATCTGGATGTATTTCTTAAATTGATACTATTGGACCGCTAGACCAGACACTTTCTGCCAAGCTGCATTCTTAGTTTTTTAATCAGATAAGGATAGGATTAAATCTTATGTGAATTAAATTTGACAAAAATGACAAAATTATTGGTTTAGATTGACCGAAATGTTCAATATGAGCAATTATAATGTGATACAAACTACAAAGAACATTTGACAGACTGAGACTACATAGCTGACAAGATAAACACTTAACAACATGAATGAGGAGTGCAGTGATTTATGTTTCTATGAATAATGTGATGTGAAGCATTACTCACAGGATGTATGTAATCACTCCGATGCTCCTGCAGAGAAGAGAAGAGCCAAACATGAATGAAACCTGTCACACAAGTTAGCATACAGCTTCAAAAAACAAACATGTTGACATCTTACCACATATCCGCCTCCAGTCCAAGTGGCTCATAGTTGACTATTTCTGGAGCTGTAAAGCACAGAGGAACCAACGCTTTAATTCAAACCAGATGTGGAGATCTTAAACACACCATCATCCACTTACAAGGTTTAGCTTACTTGCCAGCGTGGGCACACACTGACACAAGAACAGATTTTTTTATGAGTGGAACATTTTTTTTCTACTTTATTTGTGAAATGGATATTCAGGAGGGCGAAACATGATCCTACCGACAAACTCTGGTGTTCCAAAAATGTTCTTGAACTCGTTTCCTGCTTTAATCTGATGAGCAATCCCAAAATCAATCAGCTTGATCCTGGGGTTGGGGACGTTCTTATCCAGCAGCATGATATTCTCAGGCTGAAAGAGAAAACAACACAGCTAAACATTAGTGAGAGAAGGAGGTTTTGGTGTAGCAAACATATAAACTCAGAGCTAAGAATGAAAAAGCAGTTACCAGGATAACAGATGAGCTCTAAATGAACATTGTCATGGTACTAGTCTCTAATTATCTTATCATACACTGGGGCTGCAGCAGTACACCAGTTTAAAAGGTATACCGTGATAGCAACATTGACAGTTATCATACTGTGTACATTTGGTCATCTATGATATTGAAAAAAAAAAACTAAACAGAAAATCTCACCTTTATTCTAGTTATTTTCAAAGGGGAGACTTTTTCCATATAGGTACATTAACAAAATGGTTTCAGCTTTCAATTATAGTAATAAAACCTTTGTTCAACAAAAAATAACCCTTCCATTTTCATTCCTTAAGCGTCACTCTGACTGATAACATAAAGTCTGTAATACCATGATAACGTGAAACCAATAATATTTTCTGAGGAGGTTATCATACAGTGAAAACCTCATACTGTTGCAACCCTATCATTCACTGGGCCAGCAGCTCCTATGGGAAAGGTTACACTGTTTTTATGTAGCGCACAGCAGCGACATATCATGATGAATAATAATATATGCCGATAAGAATTTGAATAATATTCTAATGGGGAGTGGTATCTGCTACAAGTAGGTTGCGGATTTTGTGCTATATGCCGCTAAAGCAGCAACAGCCTACCGTAAATCAGCTGCAACTTAACACTAAGAACTGCCACAAACAAAAGCAGGTGTTACTGTACTACTGTTCAATGTGTAATACTGCTAACAGGCCTAAAGAGCTTGGCCATATAATAATATATTAAAACTGTCTCATAAGTAGTACTGCTTAGGATTTGTTTGTGAAAATATCTTTATATTCTTTTCTATTATGCCTCAATTAAGGAAGCCTCTACTGTAATGTTGTATGACACGTGCTACAGTATATAAATCAAGTTGATTTATATTTGGTAAAGCTTAAAAGGTAATTTTTTGAAAACTTGCACTACAACAATTGACTGAATTTTCTGGATTTATTAAACTGTTGCATTTGACTGAGGAAAACAATGAAAGTAACCCATCTGTTTAGTCATCATGACTAATTATTACAATTTTTTTTGTATCTTAAATGGGACCCATGATGCTCATTTGTAGGTTCACACTTGTATTTTGGATTTCTACTACACCATGTTTACATGTTTTCAGTATTCAGTGGTCAGAAACTATTTTATTTTCTTCATGTTGTCTGTGCTGATCACCTGTATTCACTCTGTCTGAAACAATCCATTCCAGTGCCTGTCTCTTTATGCCTCCATCCTAAAAAAGCCCAGTTTGCTCTGATTGGTCAGTGTTTCCAGGTCTTCCACATCTTTGTGTCCCTACAGAGTAAATGCATCTGTGGAGTTACGTTGTATAGCAGCACTTTCTACCATGAAAATCCCCAATAAAAGCTTCTTAACCAAAGGAATCTGATCCATAATCAGGGAGAAATTAACAACTTCAGCAACCAAGATTACACGTTTCCCTGACGTTCGCATGTAGCTACATTTCTTTTTATCAGTTCTTCAGTTGAGACACCGCCAGCAATGACCTCCAGAGGGATCCCACTCTCCCTGATAACGAAGCTAGAGAGTACGCACACTGTTGGATAGATGTGAGAGGACTGCACACATGGCTCGCTCTTGGCATTGACTTTGATGGCAACACATCAGTTCTGTGCTGCCTCTGAGACTTTGTAATCCTCCAGTGTGTGTAACGTTAACACTTATAGTAGCGTGCCTGAAGCAGATGACCATATAAAGAAATCCATCACAAGCCGACATCAGAGCGCCTTGAAAGCAGACTTAAAGAGTTGGAAACAGTATTCAGGACAGCCTGAAGCCTGAAGTCTCTGCTCACAGGGATTACCTTTACATACTGTTCACCTCATTATTTGAAACGTTGGCCTTTAGCCCTAAAATATCTTCATATTATTGATATAAAGACATTAAAGCAAATATCGTCAGTACCACCAAGCACCAGCCTTGTTCAGCCCTGTTCAGTCTTTCACATGGAAAAATCTCTCCACACACACAAGTGCAAGATACCTAAAGTACAACATTAACGTCTTTTTACGCCTTAACAGGAATTCTCAGTAACACGTCAACTTCGACTGTCAGCCCAGAGTCTCAAAAACAAACAGTCTTTAACCACACAGACCACTGACCTTGAGGTCAAAGTGAGCGATGCGTTTGGAGTGTAAATACTGAACGCCGTCCAGGATCTGCTTAAGAAACTGGGTGGCCTCCTCCTCCGTCAGAGATTCCTTCTCGGCCAGGAAGTCAAACAGCTCTCCTCCGGACACCAGCTCCAGTATCAGGATTACATCGGTCTTGTTTTCGAAGATGTCATGCAAGGTGATGATGTTGCTGTGCTGGATCTCCCGAAGGATGTTGACCTCGCGCTCAATCTCCTCGCGGCTCACCCCTCGCCGGCTGGAAGAGAGCCGCCGCTTCTTGATGAACTTGGCTGCGTACTCGATAGCTGTGCTCTTCTCCTTACACTTTCGAACGATGGCAAACTGTCCGCTGCAGGGAGGAGAAAACATAGGGATGTTAAAAAAAAAAAAAAAAAAAAAAGCAATAATACAGACCTGCTTGCCTCTGTGTTTTTACCAGCTTCAGATTATTATAATAATATAATGGATTTACTGGCTGCTGGTCAGAGTACATAAGATATATCAAGACATCACTTTGGGCTAAGATAACTTGTGATGGACTGAGTCAGTGCTTTCCAAGTTTTTTTGGCTCGTACCCCTTAAAATGAAGCAACTTTTACACAGGTTATGGCCTCAATGTGTGCATGCAGTTCAACTAAGAAGGGATTTCTGCTTCAGACAGTTTCATCTAATGGATTTTAAAAAGCCAGAGGTGGTGAATGTATCCAGTATTTCACATGAAAACAAGCAAAAATTTGAAAATCATGACTGTAACAAAACATACATCTTCCAAGTTATTTCTGTTTGAATCACAAAAATCTAACTTTCTTCATTTTAAGTGAAAAAAATGAATAAAAACATTAATAAATTTGGCAGTACGTTGAGAACATTTCCACCATCAAAAATCAGCTTGTTTCAGATCTTTCCTAGAAATTAGACTCTGTCTTTAAAACCAGGAGAGAAGAGAGTAGATTGGTGCACAAGAATGATGAAAAATTAAACTTAATTTGGGAAAATATTTAAAACAAGTCGATCGAAACAGGAAACGAGCTGAAGTATTCTCACTGCACTGGCAGGCTTTTTTTACTTGAAAACCTAAAGCACTCAAGTTGTAGGAATAAACAGCTCAGTAAAGAGGAGATTTTTGCAGTGGTCTTGTGACCCCTCAGATTTATCTTGGGGGCCCAATAGGGGATCCCACCCCCCTACCTAGGTTGGGAAATAGTTGGACTGAGTGATTAAGTGTTAAAATAGCTGGAATTTAAGTGGTTTAGTTCTCAAAGCAGTCAGAGACGCTTGAAAACTGGTATGTGATGTTGAAACGCTACATGTGCAACACAGGACAGGCTACAGATAATGGAAATGTATTTAATCTATAGTTTTGTTTTATAGAATCTGATTTAAAGGGAAATGAATATGTGACATTGCTGACTCTAACAATGAGACTAATGTGCTGGTGGGAAGAAAGCATTTCATGATGCATGACTGGGCAGAGAATTTTATGTTCACCCATTTAATGTCTGCATTCCTTTCTATCTCAAAACACACACACACACACACACACATACACACTCACACAGCCCTCTCCTATAGAGACTCTACACCGCAGCAGAGGTGGAAAGGCACATTGAGAAGCAGTGATGTCATAGTTTTGCTGCATTACTGCAGAAAAAAGTAGCTGGGCTAGAAAGTTGGGTTTAAACTATTACAATTTGATGACTTGGTCACAAACTATCAGGCACCCTGTAAAAAGAATACTAACAGGATATTTAATATGTTGCTGACACAAACACATATTTATATTTTGGCCTTCATTAGAGCTTTTGGATTGTTTGCAGCTCATCTGGCACCAAAATGCATCTACAACACATCTCAGGTAACTGGGTGTGACTTGATAACACTTCAAGCTCACATTACTTTTTGTTAGTCAAACACTGCCAATCAGAAAACACACATTTGTGCTCAGCAGCTTAAACAGAGAACTGCTGCAGCTACCTGACATCTTGCTTTAACAATTTTAAAGTCCATGCTTTGCACATACTACAAAATAATTACAGTCTTTCGATGTCAGCAGGTAGGCATTTGCATTCACACAACGCCACATGATTCTCTGAAGGCCTTCAAACGTGATCCTAAAGCATCATAAATGTGCTGTGGGTGCATTCACACTTGTATTTGAAGTTGTCCTCCAGCGACTGGGACACCACAGACACATGTCAGACTCAAGTGTGAACACTGCCCTTTGTAACACAGCAGTTATATAAGACACATTGTGTTTTGTCAGAGAGGAAAAGACAGTACAAAAGCACAACATACCTGCCCAGCTCCTCTCCCATCTCATAGTACAACTCCACATCCTCCTGTCTGAAGCCAGCCATGGTGTGTTGACTGGAATGATGATGTCCTGAGATTCACTGCAGTGCAAAATTAAAGGACACACACTCAGTAACTGCTGGCAGTGAATGGAGAGGACATTAGAGACAACACAGTGACCAAAACAATGCCTGTTAGTAGATATAAACTGTGCTACAAGCCTGAGTTATAAGCCAGAATTGCTGTTTACCACCTACATGTCTGGGTACCTGGGTTTCTTTCCTCCTTATTTGGCCCGAGTCAACACAGCTTGAGTTTTCAGACACTCTCTGGCTGATGTCAGACCTCTGCATACCAGTCCTACTGACATCATCTCCTGCCCGGGACCAGCCACCTCTTACTCAATTAAAGGGACTGGGCTTTAGACACACTGTTAGCTATTTCTTAATAATTTAACCCCTGTTTACTGTAACTGTTTTATAGAAACAGGGCAAAATAAAACTAATTGTGACTGTAGCTTATAACACACTGGTGGGCGCTGTGTGAGATGCTGAATAGCCACTCTGCCGTTGGTTACAAGCAGGCAGCGGATTTTTTTTTTTTACGTGGTGAAACAACAATACATGTCGAGCTAATAGCCACAAACACAAAAGGAAACTCGTGCAGAAACGCCCAACATATCAATTAAAGCAACGAATAAAGATTCAAAAGAAGAAATAAAGGGAACTCCGGCGACGGGAGGCAGCTAGCTTAGCTGGTTAGGGAGCTAGCTAACGTTAAAGCACTGTATAAACACCGGCTTTTTGTCACTAGCGTTAGCAGCTTCAGAAAGGAAAACATAAATCAGTACCACCGAAATACTGACGGCAAGAAAATATTTCATCTAATAAAAGTAAAAGCAAAGCTATAAAGTATACTTACAGTATGGTTGGCTACGAGTGCTGCATTCCTCTCCACAGTAATGTTGGTTGTGTGTGAATTCCCAGACTGAGCAGTGTAAAGCTAGCCTCAATGACATGCACAACTTCCGGTCTTCTGTTTCAAAATAAAAGCCGTGTAATACGCGGTTGAATGAAAAGTAGATGGGCCACTGAAAGTCTATTTTATTTGTGGTACATTGTTCATGTTTAATTATTCTCAAATGACATTAAAATCCCAGAAACATTGTTGGTGTCCACAGTTAGTTTTTTTTTCTTGTTTTTCACACATATATATCAAGACAGAGGGAGCTTTTCTATAAAGAAAATGATTTTAATTTGGGGAGGGAGTTATGTTTTTGATTTTGCTTGGGGAAATGATTTTTCTATTTTAAATAGTTTCATTTTGTATACACATTTATCACATCATTTTCCCTAAGTCACTCAGGTCGGCTAAAGAAAAAAGATTTCTATCTGCAGGAGGGTCATGATTACTCCCCCTACTCTGAGATATGTAAAGTGGAGTGAATCTTATTTAAGCATTATCATTATATTTATTATAGTACTATATGATGGAAGATAAAGTTTATAGAAAATAGCTGATATTTTAATGGTAAATATCAAGAATAATAAGAAAAAAGGACTTTTTTGGTTGTCATTCAAAAGTGTTTTTAAGGAACTGGGTTTACACGACATGGGGAGGTTTTGATTATTTCAGTTTCCTGGATATGGCTCTGACCAGAGGTGTAGAGGAGGGTATACACAGGTAAACAGGGTATTATACAAGATACACTATACCCACCTATACCCACTTCCTCCTCAGTAACCTACTCATCTACCTAGCAGCACATTTGCCTCATCAACTACCACTACACCACTGGCTCTGACAAACACTCCACAGTGTGTTGGGGAGCTGCACTGTGTTATTTACATGTTTATATACCAAAGTTTAGATTTATTTGTCATTTCATCTGTAAAATAAATATAAATTGGAACAACATTTCTTTATATATAGTCAACACCACAAGCAGCATCCAAGCCTTCCTCTTGGAGTTGTTGTGATGTATTTTCTACCACTAAAATATTTACATTGAAGACAAGTGAAGAAAAAATAAATAAATAAACGTTTTCCCATTTGGCCTTATTTCAGTCAGTCTGTCACTCTGACCACAGACAGTGTTGAAGTTCAGTGTTTAAACCACCACGAAAGAAAAAGCACTGCTGTCTTCAGGTTTCAGAAAACAGGTGTTCATGAGTTTTTAGCAGAACTGTAAAGCGTACAACATATGTGCCCTTTTATTCTGAAGGGTAAAATCGCTCGAGTTCCGGTGCTTATACGACACTTGATGCAGGTGAATATCCGGCAGACGGAAGGACATATGGAATGACATCATGCTGAGTGAATCAAGCTGCTGCAGTACGTCAATGAATAACAAGATAGAGCATGCAACAGCAAAGATTACAGAGGGACTGAAGTCATTCACACCACAACAACACAAATAACACTGGTTGCCATGGTTAAAAAAACCCTTTACATTAATACACAATCAATATAAATGTTCCACTTATTTTTTCCATTCATTATTTATTGTTATATGATGTAGCCCAGTAGGAACGGATTTAAACACATTAAACAAACATCAAACACTACACAGAAATCAAAAACATGCGCCTGAGCTTGAATAACTGAATAATCTTAGAGGAAAAAAAAGTCAATATGTTGTATCATAGCACTAACACAACATTTATTACCATATACAAGTGTACTGTCACACATTATCTTTGTTCAATCATTTTACTTAATGGCATTATAAATATTAATTTGACTGACACAAGAATCAATACAGATCCAGCAAGAAGTCCATTAAGTAGGTCAGTAAGTAAGAAGGTTGATAGGTACCCTACAGTGTATAGATCAAGTCTTAGACTGCAAATAAAGTTGATGTTTAAAAAAGCAGAAAGCTGCAGATTAGCAGTTACACTGGAGGCTGTCCAGTAATCTATAATTACAGTGAAAATACAGGGTTAGGGATGGAAAGCATAGCTGCAGCCGTGCCAACCTTGCCAGCCGTTTTGGCTCAAATCTGACAGCAAGAGTCCAAGTGATGTGGTGACTGAAGGTTTTTAATTTAATGTGGACAGACTTTGTCTGTAATGTGCAACATAAGTCTGGAGCTGTACAGAGCTTTGACAAAATTGTTTGCATGTAGCGAAGAACAGGAAAGACCAAAATCCTCAGTGAATAGCAAATATAAATTAATAAACAAAGATAAAATAGATAAATATACGTGTATATATATATGTATGTGTGTGTTTGTGTGTGTGTGTGTGTGTGTGTGTATAATA
>JAPZEB010000004.1:22897191-22918234 GCA_029783705.1 Chaetodon striatus
GGCTGCAGTTTGTGATGTTGTTGAACTGTATTGCGTAAGACTAAGAGATGTTCATCAAATTATTTTGTCCACCCCATTTTTCTAAAGTCTATAATTCAGCAGCACCTCATTCTCGTGTTTATACCTGTATACAGTGGCATTTTAGGGTAGGTTAACAACTTCCTTACATACATGCAAAACCAGAAAATGGCACAATTTTACAATCTGACGTGTCGTTTCACATTTCACACGCAGTTTAACACATCTGATAATCTGATTGGGTACTTGCCTGTGATCCCCAACTTGCTGTTATAATGGCCAATTCCTCATTTGTTTGTGTAGATATATGTGCCTGCTGGGTTCATGTTCGGTAATTGTCTTCAAAAGATGATGAGATCAGCCTATCTTATAGATTCTTGAGACAGTATCTCGCAGCAGGTGGGCACCGAGGTGTTCAATCTTAAGTCTTTCTTCAAAAGGCAGACTGTCAAACGTGCTGTGGAAGATAATCCACATTGTTGGTGCTGATCTCTGTTCCTGACTTCTAAAAAAATACTAACATCTGACACATGACGACACTAATTGGCAAACAGCCAATCAGATTGCACTAACCAGCAGGTAATCAGCCCATGTGGCATCACATTTGTACAATCTGCTTTAGCAGCCAAAAGCTTTGGGCAGGTACACTGGTGTTAAATATTAATGTCTCAGTTACTTTATACCACCAAAACCACACTTTTTGTCTACTGCCAGCAGGTGGGATCCATACTGGCCTCAGATGACCCGTTACCTCAGAGTGTATATACCATAGCTATTAATAAAAATGAAATGGAGACAAAAACTGTTCCCTGAATTTAAAAGTGTTATTAGTTTGATCATATGCATGCATCATTGTATGCTTGCTGTTGACAGCGTTGAGCAGTGTATAGCAGTGTATGCATTTTCGCCCGAAGCATTACATTTGAATTTTGTTACAAGACTTGAAGTGAAACAGCAACAGCAGTTAATGTGCAGCTGCTCAAGATTGTGATCCAAAAATCAAAGACAAACATTTCATTGACATGTAAATAACACAGATACTTCTGTGATGTTGACAGGTGGTGGGAGAGTACGGCATGGCCCATTTCAGTGACAAGGGCAAGAGCAAAGGAAAGGATTACTGCATATTCTTCAACTCGCAGTGGGCACGACTACCTCAGGACCTCAATAAGGCAGTAAGTCAAGTGTGAACAACGAGTGAGAGGTGTAAGCAATGATAATAGTGACATTTTTTTAAACAAAGACTTACAAAGTGCTTCACAGCCACAAAGAACAGTGGGGATCAACTACAGTATGTATTTATATGTACCTGATCAATAAAGCCTCGTACAGGATGTTGAAATCTGATATCTACACTCATGGTGCCTGTTAGGACTCTGGCAGCTGCAGATGTTGGAGATCCTTATGACTGATATCAGATTATAATGAGTTACAGTTATCCACTGTGGAGGACATAAATGCATGGAGGATTACAGTCTTGTATATAATTTTATCTTTAGCAATCCAAGTCTCAAGCACAAGGCTCTTTTAAATGCAGAGATAGCTTCAGGCATCCATCATCATGGACCAGACTGCATCTCTGTTGACTGTAGTCTTTTGTAGTGACGGGTATGATCCAGTTCATTTTCACAGATTTAAGAAGCATTTCTGTCTCTACACAGAATAATCATATCCAGGCTATTAATAAATACACATCAAATAAATGCAGTGTCATTTTTTATTTGTGTAAAGTGTTGAACCCTAACAGAATATCTTCCAGCTCTGGTTAACATTGCAAACTTTTTGTCTTGTAGTCCCGTCTTCAGATCTATGACCTGACAACATCAGTCTTGTGCTCGCCCTCTGACGTCCCAGAGGGAGGCTTCCCAAATCGCATCCCCATGGTGATGAGAGGCAACTGCACTTTCTATGAAAAGGTCCGGCTGGCCCAGATTAACGGCGCCAAGGGCCTGCTCATTGTCAGCAAGGACAGACTGGTAACCTTGTTTCTGACTCTATCTTAAGGCTGCTGCTTTGATTCATTGTGCATCAAGCTCACATTGATTTTGGTACTTTAGACAACAAATGCGAATTTCTTTTTTTTTTTTTTTTTTTTTAACTACAGACACCACCAGCAGGAAACAAGACTCAGTATGAGGAGATTGGCATTCCTGTTGCACTGCTCAGCTACTCTGATATGCTGGACATAAGCAAGGTGAGAGACCATTGAAACAGTAGACCAAGAAACCTCCTGTAAGGTATTCTCTTTCAGATAGCGCAGCTCAACTTAATGAACTCCAAACACTGTACAGTCTGACAGCAGAGGCACATCTGTATATATTTACATTGGGTCACGGTGTAGTAGTAGATAAGCAAAAACACAAAATGGATATTTGCCAAATGTAAATACTTGTTGGTGAGAATCTACAAGGTTAAAGGCTATTTTCTTGAGTTAATGCTGTTTCCTACTCCTGCAGAACTTTGGTAAAGGAAGACAGGTTGCCATGTACGCACCTAATGAGCCAGTGTTGGACTACAACATGGTGATCATCTTTCTGATGGCAGTAGGAACAGTTGCCATTGGAGGCTACTGGGCCGGCAGCAGAGACAGCAAGAAGTAAGTGGACATGATGTAGAGAACGTGACATTTAATGAGTGTTATCATCATCATGCTTAGTTGATTTTAGTGTGATAAACTAAATAAAGGATACTCCCTTGTGGGTTAAAAAACTGTAATTGTCAAAGATGAGGCTGTTACTGATATGTACAGTTTACCCGACAATGTGTTTCCATTACATTATAATATTACTGGATGCAAAGTTTCCTTCTGCCTGTGCATATTGTGCTTTTAGTCCCAACTGCTAAATTTAAATCAAAGTTAATTTATCAAGGGGGTCATCTCCAGGGAAGATTAGTCACAGTTTTCTTGGCAAAGAACTACAAGCGTGTAATAGCGCAGCCTTTTTTTCTTATTCATCTCAAACCAAGCAGTCTGCTTTGTACCGCTGCGACTCCACTAAAGGGCAGCGTTGTTTATTTGAGGCCGTACGAGTGACTCATCGGCTCGAGCCAATCCTGACGGAGTTGCCAAGGTGACTGAGGGCACAGTCAGATGGGGTCTCTGACGCACAGGACCGCGGGCGAAAAAACATTTTGGAATATGAGTGTGTGTTTGGAACTCGGGAAGGAAGTGAGTCTCAGCCAGCCAGCCGGCCAAATGATGGTAAATATTGACTGTGGATGTTATGATGATCATCCTGGCTGCTTTGGCAAGTCACCAACCTTCAGTGAATACTGTTTAATAAAACAAGTGGAAGATAAAACCCAAGAGGCTGGCTAACTGCTCTGCCCTGGACTATTCTGCTTAATAAGCTGGCTCAAGCAGATGAGTGTGCATAGATACTGATCATTAGTCTCTGGAGTTATGAACGTCCCAAGCCTCCTCAGGTCAGCATGCCTCTCTGAATTTCTTCCCTCCTTCTGCAGACGCTACATGAAGCACAAGCGGGACGACGGTGCGGAGAAGCAGGACGAGGAGACCGTAGACGTCACTCCCATCATGATCTGTGTGTTCGTTGTCATGTGCTGCAGCATGCTGGTGCTACTCTACTTTTTCTATGATCGCCTGGGTACGACGCAGACGACTACACTCACACCTCAATGATGTGAACACACATAATATCACACTCAGTATGCTGACCAAAGATACTCGTTCACGATTTGTAAGAAGAAGCTTTTTGGTCAGATCCACTTTTATGTGACTAAAAGATTATTAGTGGTTTCAGTCCTGTCTGCCCAGTATTTATTGCTGGGTTCAAAGCCAGTCTGTAATTGTTCCCTCACTATTTGTGGTCTGGCATGATTCAACAACGCATTTTTTGGGATACAGGCAGACATTGTTTTCATTGTGTCTTAACTTAAGGTCCCCTTGCTAGCTTTTTCTGAGCTTTCGACTGCATCTTGCAGGCTTCCTCGTCAAATTTAATTTAGATAACAGTGCAGCTTCTGACACTGATTAGAAAATCACACCACTTACTAGGCTATCATTTGTCTTTACTTCTAGTTTTAAAATGGATAAATTAGTCAAATTTTTCTCTATGAGTTGTCTCCTGATGCTAAAATTTACTTTAAGGCCCCCTCCACTTAAAAATGTGTTCCCTAAAATGTCTGACCTTGACTATACTGACATGTATCTGTGCAAAGTCACTAGAGAGGTGTTTTTACATTTGTCTACTGAAGGGGGTGATGTCTGTGCACGTCCCTAAAATCTGATATGTAAATGTATGTCAGGTACATCACTAGTACAAAAGCCAATCGCTCACATATTAACATGAGGAACAGACTTTGACACAACACTGGCAAAGAACTCTGAAACCTCCAGTGCAGAGCGGGCCTGTCAGTACACAGAGCAGAGTCTGCATTAGCATAGTGAAAGTTTTGACAGCAAACATGGTGCAGTGTGCAGTTTTCAAATATAAACACAGTAACATCATGGCGGATGTTATTGTGTTTCACAACCAGCCACAGCCACTGCCAGTTACAGCTAACAAACAGTTTGCCATTCTGAGATGTCTGCTACTCACCGATTTTGGTGCACAACAGACTCCTTATCTGAGTCTGAGTGAGGCTCATGGTAGCCATCTATGCGTACTGCTGTCAATCTCGCTCATCTTCTATAGCCAGACTAAATCCACACTTCATGTTAGGGCTGGAGAAAGCAGAAAGCGCAAGTGAAACCTGCAAGCAGTGGTGGTAGGCGGTGTGGAGGCCAGATCCAGAATTTCTTAATGTAGGAGAAACAGCTGATCCTCCTCTAGCCACTTTTTTTTTTTTTTTTTTACTTTTTACGTGGGGAAAACCATGTTAAACAAAATATTAATCACAGCAGAGTAAAACATGTCTGGGGGGACTTTAAAGTAAGAAGTAAGGCAGATGCAGGATTGTGCTTTATTGTGTAACCACATTGCCTAATTTTGAAAACAGCTGAGTTAGCAGAGGCTTCTTGGGAATTAGTGCATCATCGCTGCCTGTATATGTTTAGGAATATGGTTTTCAGATTTCTTGTTAAAAGCCCATTTGAGCAAATCTTGGATAACAAAGTGAGCTAATAATTCCCACAAACTCAATTCCTCCGAGGTATAACAGACACTTTATCCTCACTTCCTGTAGCAGAGCTGCACGGTGCCCAGCTTTTAAAGCCTGTAGAGGCAGCTAACAGATCTGAATGTGTGAACCACTTGAACATAAATACTGTTCATGCGTTAAAAGAGCTTAATGGCTCAGATAACATTACACTGATGTTGAGATTAAAAACTTGCTGATAGTCTGCTTTGCGACTTTGGTCACTCAGCACACTACGATGAAAGTGATAGCACTATTCAGATATTAAAGGACTTACTGTGTCAAAGAGGAAAACACCCAAAATGTGTATTTGCTCAGTAGAATATCATGTTATAATATGTACTTATCTTCTGCTCACTGTTTAGCCATTTGGGTCATCGCCATCTTCTGCGTGGCGTCCTCTGTCGGCCTCCACAGCTGTCTATGGCCGTTTGTTAGGAGACTCCCTTTCTGCAAGTGCAGGTGAGACTGTTCACGTCAATATGGTTTCAAGTTAGCTGCTCAAAAAATGTATAGTGTCTGAAACGCCATATAGTGTTTCTGCTCATTTACTTATTCTCTTCACTTATTATATGCGTTCAGATTATGTGGTTAAAGATAGAGATAGGGCCTCAAGGTATTACTTAAGGTATATAATTATTGTAAGTGAATGGTTAGTCTGAGAAAGCCCCATTCATGGTTGACAGACGTCTAAATTATGGTTCTGTTTGTCGATTTGTGACCACAGGGTTCCAGAGAACAACTTGCCATACTTGCACAAACGGCCGCAGATTCGCATGTTGCTGTTGTCGGCCCTCTGCATCAGTGTCAGTATCACCTGGATGGTGTTTCGCAATGAAGACCAGTAAGTGCAAAAAGGAAAATGGGGTCAAATACAGCTACCTGTACAGAGGAAACCAGCCATGATCTTTTTTTAGGACATGTTGTTGACATGTTGTGTGTATTAGCCCTTTTATCATTTCAAAGGTAGTTACTGTCCTGGCAGAGATATAGATAAGGAAAACTGTTATCATTTGGGCTGCATGTGCACAATTTATTTATTTAGTTTTTTAATATTTAAATAGTAAAATTGGAACTGTTGATCCGGGTGTTTAAAGTTGATTTCTCAATGTTACTTAAAGAGCACATGTGCTCCATTTTGGATGTTGGTTGCTTGTATGTCGGGTGACATAATGGTAGCATTTTTCTGTCTGTGTGAGATAACACGTTGGAGGTACTTTACATGATGATGATGGTGGTGTTTGCTGACTCACAGTCTTGTTATGTATCCTCCAGGTGGGCGTGGGTGTTACAGGACGCCCTGGGGATCGCCTTCTGTCTCTACATGCTTAAAACAGTCAGACTCCCCACATTTAAGGTGGGTCAGCACTCTCATAAATATAAATATAAATATAAATAATACCAGTGTGGAAAGCGTTTTTTAACGTTTTAACGTGTTTGGAATAATAAATGTTTGTATCTTTCTCTCTGCTTTGCAGGCTTGCACCTTATTACTGTCGGTCCTTTTTGTCTACGATGTTTTCTTTGTATTTATTACACCCTTCTTTACCAAGGTATGTCGACTGTTTTCACTCAAGGCTCCTTAAATGTCTAAGGTCTCTGTTACAGTGTGTCATGCTTACGTTACTCATGGCCTTTTCCCCTCAGAGTGGGGAAAGTATAATGGTGGAGGTAGCGGCTGGTCCCTCTGATTCCTCCACACATGAAAAGGTGAGCTTGTTTTTAAATTCCACTACTCCCTTTGGGTGAATTTGCTCCTCCACCTCCAAATGCCCCTCTCAGCTCACAGGCAAAGTAGCTGATAGTAATGTTTGTGTTTCCTCCAGCTCCCCATGGTGCTGAAAGTACCCAGGTTAAACTCCTCTCCCCTGGCTCTCTGTGACCGGCCCTTCTCTCTCCTGGGCTTTGGCGATATCTTAGTACCAGGTAATTAACTGTGCCATTTTACCACAAGGAGCTCAAACTTATTAAAGCTCATCATGTGGCTGTTTTATGCTTTTACCCAGAAAATGATTGCACTAACATTGACCACAGTCACTATATTTAGACTTCCCTTGAAGCAGAAAACATCATTGTGGTTGTCAGCTGTGTAAACACAGACCTTACTCAACACCCACAGTTTTTTATGGTCGCATACTTAGTGCTATATGATAACAATTTTTAGTTCTCAGAAGTTAGCTGCACAAAAATGTCTTAACTGCCATTTTTTGTGTGAAATATTTAATTGAATTTAACTTTTGCTGGTGTATTAGGATGTATCCAGTGCTAAAGGAATACTTCACCCACAAAATGATGATTTGTATGTCAGTTACTCACCCCTTGGTTTGTTGAATTCAAGGAGAACATGTTTTTTTCTCGCATGCCTCCACGATGAACAAAGATCCAAAAACCTGAAAAATTCTTAATGAATTGGAATAAATGGGGACCATGTTTAACAACAGCAAAATATTTATCAAAACATCCATTTAGCAACTCTCAAAGCTAAAACACACTGAACGTCATGTGTCAAAAAATACGCCCCCTATTATTTTCAATGCACAACTGCACAATGGTGCTCCCAGACGTGCTGCCCCGCAACACTTCACACCACTGTCCTATTTCCAACCTCACAACCCCCGAATTAAATGCATTTTTCCCCACTCAATCTCTGCCTGTACGTACTGGCTCCTATGGCAGCTCGACTCCTCTCCTCACTATTAATGTATAAAGAGAATTCTGTAGCTGTTGCTGTCTCGTGTGTGATGATGCTAGGATGATCTATCAGTTCAATCAGTTATATTTAGAGAGCCCAATATCACAAATCACAATTGGCCTCAGAGGACTTTACAGCAAACGACATCCCTCTATCCTTTGGACCCTCACAGCGGATAAGGAAAAACTCCCCCAAAAAACCCTTTAGCGGGGAAAAAAATGGTAGAAACAAGAGAAGAGACTAGTTGTTGAGGTTAACTGGGGCTATCCAGACATGATTTTGAAGCCAATGCATCTTTCAGTAAGACTTGTAATAACTTTGTATTTGTGCTGTTGTTAAACATGGACCCCTTTCACTGCAATTCAGTAGTGCAGGGAAACACTATCTAAGATTTTGTCAGATGTCTGAGTACGACAGAACGCGGCTGAATACAGCAGCTTCTCGATTGATTGATCTGAATGCACCTTTGATGTTTTTTTTCCCCATCAGGTCTGCTCGTGGCGTACTGTCACAGGTTTGACATTTTAACACAATCCTCCAGGATCTACTTTGTGGCCTGTACGATTGGTACGTACACATGCATGGGGCTTGGGAGGGATGTAACTGGTGAAATGTTGCTGCAGTGTTATGATCAGACCCATTTGGATGGGATTAGCATTACAGGGGGAGGTGGGGAATAAAGTATTCACCGAGCTCCTCTGTAATTTAGCCTGCTGCTCTGGATGACATTAGAGCAGCCCAGTTAATGAGCTTTTACAAGGTCCTGCTCTCCTGATGGCTTTACATTTTCTTTGTTGTAATTTGTTTCTCAAATAGGCCAACATGTCGGTGGTAACATTTCTGTATATTAGATCAGCTAAAAACATTTTTTGATGTTGTCCATTTGCCCACAAAAGTCTAATGTGACAATGAGCTAATAAAAAAGAAGGCAAAGTAGAGACAAACATCTCTTCCTCAGACATCCACGTTAAATTACAGGGATGTGGCTCAGGACGAGCTTTAAATTACAAGAGGAAACTGTCACTAATTGAGGCTGTAATTATCACTTGATTATTACTGATTACACACATATGCGTTCTGAATGAGATGAAATCACTGACCAGGGCAGGTAATGTTCATCACCCCGCCACCCCCAGGGACATAAATCCAGTCCGAATGAGTCTTTAGAGTGACAACATGCATCATCTTAAGTGGTGGCTGGACATGACTGGACTTTAAATATGTTGACCTTGTGCGTGCTGTCTGTCTCTGTCTCCGTGTCTCTCTCCTGTCAGCTTACGGTATCGGCCTGCTGATCACCTTTGTGGCCCTGGCCTTGATGCAGATGGGTCAGCCGGCCTTGCTCTACCTGGTGCCTTGCACTCTGCTCACCAGCCTCACTGTAGCGCTGTGGCGCAGGGAGTTGCCCCAGTTCTGGACTGGAAGTGGATTTGTGGTGAATACCATTTTTATATTACCGCCTACTGCACAACAAAAAAAAAAAAAAAAAAAAAAAACCATCAACAAAAGAAAACGCACAAAAAAAGAATCTAGACTTAAATAACATGCAGAGTAAAGTAGAATTTTAAGTTGAGTAACCCCTTAATATAATTCCATCCGTTCCAACTGCCTCTTTCTGTTTTACTGTCCACCCTTCCCTCACCTTCCTCCCATTGCTGCTCCTTGCCCTTTATTTTACTGTGGGTGTGCTCTAGTCTGCTGCTGAGGGCTCAGCTGTCTGTGAATGTCACTGCAGGTACTCTATCTGGGCTTGCTACTTTACACTCTACCATTAAAACATCTTGATGTTACTTAAGATTCCTTTTTTTGTGGTTTTTCCCTTAAGAGTAGTTGTTTGTTTTCTTTTTTTTTTTTCTGCGTACACACATCTGTGGTAGACTAGTGGTTAACAAATACTGGAGCTATTATTGGTGGTGCTCGTAGTGATTTAGATTAGCTCATGTTAAATAGTTAGCATGTCCTATCTGTGTGGTTTAGTGGGATTTTCTTTGATATGCTTCCCCTTCCTTTATGCATATCTGGGACTTTTGATCTTTGCGTACAGGAATACCTCTGACAACATTAAGGCTCCTTTAATTGGGGTTTAATGGGGATGTGATGACAAACACAAAGTTAATGTAGCCTTAATTCTACCTGTGTACAGAGGGATGACTGTATATTCTTTGGTTTTGTTTGTCCTTTCTACAACTATTCTGTCTTCTGTTGTTACTACATTTAGTTTTCTGCTCCACACAGTTCAGCCATCTTATATAGAAACTGTTTTTGTCCCCTGCAGCCTCCCATAGTGCTCGCACCGATCAACTGTACACAAACTGCAGCGCCGCAGACAGAGGAAAACTTGACTAAACCGGAGCCACAAACCACAGAAGAAGACTCACCCCATCTCCCGCCTCAAGAAACGCCCCCACCCGAGAAAGACGAAAAGGAAAATAAATCTAACTGAAAGGACGTCTAGTACGGCATTTTACATTTCACTTCATGTTTTATTTGTTGTTGAGGTTTTTTTTCTACATTGTGACTCAGTCAGTGGACATCTGAAGTACGGACTTTTAGTCGCACTTGGTGCGAAGGGAAGATTTGAGGAGCTCTGTGCTTTCTGAAAGACTGGCTCAGCGGGGCGCCAGGATTGGACACACGAGGTCGAGGCATTGAAACCGACAAACACACCAAGTATAAAACCTGCACAGCAGCCCCGACACCTTCTTCTGTTAACAGTCTGTGCCACCTAAAGGGAATGAGAAGCCAAATCTGGAAGCTGCACAAGCTGTTAAACACTAAATACTCCCGTGACACTGAGCCGAGGCTCTTATCAGCTTTAAAGGCCCGGTCACACCAGTGTTCAAAACAATGAAACTTTACGGCAAAATACTTTCATTTCAATGGCATCACTGCAAGGAGAGGTAAATCGAAAGATTTTTTACAACTTTGGTAAACCATCATTTCTTATTAGCAGAGTTGTTCCATACACTTTTATTTAACCTCCTCTGATGGAGTATTAAATGCTACACAAAAGAGGAATGGTTAGCAGATCTTTTAGGTAGAAGCTGTAGCTATTAAACAATTGAAAGAAATTAACCAGCATCTATTGTGATAATCTAATAATTGTCATTTTTAAGCCAAAGATTTGCAGGTTCCAGCTTCTCCATTGTCTCGTACATGAAAATAAACTTAATACCTTTTGGTCTTAATCGGACAAACCAAGACATCAGCTTGGGCTCTAAGAAGTTTTAAAAGGCGTTTTATATTTTCTGACATTTTAGAGAGACAAGTATTAATTGATTAACTGAGAATGGGATAACTGTCGGATTAACTGTAAATAGTAGTTAGCTGAACCTAATCTTGGACGTGTGTGGTCGAAATGCAGTTTCGGAATCTGTCGGCTATCGTCTGACAACGACAAAGCCTCTGAAGGCAAGGGCAAATATTTCTGGCTTTGTCGTTGTAGCCAGTGGATATCCAGGCCAAGACTTCCTTTTCTGTGCGCCGTCATCCTGGCAAATCTCTATAAACATATCAACATATGAATGCAGATACATTTTTAAAAATATATGTAAAGCTACATCATCGTTCGACGTTAGCCAATGGGTTCTGAGATTGCACTTTGGCTAAGGAGTTACACTTCTCCACATGAACCATTTACCTGTCCTTCAAACGTAACTGTTCAATACTACTCCGACTACAAAATGAAACCTGCGATACCTGTGGCAGTGGTACAAATATGAACTAAACTTATTTCCCTCTTCAGTAACTCCTTATCAAATTAAATGGTGTACGAGCCTGAGAACAAACTGCCAGGGGGAGTTAAGGGCCCAACACAGACAGATAGAAAGACAGAACAGCTCTGACGTGTTTTGTGCAGGCCAGTGTGTTAAAGATTAGCTCACCTGCTACAGTAGTTTACCAACCCGCCCTGAAAGCTTCACCAAGCTTCTATGACCAAATATTCCACTGTGTCACTCTCTGGTGTGACAGGGCCTTATAAAGGTCTCAGTAGGCTTGAAAAGCATTTTTTCAAAAGCACACACATACACCCCCACTACATAACAAGCCATTCTAGCTGTCTTAACCCCCCATTACATTATAAACTACACTTGTGTTACAATATGAAGTACAGCAGTGAAAATGTGGAGTTACGGTTGTTGACTGAGCCAAAGCTATTAGGTATTTGTTTTTTTAACTGAAGCATTTGTTGTTTTCTCATCTTACTTTTGGTATATTTAGTTTTGCATGTTATAATTTCAATTTTACCCTTTATATGAAACCAGTGTATAATCTATAGTGCAGACTCTGTATACATCATCGGCGGTGCAACAGTGAAACAGTGGCCGCCACAGTTTTGCCCCCCCCCAGTAGTTATTCATGTTGTCTTAAGAATTGGTTTTGGCCTTATTGTGTCCATGTCGGGAGGTAAAGTGGAATGTGTCACGTGTACAAGTTGCTTTATGAAAAACTCGAGCTGCAGTCTAATGTCAGGCTGTGGAGCGAGTGACGGGTCGTATACCGATATTCCTAGATTAGTTTCTTTAAAGCATTTGCACAATATTCTTTTTAATTCATGGGCTGACTGGAGCTGTTGTTGGCTCATGTCTGTATATGTTTATGTATATTCATAAAGGGTATAAAGAAACTGAAAGCAAGGTATCAATATATACAATATTCCTCATGCTTTTATTTTGAAAGTCCATTTCTGACCTGAGGGTTTCATCATAAACACTAGGGGCCGGCAGTCACTCCACTCTGCACACCAGTATAGATATACTTCTGATTCTCATTTATTTATGACGCCTATTAACCAACATTCCTGTTTAAAAGTTGAGAAGATAAAAGAAAAATAATTTGTTCAGAGGTGAGATGAGAGCAGCGCGGTTGTCTGGATGTGTGCCCTCGCTGATTCAACAGCAGTGTTTTCCAGGACATGAGATTATTCATTCACCAGTATAGTTTGTTGTCACCAAGTGGTTTTTAAAGCCTCTGTTGAGGAATACATATAATAAAGAAACATTGTATTTGATATTTGGTGTGTTTTGTTTTTCATTTGATTAAAACTACAGGTTTCAAGATGTACGCCTCTGACAGACTTCTCGACAGATTCAGACAGGATGCTGTTTGTGGGCATGTTGATGAGGAACATGATTCAGACCCTTGCGGTGGTTACAGAGTCTGAATGTGTCTTTTCATTGTGGCCCTCCAGCTGTGAAAAAGGTCCGCTGCTGTTCAGACTCAGCAGAGATGAACAGCAGTCTGACAAAGAGCCTCTCTGTTGCTTACGCTCAGTCACTCAGAGTGGAAGGCTGTTGATACACTGGATCATTATCTGATCCGCTAACATGCTTTTAGTGGATGGGTACATTTATTATTGGCAGCCCTGCTGGAAATCAAACTGTCACACGATTAAAGCCTGGATTTTATATCCTCAGTTTGGACCTGAATCTGATCTTTTGAGAGTCTGTATCACATATGCTATCAGCATTTCTAAGTGACCAACACCTATACCTGCCAACCCTCCTGATTTTTTATGGGACTACTGTTTTTCATTGCCCTCTCATGGTTTCCTGACAGGGTCACAATTCTTATGTATTTCTCCTGACAAATTCTCAGCTGTGGCCAGAGGCATTACGTTTTCAGGTTGTCTGTCTGTCCGTCCGTCAGCCCCATTCTCATGAAAGTGGTATCTCTGTTTCCAACACTTTTATGCCTCCACGTCAGCAACAATAATGGCCAAAGGCATGTTTTCTGGTTGTCCGTCCATCCATGCATCCCATTTTTGTGAACACAATATCTGAATAACACTTGAAGTGAATTTCTTGAAATTTGGCACAAATCAAACTAATCAATTTTGGTGGTCAATGATCAAGGTCACTGTGACCTTGTCTGTCTCATTCTTGTGAACGCAGTATCTCAAGAACACCTTAAGGATTTTTTTTTCAAATTTCGCACAAACGTCCACTTGGACTTGAGGGTGAACTGATTAGAATTAGGTGGTCAAAGGTCACTGTGACCTTGCGTCTGTTTCATATTGTGAAGGCGATATCTTAAGAAGGCCTTGAGAGAATTTCGGACTGACGGACAGACGGACACTGTAGGGCGCCTGCGGATATAATCAATATGCATGCCAGCCTGTCACTGACTCTAACATCTACAATAAATATATGAGGCACGATGTGGTAAGGGCACCAAAATGGCTTAATGCCAATTCTCAGAATTCTCGAAAACAAAGGACGCAACATTGGAACGCGCTCGCTCGCTAGCTGCATCGATTTTTCCATCGAGCCTGGTGGTCACATGGTGCAATGAAATGAATGAATGAAAACTGATGAATATTAGTTTTTTTCCCAGGATCCATGCAACGTCACACCGGCGGGGCAAATTATTTTGTATTCTTTCCTGATAATCAGATAGTATTTAACATAAATACTATATATTTGAAAGCATGTGTGTTACATTTAGATATTACAATTGATAGAGGAAATGACAGGAGCAAGTAAACAGATATACCCAAATGCACCTCAACATCACGTGTAGTCTTAAATCAGCTCCACTTCAGTATCTTAAAAAGATTTTAGATTTTCTTTAGTCACATGAAGTCAATCAGAAAACAATCTCAAGGCTGTCAAGTCAACCCTCTTTTTATTTAATGACCTATTAGTTGGGATTTGGAGGATGGAACAAAAGGAGACAGCAGTCAATTATTAACATAGTGTTAATGTTAAATTATGGCATAACATTATTTATCAGGGAAAGTCACTGAGAAATAATTCTCTTATAATATCATAAATGCTTCCAGTAGCTGTCTGGTTGTAAACGAAAACAACCCCTCTGATACTGAGTCATGGACTGCCACTGTCTCCAGACAGGAAGTGCACGAAACACCTGATAGTATTTACAGACAATAACTTTACAGTCAAAATGTAGTTTCTTCCTCGTACCCTGTTAATTTATGATTTGATTACATGACATGCTGTACAACAGGACAGAGTTCACGTTACCTTGATTCATTATGTAATACAAAGTTTGGCACCTCATATTTAAACAGATGTTTAAAGTTGGCAAATCTACAGCTTCCTGTCACCACACTTATCATTCATTAAATTAAAAAGAGTTAAGACACGAGTGCTAAATGGTCAAAGACAACCTACATTCATTTAAAATAAAATGATAAAAAACTTCTCAGAAAAGTCTTTGGCAGTAAAAGGCCTCTCAATGTCTTCATTTAAAATCTAATCTTTCCCAATGTACAAATGGGCCCTTTTTACATTTTTTGAACCTCTAACACAAATGTACACATCTTTGTAAAACATGTCCATCAGTATTTCTTTACCTTTTTTCATGTTCAGCTAATCTGAATGCAAACAGCTGGTTTCCAGTGATAAAATATAATAACAGTGATTGTCCTCTTCATGCTGTACACACCTGGGTATCATGAAGTCACGTCCAAAGTATTTTAACAGGTCCATCAGTCTTTCCATGTGTGTAAGTCCTTTAACAGCCCCATCAGTCTTTCCATGTTAAAAGTCTTTAAAATGGCAAAGGCTTCATCCAAACTCCAGTCTGTAGTTTGTGATTAAAGGAATATTACCTTCTCTTTGCCCGTTTCAAGAACTTCTTTGGGAAAAGGAGGCGGTGGTGGCGGAGCCTCATTGCTGCTCCTCTTGTTTGTGCTGAAGGACTGAGATATTTTCACACTGTGGGCAGAGTCTGGTTGGTTGAAGGCACCTGAAGGGGCAATGAAATGTTAAAAATACATAATTGAGCTATATTAGGTACCTATAAAATTACAGCAACACCGGACAATTGAAGACAACTGTCTCCTCAAATCTCCACAATGCTCGTATGATCTTCTTATGAGTAGAAGTTATGGTGAACAATCGTCAACAAATGTCAGAGGATTCATTTAAAGAGGACCTATTATGCTCATTGTCAGGTTCATGCTTGTATTCAAGGTTTCTACTGGGATGTGTTGACATCCTTTGATGTTACCACGTCCTTCTACTGTCTGTGCTGGAACACATGTATGAACCCTCTGTCTGGGATGCTCTGATTTAGCGTCTGTCTCTTTAAGTCCCCCTTCTGAAAAAGCCCAGTCTGCGCTGATTAGACAGAGTTTCTGCATCTTCCATATCTCTGCACTGTTGTTGCAGCCGGGGGAATGAGTGCAACGGAGAATAGTGGCACTATTTATTTTGAAAAATCACCAGTAAAAGCTTATAAACATAATCAGACATGTTCCAGCAAGAATATGATACGAAATCGGGGTGAAATTCACAACGTCAGCAACCAAGATAAAATGTTTCCCTGATGTTAGCATGTAGCTTCATGTAGCAGTGTACACTAAGGAATATGAACGCTTGCAGTAGCGTGCCTGGAGCAGGAACATATAAAGAAAACTGTCCCACTGTATCATCATACTGTACTGTAGCCAGAGTAGAAAGAGATGTTGGAAACGGAGTGTTCAAAACAAGCAGCGATCCTCAGAGCTGAAAATTTAAGCCAATACAGAAGTGCCAGGAACTGCAGTTCTTTGAATGACCACATGAGGGTGAGTCCAGAAGCCAAATATGGCCTCTTGCTCAAATATGGTCACTTCTGGCTCCAAAAAAAAATAAAAAATAAAATAAAATAAAATAAATAAAACAGCTGAAATGAAAACATTGGTGACAGTAAAAACCTGAGGTTTTTGTTCTCAAGGATTACTTGAGGACCTCAGGATGATGGTTCAGCTTTCAAAGAGAGAGAAAAAAAATAAAAAAAGAATTCCACAGAAATATGTCTCTTTAAAAAAAACACTGAGAAGAGGCCACTTTTCCACAAGTGTGTGGCACAACCCATATATCCTGTGCTGCCTCCGATTTTTACAATCATAATGTTTTAACCATTTCCTGTTTTTTTTGGTCCTCATAAAACTAGCTTGCACACACAAACGTCTTCACTCATATTTGGCAGGCTGCAGATTCTCCACCGTGGGGAGCTGCTCAGTCACTAACCAGTTCTACACATGCCAACCTGCACCACATACAGGACAGGAAATGAATAGCAGCAGAAGTTAACAGTTGCAGATGTAGATGTAGACATGCTGGAAGCTGCTGCAATTGCAGTTTTGAGGTTTTCCATTTCACACCTGTATCACCTCTTGGCTAAAATACTACAGCTACTCACAACTGAACATAATCGTGTCACACTAACCTCTCTATACATCTGTGACTACGGTTTAAATTAATTCAGTATTTTCAGACACTTGACCATCAGAGAAGCTGTCTGTAAGAATACTCTGCTGTCTGTAAGAATACTGGGTGTTGTTGAATCACTTCAACAACACCCACGTTTATGGTTCAATTTCTCAACAGTAAAACAGACCTTTGTCAACGTACATCGCTTTTATTGTTTTGTTTCTTTCCCTTTCGCTTTAGGAGAGTGGTTTAAAGTTTTTTTTTATTTCAGTGTATTTTTTATGCCATGCGTCCCCCTTGTTTTTTCTGACATAGAAAACTGCAATCTTTTATGGCCAACATACAACTCTGCAGGGGGTGGTGGGTGTTTGTTTCTCAAAAACACTTTTAAATAGACTATCAGGTCAAATCACATGTGAATATCCCAGATGGGAAACAAATGTCTAAGTGACTGAGTGAGAAGCCATATCTGTTTGACTGTCTGTACCTGATTGGTAGATTCTTTGAGGGCTGCTGTTCCTTTTGGCCCTCAGACTGCCTCCTTCTTTCCCGACCACTCGGATGGGCAGCACCTGGCTTACGTCTAGACCAGCTGGATGTAGAAAGACAGGACTGGGGTCAGTGTTGTAACCATGAAAGTTGACACACTAACCACTAACTAATCTTTGATCTGATGACTGACTGAGTTGGTTATTGATGCAAAAAACTGGGCCCGCTGCTGATAACAATGCTTTCTTTAAGGTTCAATAGTCAGGTCTAAATGTTTTTCTGTCTACAGACAATGAACACCAGCTGATTTCTTTCAGAAGTTGTTTTGTAAATGCATTTATAACACCAGCTTCTAAACTCTTTTTGAGAAAGAAAAAAGATTTAAAAATCAAGTAAACCCTTGTACTTAAACATAATGTTAGCAGGCCTGTGTCCTGACCTGCACTGTGCGTTCTCTGGTGGGACACCTTCGTCTTGAAGCCTTTCTCCTTTCCTTTGGGCTGAGCAGCCAGCTTGGTGGGGATCTGCTGCTGCACGGCGGCAGGCTTGTGCTCCTGGTTGGTGGTGCTGACCAGGTGGACTGGCAGCTCGGGCTTAGCCGGCATGGGGCTGATGCTCTCCCTGCGTGGTGGAACCTTTGGAGGAATTTCGCTGGCGTTGGTGGGCAAGATTTGGGTCTTTGGAGTTAAGGCGCCACCTCCGTTCACTATGCTTCCCCTGAACGACTGGTAACTGGAGGTACTCCAGTACTGGGGAGAAAGAGAACGTGTAAACTCAAACTCTTCTTTCAGAGAGCCTAATTAACTGATCTCCCCTTTGACTTCTACCTGTGAACATTACTACTGACTCTAGTGCTTCTTTTGGGGATTATGTCATACAGACTTTGCTGACCTAATGTTGCCTGACTAGATTAAACTTTGTGATGAACAGATAAATACACAATGATGTTAACAAATATTCCATCAATAAGATTCTCGTCCTATTCCTCACATGTGTAGGATCATCATAGTTGGGGTGTCCTGGGATGAGCTTCTTGATTTTCTCCTGCATCTGCTCCAGACGCTTCATCTCCTGATTCAGACGCTCCTTGTCCTTGTCTACTGATTTTGTAGACTCCCTCAGCCTCTCCAGGTCCTGCTGATAGTCTTCCTTCAACCTCTCCAGCGCAGTCTTCTCTTCATTGAGCTTCTCCTCCCACTGTTTGCAGTCCTCCTCCCTCTGTTGCAGCTGCGCCTCCAGAGCCTCGATCTGCATCCTCTGCCGCTCCATCTCCTTCTCCCAGCGCTGCTGCTCCTCCCGATGCTGCGCCTGCAGTTTGTGCAAGTTGGCGAGTTCCTCCTTCTGCTTCTCCAAGTTGCGCTGCTTCTCCTGCTCCAGCAGCACATTGCTGTAATGACGAGCGCGCTGCTTGCTCTTTGTCTGAAAAGCGTGCTGCAGCTCAATCTGGCTGTCCTGCTGGGTGATGATTGCCTGCAGTTTGAAGGACTCAATTTATTATTGTTTTAGGTATTGTGGTAGATTTTTTTGCAAGAAACTTAGAAATTAGGTCCACGCTGAATACATATATTTAAGAGCAATTTACAATGTCTTACTTCTAAGCTGTACAGTCTCTGTCCGAGCAGTATCACCCTGTCATACACCTACAGAGAAAAATTAAGCACACAGAAAGACTTGCAGTGACAGATGTTTATTTCTGTACAAGTGAATACAGATAATAATTAAAAGAATGAGTATTAAAAGGGTTACCTCTGCCTCTGGTACATGACTGGAGGTTAAACTGCCGTCTGGCATGTCGTCATCAGCCTTGAAGCGAAATAGCACAAGTAATGTAAATACTTCATATTTGATCACAAAATGAAAATAGGGTTTATATCATTTACCTCTGTCTCACTCACAAACTGTTCCAGGCTCTCCGCGCTGTAACTCTTCTGGAGCTCAGAGTCAGTAGAGTCAAAGCTGTGACTGCTGTACACCAGACTGCCCTCACTGCCACCTGGCCTCTCAGCTGCATCTCCATCTGAAAATATGAAATCATCCAAAGTCAATAACCTCCACGTATTCAACATGAGCACAGTAATTTCTACAGGTGATATTATTCATTGTACAGGCACAGGCAGCAGCAGCAGCTTGTTTTTCAGCTCAGAAAGATTTTTAAGGAGTGTTAGGGCTTGTTGTGGGGAAACCTAAGGCAATGACTCTTTAAAACAATTTAAATACTGTATTAAATACCAAAAGCGACCTATATGTAAATACAGCAAGACTTAATATAGTAAAACTGAGCAGGTCTTGCTCAGGAAGAAGTCTTTCTGAAATCTCGAGAGAGGTGACTTGTTTCAGGAAAAACAACGTTGGAAACATTAGTGAGAGTTGGAGAGAGGAGTGCTGGGAAAAGTTTGTTGTATTAGAGTACAGAAAACATAGTGTTATATAAAAGATTATTGACACAATGGCTGGATACTTTGCTGGTTTTGACAATGTGGAAAATATATCAGAATAAGACTTCTCCTTGAGCAAGACTTGGTTGCACACAAAAACAAACAGACTGCATCAGTGAAAGGTAAAGAAAAACCTTTTCATTTCTCCGTAGGATAATGTTTCCATCTTTCCATAATGTTGTTAAACACTTACAATAACCATCTGAGCCTGTCCGTGGCAAAAACAAGCACTTTTAATAGACAGAAACTGACAGTCAACAATTGCCCCTCAATACAATTGTTGTCTCCATTAGTCACTCAGACAGAAACACACAGGAAATAGGGTCCAAGTTAAAGAATACAGAAGTTTCCCTTTGATAAATATAACTCATACTTTTGTCAGCCTGTCATTACACATGCTAACCATGTTTTTTACTTGCAGTCGTCATTGTCAACAGCCTCACGTTAAAACATACATGAAAAGAGGAAATGTCACAACCATGTTGGCTTTATGTCAGCTTACTTTTCATGGTGCTTGCACCAGTGTTACTGTCGACCCCTCCAAAGGTCTGCGCCCTCCTGAGCCGGCCCCCCTGTATCTTACTCTCATCCAAAAGAAGGTTTGGGTCTTTTATTCTTGAGGAGAGCAGGTTCTGCAGGTTTTCCACTGCAGACAAAAGAAAAAACAACTCCTTAATCTCCTCCTTAAAGGACACCATCAGTGCTCTCTGAGTCATGACTTGACTGTACGGGAAACACAGCACAGTTTATTTAACCTTTACTTGTGTGTGTAACTCCAGAATTCAAATACAGACTCCATAGCAAAAAAATTGTATTTGTATGAAGGACTCCATTGACAAAGCTGATTTCTTCATGGCTAACCAATGCATACTGATACTAACAACAGCCTCATTATTCCTCCCATGACAAACAAGGCTGAGTCACAAAACTGAGGCTACCACTTTAAAACAGAGAGCAGAAACTGTTAAGCTCTTACCCTCATTGATTGCTCCTCTGAGCAGTGTCCCCCCCTGCTGGAGGTCAGTGGCGTCTCCTCGGAGCAGCAGCCCTTTGTGGGGGGTTTCCTGCTCTGTCACAGTCTCGTAGAGAGCAGCAAAGATCTGCTGCTTCTCTGTCAGACTTTGCAGTATCTGGTCATCCCTCAT